>MNCI01031152.1:285842-459061 GCA_015680685.1 Gnetum montanum
GTGGGGGGGAGGAAAGTTTTCCAATGTTTGAATGGTGGAAAGTTTCAAAATCATAATTGAAATTTGAATTTGGGTGGACCCAAATAGGTGCCTCCCAAGTAATGGGGTTTTAATGCTTAAAAACCCATCTACGCTATGGTTTAACCCCCTTGAAGCCCATAAAAACATCTTTCAACTTGAAACCCCCCTCACCTATGCTGGGTAGCATGGATTTAGTGTGGGTCCTAGCATCCCATGTCCAAAACAATGAAACCTAGACACACCATGCCAAATTTAGCAATTGGATGTTGATGCTAGAAAACACCAAGTCTCGAGAGAGGCTAAAAACCTTTACAAATTTACCACTTTGAGGAACAATGTTGGGCAAGGGTTCACCTACACTGACTAGCATTTCGCAAGGGGCTATAACATCTACAAACATTAACTAAGCCATAATTCAACCCCAAAATGGTCCAAGTAAACCTAAACCCCATTAGAAGCCTCTGGTAGCTTTGAAACCTCATCAAATCTAATAAAAAGTGTTAACAACCATAGATTTTAGTGGAGCCATGCTAGGGAGCACCTCATCCACATTGGCTAGCATGGCACTAGTGTGGTTGAATGGTGTGTAGTAATAGGACACTAAACTTAACATCCAAATCCAAAAATCATGACCTTAACACCTCCCTAGAGTCATTGGTAGCCAACAATTAAATAAAAATAGGTCAAATTTCAAGCCTAACACATTTTCCATGCTAAGGAACACCTCACCCATGCTGGCTAGCATGGGTTTAGTGTCAATGCCCTATGGATGACCTACAAAAACTAATTAACACAATAAAATAACCTTAAATTATATCCTTATGACCTTACCTTGATAGAGCCTCTAAAGGCCATTAAACACCAAAAAATAAGCCAAAAATGGTAAAAAGCTATCATCCCCCTCCATCCATGCTAGGGCTATGTTGGCTAGCATGGCCTAGGAGGGATGACCATAAAAAAATATTAAAAAAGCCTTCAAAGCTATTAGTTTTGATGCCAAATCTTAGCTATTGACATTTACAACCCTAGGAACTCAAATACTTGATTGATTTGATGCTAGGGTTACCAAAAATCAATATTCACATGTAGCCACATTGGAAAAGGCTAGAGCCATGGCTAGTGTGGCTCCAGCATGGGTAATCTTTTTTTTTTTTTTGCTATTTTTGTCAATATATTAACACAAAAAACTCTACAACTTAACCTAGTAGAGCCTAGGACTCCAAGACATTGAACTAATGATTGATTAACCTTGTTTGAACCATAAAAGTTCACCATACCTTGTCACCCATGCTACAACAATGTTGGTGAGTGTGGCTAGGGGGGATATAACCTTGTCAAAGCCCAAAAAACCATGAAACATGAGTAGTTACAAGCCTAAAACCTCAACCATGATCACTAATAATCTTAGAAGCTTGAAAACTTGGTCAACTTGCCTTTGGAACCAACTGAGGACTTAAAAGAAAAATTATCCATGCTAAGTGGTACTGGAGACATGCTAGCTAGCATGAACCTAGTGTGGATAATGTCCTTGACAAGGTTTTACCCACATAACACCCATCAAATGGCTTGAAGACTCAACTATGGGAGCATACAATCATAAAACCCTAGATTTAGCTACAATTTGATCCTATTTTGACCCTATAATCACCTACACTAGCCTATTCATGCTAAGATTCCCCATCCATGCTAGCTAGCATGGCTCTAGGGGTAAGACCTTAAAACCAACTTTCATTGCAAATTATGACCTCTAGAATAATCAATTTTGATCGTTGTGGCCTTGTATTTTCCTAGGAAGTTTATAGAGCACCAATTTTAATTCTTTTGAATGCCATAAATTTAGTTTTCCTTTGTAGCCATGCTAGGGTCATGCTAGCTAGTGTTGCTCTAGTGTGGATGGTAGTTCCAAGCCTCATTTGTGACTTTTAGAGGTTCAAATCAACACAAAAATTGATCAAGATTCTTCCCCAACACACTACATTGACCACATAGGTTCTCAGGAGTCCATAACTAATCAAAATTAACCTAGGAAACAACATGACCATCCTATCCACACTGGGGGTCACCCCAGACATACTGGCTAGTGTGGCTCTAGCGTGGATGCTTAGAAAAACCTCATTTTAACCTAAAATAGCCTCAAAATAACCTTCACAAGTGCCCAAACTCCCCTATAAGCATTATAGTCCCTTATCATGGTCCACTAAAGCCTAAAACTAGCAAAATATAATCCTTTTTAACTAGTATTCACCTTTTTTTTATCACACATTTTTCACCTTACCTGAGCTAACCTTGTTTTAGGGTGTTTTAACTTATTTAGAACTTGTTATGCATTGTTAACCTTATAATTAGTTGACCTCATGTAGCTTCTACATAACTCCAGTTTCATCATATCTACCTTATTCTCTTTATTGTGGTCTATGTTAACCTTTGTTAAGCCTTTGATTAGTGTTAGGTGATGGGGTTTGAACATCCTTGGCCATAACTTAACACCATGTAACCATGGCCCACCAAGGCCTAAAACTAGCAAAATCTAACCTTAGTCAACCATGTTGACCTTGGATTGCCTTGAAATCATACCTTACAACCTTTGTTGCCCCTATTTGGATACTTTCATGGCCTCTGTTTCAACATGTTTGTCTAATTTATGCACTATACCAAGGTATTTTGCATTGTTGTTAACATTATTTTATTGGTTTTTATTAGTTTTATCATTTTGTTACCCAGGTACCACTTAATGTGCATATGGTTGACATGCAAGACTGGGGGGATGATGTACCTAGGAGCAAATTAGTTTGCCTTTGAGCCTAAGTGGGCCTCATGGTGATGTGGAATGGTGTATTGATCCTAATTACCTAGATCTTGAGCTTGAGAGTCTTGTTGACTATATAGCTTCTGCAGAGAAAACTCTAGAATGGCTTAAAAACCTAGTAAATACCCCTAACCTGGAAGTTGGAAAAATTACCCAAGACTCTCTAGTTGAGGTTCCTATCATGACACATACTGGTGAGGAGAAAACATTAGAATGAATTTCCTCATTAGAACCTCAACAGGCTCAAGACATTACCAAGGTCCTATAAGACAACATTAAAGCCTTTTCTTGGTCATACGAAGATATGCTAGGTTTTGATCCACACCTAGTGAAACACAACATCATACTTGATCCTAGCATTAGACCATAAAAAGTTCATAAGAATAGACTTGATTTTGCCCTAGCAATTCATGAGGAAATCACCAAACTATATTAAGCTAGTTTCATTAGAGCTATTGATTATGCAAAATGGGTGTCCAACATAGTAGGTAGTCTCTAAGAAAAATGGGAGTATATGCACTTGCATTGATTTCTAAGACCTAAAAAGGAAAACTATCAAAGATAACTTCCCATTACCTAGTATTGATCAACTTATTGATACTATGGCTGGGCATGGCTTATTATCCTTTATGGATGGGTTCTCAGGATATAACTAGATTAGGATTACCCAAAATATTAGCTTAGTACAATCTTCATGACCCATTGGAATGCCTTTTATTACATTATGATGTCCTTTAGCTTGAAGAACATAGGAGAAACTTACCAAAAAGCTATGATGTATATCTTTAGTGACTATATGCTAGGTTTACTTAATGACTACGTAGATGATATAACTATTAAGTCCAAAGTGGCCATGACCATGCATGTGACCTTGACCTCGTGCTTAAATGATGCCCTAGGTATGAGCTTAGGAGTAATCCTAAAAAGTGTGTCTTTGGCATCAAAATTGGTAAGATGCTTGGCTTTGTAGTATTTTAAGTAGGGATATGTATCGATCCTGACAAGGTTAAGAACATATCCAATTTGGTACCATCAACTAACCTTAAGGATTTTTGGAGACTGCAAGGTAGATTACAATTTATCCATAGGTTCATTGCTAGGTTTATAGATAAGTTACAACCCATGCAACACTTGCTTAATAAAGGAGTTCACTATGAGTGGATGACTCAATGCCAAGAAGCCTTTGAAAACCTGAAGTAAGAGTTGGCATAACTACTGATGGTCTATCCACTGCAAAAGGATAAGCCCCTTTATATCTACCTTGCTATCTCTAATGTGTCGATTGCCTTTCTACTTTGTCAGAAATGATATGATGGAGTAGAATTTCCTGTATACTACTTAAGCCATTAATTAATTGCCTATGAGACTTGATACACTGAAGTAGAGAAGTATTGTCTAGCTCTAGTTTGCTCATTAAAGAAGTGGAGACATTAATTAATTGCCTATGAGACTTGATACACTGAAGTAGAGAAGTATTGTCTAGCTCTAGTTTGCTCATTAAAGAAGTGGAGACACTACCTCTTTAGGAGCTAGGTCAATGTCATTTGCAAAGAAAATGTGCTTAGATCCATCATGATCACTATCTATGAGACTAGTCGTATAGCTTGATGGAAAGCCATAACAACAAAGTTTGACCTTCATTATGTCTCTCAAGCATCAATGAAAGGTCAAGCTATAGTTGCATAACTCACTAATTTCCCTATTGATGACCATGCAATCATTGATCCTAAATTCTTTGACGAACACATCAACATTGTTAGCAATGAACCCATGGGCTATGAGGCAGTCATGAACTTTGATAGCCCATGGGGCCAATGCAACTACCACTACAACATTTCCATTTGGTAAAATCAAACCCTTCACCTATTTCTTTGAGTTCTCATGTACCAACAACGTAGTGAAGTATGAAGGATTGATCAAGGAAATAATGGTAGCTCATGACCAAGGAATAAAATGCTTAATGATCAAAGGTGATTTAAAACTTGTGTTCAACCAAGTAACCAAGGTTTATACATATAAATCCAAACATTAGCAACCTTACTGTGACTTAGGAAAGAAATTACTACAATAGTTTATAGACATTGATATCCAACATCTACCTCAAAATGAGAACACCATAGCTGATGGCATTGAAAATCTAGCCATTAGTGTGACACTAGATATGTTTAGCAGGTTGCCCTCCTTAACTATGAACTATGCTATTCCCATCACGTAAGACATTGAAGACAACTCCATAGTCATAGTTCATACTAATCTTGCAAAGGAGTGGTATGAATATATCAAGTTTTACCTTATGCATGGTGAACCTTCACAAGGCTTGATTGTCACTCAAAAGGATGCTGTACAAAAATTATCAAAATAGTATATCATACTATTGGTGAGCATTTGGGACATGACCACCAATGAGTGCCTTGAATAGGGTTTAGGTGCTCGCTGATCTCTGGCAACACTAAGGCCCAGATACCTCCAAATAGACTTAGTAGTTAAACATGAGTATGTGTTTCCTATTATGAATGTTGAAATAGTTGGGTTGTGTATAAAATTGTAATTAGCTCTCATAAAAGATATTCAACCAACTTTGTACAATACTATGAGTTGTTTGAAATTCCTATTTTGTTCAATCACTTAGTCTATATGATCCTTATAATACCTACTTATAACAAATAAAATTTTGCAAAAACCATTTGATCACAACTCTACCAATCTACTTCTAATTTTTCCTATAGAGAGAGTTCCATAAGAAAACTAAAAATAAAGCAAGATTCAATGGAAAGAGAAAGAAAAGAAAGTAGATTTGTGTAAAAATCTCAAATATTTAAGTAAGATAAATTAATACGAGGAAACACTTCACAATAAAGTTATTCCTAATTTAATATCTATGAATTATTCAAACTTTCTAGGCTCAAACAAGCAATTTCTTAAGGAAAATTCTACTATTATCTATATCTATGGTAGTTTATATAAGAATGTTTGGTTGTATAGTAGAATTTTCTTTAAGAAATTGCTTGTTTGAGCTTAGAAAGTTTGAACAATTTATAGATATTGAATTAGGGATAACTTTATTGTGAAGTGTTTCCTCATATTAATTTACCTTGCTTAAATATTTGAGATTTTTACACAAATATGCTTTCTTTTCTTTTTCTTTCCATTGAAACTTGTTCTATTTTTAGTTTTCTTTTAGAAATTTCTCTCTGTGGAGGAAATTAGGAGTAGATTGGCAGAGTTTTGGTTAAATAGTTTTTGCAAAATTTTATTTATTACAAGTAGGTGTTATAAGGACCATATAGACTAAGTGATTGAACAAAATAGGAATCTCCAATAACTCACAGTATTATCCAAAGTTGGTTGAATCTCTTTTATGATAGCTAATTACAATTTTATATGTAACCTAACTATTTGAACATTCACAACAACAAACACATACTCACATTTAACTACTGAGTCTATTTCAAGGTATTTGGGCCTTGGTGTTGCTAGAGACCAATGAGTACCTAAACCCTATTTGAGACACTTGTTGGCAATTGCATCCCAAATGGTTGCCAAAAGTTATTTTGGTGCTAAAAGGAGGGCTGAAAATTTATCCTCTACGTTCAGAAGCCTAATAGTCCTAGCATACCAATAATTAATTGTTACTATAAAGGATTAAGAAATTAAATTCTATTTTCAGTTCATGACCAACAAGATTGATAGTTTGGAAAGTTTCAAAGGTTCGATGTAAGTTCTTGATTATAAGACTGATTCTTCATCAGAAGAAGAACAAAAGAAGGTATTTGAGTTTGGAACAAGTAGTGGATTAAAGACTATAAGGTTGAGAAGATCACCTCTTCTATATGGTTTGCTAGTTTATAAGAGAAGATCTAAGAAGTATAAGAGTCCAACAATCCAAAGGAATAAGATGAAAAATCCTTGGCAAAGAGTCACACCATTAGGATTTCAAAACTACAATGATATTCTTAAGGTAGTTTATAAATATTTGCTTGAGCCTTTTATTCCTAGAAAACTTACTTAGTTGAAGACTATATTCACATGTTTGAGTTAGCTTTAGCTGATGTAAATGTTCAACACCAAGATCAAGCCTGTAGATTATTTGTAGCAAATCTAAAGGATATGGCTCAGATTTGATATTCAAACTTGCCAAGCAACAGTATCACAAGTTGGAATGATATGAAAAGTATTTTCTTAGCTTAGTTTGATGATCAGTTAGATCAACAACAACTGTATTGTGGGTAATACAAGCTAATCAAGGAGTCAAAGAATTAATTAGAGATTTTAACATCAAATTTCAACAAATTTGTCAACTCTTTCAAAGACAATATAGACCATCAAATGAAATGCTTAGGGAAACTTATCTTAAGGATATCAACCCCAACATCTCAATTTGGTTAAGGAGAACTCCAAACTTAACTACATGAAATGACTACTTTAATGAAGCTATATAGTTAGAAAAATAGTTAAACTTGAATCATGAAGAGGTTGTTACAACTCAAAAGAAAGAAGAAAAAGTTACGATTCCTATGCAAGATTTTTCTCAATTTAAAGCTTTATGAGGTCCATCTCATGTTAAGATAGAGCAAGAACCTAAAGGAAGAGAATCTGAAAAGGGACAATTAATGTGAGATATGTTCAACAAGATAGTGAAACTAGAAAAAGCTTTGGTAAGAGTTAATATCAAGGAGGAAAAAAAAGTAGAAAACATAAATATCAAGACACTAAGTTAGCAGAAGATGAGGTTGATAGTGATCTTTTTGTGTCCAAAATTCCTTGATATTGAATCTAATAATGAACTATCTAGTGTTCATTATGCAAGAAAATATTCTAATTTTGGGTCTAGTGATACTTCTTCTCTATTAATTTTTGAAGAAGACATATCCTCAGATGAGGAGTGTAATAACAATGAGGAAAATGGATATAATCTAAGATCAAAAGAAAGACTAGCTACTTCTAGACCTCTAAACATCATTACTGATCCATCTACTAAGAGAAAGACATTTAAACCAAGTAGAAGAGAGAGAAATAAGAGTGAAGAGGATCAAGTAGAACAAAGTACTCCAAATTAGTGTTTCAATAAATGGATAGAGAAACCAAGCTTTATTAGAGATGGAGAATATTACTTGATTGAAGATCTTAAACATGTCAAGAAAAATATTAGCATATATCAATTACTAGAAATGGGAGATTAACAAAGAAAGGCTTTAGAGTTTATTAAAGATAAAAGGAGGGTTAAAGAATCAAAGTTAAGTTATGTGTCTAATAACGATGAAAAATCAAAGGCTATTTATGATTGTATTCCTAATAAAGAAGATCCTCCTTTTCTTTTGACATAGAAGTTAAAGGATAGACATCTGCACAATTGTTTGGTTGATTTTGGAGCCACATCTACTATAATTCCATTGTTTATATGCAAGAAACTTAGTTTAATTCCTAAAAAATCAAATAAAAAAATTGTTCAAGTGGACAAGAGTAGAGTGAAGATTATGGATCAATTATCAAATGTTCTATTAGAAATCACTTCTAAACCCTGTGTCAAAAGTAAAGTAACTATTCAAGTGGTAGATATACTAGACTCACATAGTCTCTTATTGAGTAGAAGTTGGAGTAAGAATTTCTTAGGTTACATATCAACAAATTATTCGCACATGTGGCTACCTTGGAAAGGAGAACCAAACCAAATATATGTGTATAGTGAACCTTTGATGATTGATAATATTACTTCAAATGGGAAAGCTAAAATTGTTGAAACAAAGGCTGTTAAAACAAAAATTTGTACACTCCAAGAAACTTATAGTTTTGAAAAAGAAGAATCCAAAGATCAGAACAAATGGGAATTGTACTTTGATGGCTCATGTAATTCTAAAGGTGTAGGAGCTAGGATAGTTATAGTAAGAAATGATTCACCAAAAATTCTAAAGGCGATTCATTTATCTTTCCCTTGTACTAACAACAACGTCGAATATGAAGCTTTGTGTATTGGTATTAGAACAACTTTGGAAAAAGGAATTAAGGTAATCACTATAAAAGGAGATTCAAGATTAGTTTGTGAACAAGTTAAAGGTAACTGCATAGTGAAAAGCTCATTTTTATGACCTTATAAAGAACTTGTCTACAAAATGTTAGAATAGTTTCAACACTACTAGATAGAGTATATAGGTAGAGAAGATAATTATATAGCAGATGACTTAGTGAAAGAAACTTCGACATTAGACATGCAAAAATAGAAGGATATGGATGTGTAATGATTGAAGAAGAACACCAACCATCAGTACTAGATAACATAAAACATTTGCAAGTATTTGAAGATGATGATCAAGTACTTAGGTTCATAAGAAACAAACAAGAATTTAAAGGTCAAGTTATACCTAAGATAATGTTGAAATTTGAGGCAAATTTCATTCCTAAAAGGATAATTGATTATGAACATGAGTTTGAGAAAAATTTGTTTATTGGGAAAGATATACAAAATCCTAATGATCAAGCTTTTAAAGAAGTAAATCTTGGATCTAATGAGATGCCAAAGATGTTAAATATCATAAAGATAGAATTTAGTTTTTAAGAAAAACTTGTTATCACTCCTAAAAATAATTTGGACAATTTTGCTTGGTCTTATGAGGATCTTAAAGCTTTTAGACCAGATGTGATGACACATAAAATTTCTTTAATAAAAGGTTCTAAAACTATTAAGCAAAAATGAAGGAAATTTAATCCATCATTTGAACCAGCTATGGAAGCTGAGATCAAGAAGTTATTACAAGCCCAAATGATATATCCAGTTCGATATTCGACATGGCTTGGTAACCTTGTTTCAATAAGAAAGAAAAATGGTAACATTAGGCTTTGTGTAGACTTTAGGAATTTGAATGAAGCTTTGGAGAAGGGTAAGTATCCACTTCCTAAAGTTGATGAGATGTTGATCAAAGTATTAGGTTGTCAAGCATATTCTTTCTTAGATGGTTTTTTAGGTTATAATTAAATCATGATAGATAAAAGACAACATTTATCACCAAATGGGGAGCTTTTGCTTACCAAAGAATGCCATTTGGATTGTTAAATGTTGGAGCTACTTTTCAAAGAGCAATGGATTTAGCCTTTAAATTTTTAATAGGTAGATTTGTTATGGTTTATTTGGATGATATTACCATATTTTCTAAAAGAAAGTAAGATCATATTGGTTATCTTCAACAAGTTTTTGATAGATATCGTGAGTCTGGTATTTTATTAAACTTTAAGATGTGTATCTTTGGAGTTAAATCTAAGTGTTTATTGGGCCATGTGATCTATCAAGAAGGAATTGCTATAGATAATTCTCGAGTCTAAGCAGTATAGAATATCAAGCATCCTACAAGTAAAAAATCTCTTAGATCTTTCTTTGAAAAGATAAATTTCGTTAAGAAATTTATCCTTGGATTCACTAAAATTATTAAACCTTTGATACATATGCTAAAGAAAGATGTCCAAGTAGAGAAACACCAACACCAGAGAAAGCTTTGGCAGAAATTAAATAGACCATCCAAGAGGCTCCATATTTGATAAAGCCTAAATTAAAGCAAGATTTTTGGTTATATGCTTTTGCTTCCAATGATTCCGTTGCTATCGTCTTAGCTCAGAAAAATGAAGGTGAAGATGAACCAATTGGATTTTTTGGATATCAGTTGAAAGGTTCTAAACTAAATTATTTAGATTTGGAAAAATAAGCATTCGTAGTAATTAAAGCACTTCAGCATTTTAAATATTATCTGGAAAGTTCATTAGTTCATATTATGCTAATCAAACTTGTAGTCAAACAATTCTTAGCACAAAATTAAATTGGATTGAAAAGAGGAAAGTGGCTTATAAAGCTTTAAGGTTTTAGATTTTCGTTGGAAATATGCAAAACGGTTAAGGAAATAGGATTAACCAAGTTAATGGCTGGAAAAAATGAAGTATGTGTGCTTGATACTCATAAAGGAAATTGGTATGATGAAATTTTAAAGTTCTTTAATATAAAGAAAGTCCCAAATAATTTAATTGTAAGTCAAAAAAGAGCTTTCTTCAAGAAAGCATGTAAATTTCTGGTTAGAAATGACATATTAGAAAAAAAGGATTTTAGAAGGGTTTTGTTGGAATGCGTTCAAAATGATTAAATTGGTCACATCTTAGAATGATTCCATGATCATTCTAATTTAATTTATGAATCCCATAAATAAACTATGCAACAAATACTTTGATATGGATATTATTGGCCTAGTATGTATCAAGATATTACTTTGAAATATCAAAGATGTTATAAATGTCAAATTCATGAACCAAAAATCAAAAAGGCTAGAGCTCCCTTAAAACCAGTAATCGTGGATAGACCATTTTAGTAATGGAGTTTGAATTTCATTGGTACAATTATACCTTCAAGAGTGGGACATAATTTTATTCTCACAACTACCGTTTACTTCACTAAATGGTTTGAAGCAAAAGCTCTAAAAAGAAGTTTAGCATCAAATTTAATCAAGTTTTTAGAAGATCAAATCTTAAGTCATTCCCAAAGTATTAGTATCTGATAATGGATTCACTTTTTAGTTTGACAAACTCATAACATGGGAACCAGACAAATCCATTTTAATATTTTCTTCTTTCAATTATTATCCTCAAGGAAATGGCTTAGCTAAATCTATAAATAAAAAGCTTATTTCCTACATTAAGAAATAGATGGAAGAAAATTCAGGAAATTGGATTGATTATCTACAATTTGCATTATGGATGGATTGTATTGGGTTTAAGAAGGCTATTGGAACATCACCTTTTAATTTAGTCTATGGTTTGTCCACAAGAATTACAAACAAGATTACAAGTTCAACTTTAGATTTTGTACAAAGGTATAGTGAGAAAACTAATAAAGATAGAAGTTTTATGACCTTTCTCATCAAGAGAGAAATTTAGATAGATAGAGAAAAGGATAACGTATTAAAAAGTACATCTCAAGTCAAAAGATGGTTCAATAAAAAGGCTTTAAAAAGAACTTTCCAAAAAAGAACTTTCCAAATAGGAGACATTGTCTTGCTATGGAATATGAAGAAATTCAATAAGTTCACATCAACATGGACTAGTTTGTTTTAGATTACAAAATAATTATTTGAGGATACATATAAATTATCAACATTAGATGGAATGGAATTATAGTTTCCATGTAATGTTTTACATACAAAACATTAATTTGGGCAACTACCAATGACTTAAATATCTCTATATAAATTAATATATGTACATAGTATAATAATATACAGAAGTATGCAATTATAATGTTGTTGAATATATATAGTAATAAATAATAAAATTTTGTATATAGGAATTATTATGTATGCACTTGGTAGTAACACGTATTAGATTAATGTCATGTTTAACCATGACATATATGTTCTATTTGTATGGTTAGGTAAGTTTATTTAGTATTTTAAAATAAAATAAAATAAAAACTAACATATTTTCATGTTAAGTATGAGTTTAAAGATATTTAATTAAAAATATTATTTGAATTATTAAATTTATATTATCCTAAGTAATCATTACTTGAGATGAGTGAAATGGAAGTGGTGGTTAAGTAATTATTTAGTGGGAAGTAATTGCAAAAACTAAATGGTAAAATTCAAATTGGCATACATATAATGATTAGAAAGTAATTAATATGGACAAAAGTGGCAAGGTTGGTTAGCAAGGTTTGGTGGGAATTTCAAATTTATTTACTACTATAAGAGGAGACATGGATTGCTTAAGATTACATCATTTTCCAATTCAAAGTGTGAGTAAAGCAAGCTAGCAAAGAATGTAGGTTTGAGAAAAGATGGTTTTTGATGAGAGAGCAATGAGAAGACCATTTATCCCATATGTAATGGGATGTTGCTTGAAACATGTTCAAAGAACTTATTACAAAGCAAAAGCCCATGGAGCATCAAGGGAAAGTCCATTCCTACTTTGGCTTTCTGATAAGTTCATGTTTCTTACTAGTGGACTTTCTATAGAGGCCAATGTTTAGGGTAGATTTCATGAATGTGATAGTTAAGTAGAAAATTAGGAAAATTCTAACCAAGATGATTCTTGGGGAGAGGCATTTGTATTTCAAGATACAAAAGTATAATTGAGATAGGCCTCAAGAATCAGCAAAAGAGGTAGATGCAAAGGAGATGGATGCAAAGGAAACAAGAACAGTTGAAGAAAATAAGGATGAAGATAATGCATTAGTTACAACTGAAATAGTATATGAAAGGATTCAAGACAAGAGGATTTCCATGAAAGTTATTTTAACTATCCACTTTCCATCCATTTAATAGTTTGTATAAAATATTTATGTATAGTTTTTTAAGTTTTCATTAGGGGCAAGGTTTTTATTTCATTAAACCTTAAGTTTAATGAAAGTTTTCCTAAGAAAAAAAAAGGATTTCTACTTTTCTATGTATATATGTTTTTAATAAGATTATTATGCAAAGGAGAGGGTTAAGAAATATTGATACATTTCTTGCCATTTTATGGAGTAGCATTGGTTGATTTGATACTTAATTTAGTTCATATATATATATATATATATATATATATATATAAAATAATAAGCAAAGAAAAGCCAACCAAAAAATATATTTTGTTAAAAGTATGAGCATGAAACATCACATATTGGGATTATTGTGAAGGAATTTAAAAATTATCAAGTAGTAGTAGGATAAGAACCTAGTGCTTGTAGATTTGTTGTTCAAGGAAAATAACTGAAAAGTCTTAGAATTGCATAATGTCAACAAAATTAGTAGATAAGAGATTTAAAAATTCTCAGTTTCAGATTATGTAGGGGTATAGCAAGATAGTTTATTAATTTTTGTGCAGAACCTACATCTTCAAACCAAGAGCACGTGAAACTGAGAGGAGGGTCTTGGAAAAATGCTAAGATATATTACAACATGTGATTGATGGTTGAACATTAAAAAAATGGTTTCCTCTACATGTTTTTGAAGGTAAAGGTAGATTGCATAAGAATATCACCAAGAAATAATAAAAACTATTTGTGATGCAAGAAAGAAGATGAAAAAACATGATGGAAATTCCATGAAAAATGGTAGAAACTTTGTAGTCAATATTAGTGATAAACCCATTTACCAATAGATATAAACAAATAAAAACATGTCAATTGATGCTTCACATGATGAATGTATTGTGTTTTTTTCAATTGGCTTGGTTGCCCCTCACATCATTTTTGGTTATTAGCACTTGTAGATGGTTTCAGTTTAACATTCCATTTCTTGGTTTGTTTGAAAAAGCCACCAATCCTGCATAGGCTTTGATCCATTTGAGAAAATGCCTTTTGACACCTTAGAAAACTTTGGGGAATTTTTCCTAAAATCATGCAAAAGTAAATGTAGAAGACAAAGAACAGAAAATCATATTGGCAGGACAAGATGATGAGTGCGGTGGCCACTTAGGCTTAGGCATAGGTAGAGGCATAGGTAGCATGGGTGTGGAAACATCCCAAACCTTAGGGCTAGGAGGCATTACAATATGTTGAGGGTTTCAGTGAAGTTGAGGATGGTAGCCATTGGAAGACCATGTGTACATTTTACTTTTGTAATCATGGCCCTAATGATTGATGCGTCAAAACTTGAACTCTGTTATGAGGCAAATCTTCCACAATTACAACTACTACATTGATTAAACTCCATTTGAAATTGCTACTTCAATATTCCAACAAAATCAATGGTTTCAAAGGAAAAAGATGAGGGCCATGTAAAAAAGCATTAAACCTTTGTTATATTAATCATGAATGAATTTAAAGGGAAAAAAAGAAGTGATTTTAGTTCCTGATGCTCAAGGGAAAGAAATAACATGAACATAAGGTTATAGTATGAGCTTAGATAATTTAAATTTAATGAAAAAAAAAAAACACAACAGAGGAGAGAAATGTATTGGATACTTATTCAAGTATGGGACATTTGGCTATTATTCCTTTTAGGGAAGTTGTAACTTCCTATGTTGGTATAACGAACACTTCAAGATATTTGTAGTTTATTTTACTTTTTTCCATCACTAAGGAGACACATGCCAATTTTGGCTTAATTTTCTCATAACTTGTTATAGAAGTTATAACTTCCCAAGTAGTTATGGGTAAATGCCTTAGATATTTGTAACCCACCTTAACTTGTTATGATGAATGTAACTACCTTAAAGCACTATAGAAAGGCTTCAAAGGTAGAATAAAGAAATGGGGGAAAGCTTTTTGGAGAGAATAAATTTGAAGATTGCTTGTAAGATGGCTTGCTAAAGACATCATTTCAACCACTTTGTTTTAATCCTGTGAGTTCATTCTTTTCCATTTCTTTTAACTATTTAGCTAGTGGTTTAGGTAGTATCATGCTTGGCATTTAAATTTGAGATTTTTAGATTGCTTTTATAGTTCTTTGTTGCGTGATAGTAGACTCCTATTAAGATTTGCCATAGAAGAGCTCATGTTGGAAAGCCTTAAGAGAAATTTAATCAAGAATTTTATTATTATACAATGTTTAAGGCTGCTATTAGGATTGCTGTAAGAGAGCCTCTGCTATAGACAAGCTAGTTGAGCAATTCAATAGTCTAGAGGGTTTAAAAAATATTTGGTATTTTGATACGATTGAAATAGCTTTTTGATTTTTAAAGTATATCCCTTTGGTATTTCAATAAAAAATTTTTAAATGTTTGAAAGATTTGTTGTATGCAATTGTTGACAACTATTATCTAGCCAAAATAGAGACTTGTATGTGGTAGTTTACACAACAATTTTTGGCAATATAGTAGAATTGTCTTTAAGAAATTACTTGTTTGAGCCTAGAAAGTTTGAAAAATTCATAGATATTAAATTAGGGATAAATTTATTGTGAAGTGTTTCCTCATATTAATTTACCTTGCTTAAATATTTGAGATTTTTACACAAATCTACTTTCTTTTCTATCTCATTCCATTGAATCTTGTTCTATTTCTAGTTTTCTTGTGGAACTTTCTCTCTTTGGGGGAAATTAGAAGTAGATTGGCAAAGTTGTGCTTAAATGGTGTTTGTAAAATTTTATTTGTTACAAGTAGGTATTATAAGAACAATATAGACTAAGTAATTGAACAAAATAGGAATCTCCAACAACTTACAGTATTGTACAAAGTTGGCCAAATCTCTTTCATGATAGCCAATTATAGTTTTATATGCAACCCAACTATTTCAACATTCACAACAGTAAACACATACTCATGTTTAACTACTAAGTCTATTTGGAGGTATCTGGGCCTTGGTGTTGCTAGAGACTAGTGAGCACCTAAACCCTGTTCAAGGCACTTGTTGGCGATTGCATCCCAAATGGTTTCTAACACATAGTAGGTGATAACACATTAGGTTGCCAGTCCTATGATGACATATTGTTAGTATTCTTAGGCAAAATCGAAGCCCGCATAGTCCTAGAGTAAGTTCATGAGGGTGTATGTGGGGGACATATAAGGCCTAGGGCCATGGCCACAAAGATTAAGTAGTTAGGCTATTATTGGCCCTATATGAAAAGTTACTACCTACAAAAGGTCAAAACTTATGACACTTACCAAGGGCATAATAACCTTATACATGTGTTGTCGACTGAGTTACATGGCGCTTAGATAACTTGGCTATTTTAGCAATGGGGTTTGGATATCATCAGATATATACTACGTAAGTCTTCCAAAGGGCATAGCTTTATCATCAGTACAATTGAATACTTCACAAAGTGGGTTGAAGCTATTCCTCTAAGAAAGAAAACATCCAAAAAAGTTTGTAGATTCATATTGGATAACATAGTGGCCTGTTTTTGGCATACCAATGATCATAGACAAAAATAATGGGCCATAACTTAGTAGCCAAGAATTTTTTTTTTTGTCATGACCTAGGCATTAAGCATTTCTTCTCATCATCATATTAACCTCAAGCCAATGGACAAGTTGAAGTAAGCAATAAATCCATCATAAAATTGGTTTAGAAGATGCTGAATAATAGAAAATGCAAATGGCATAAGTAGCTTGTCCATGCACTTTGGGCCTACCAAACTACATTTTGAACCACAATTAGTGTAACCCCCTATAATTTGGTTTATGGTTCTAAATTTTTTTTACCTCTTTAATTGTAGGTGCCATCACTTTGAGTAGCCCTATTAGACTTTATCAATGATGAGCAGAACAAGGAGCTATGCACCATGGATTTAGACTTAGTGGAAGAGCAATGGGTGTGAATGCTTGCTTAAGTTGAGTGGTATACCAAGAGGTGAAATAGACGACATCACCAAGACCTAAACAAGAATAAGACCAAGGAAGGATACCTGGTTCTCAAGGTTTTCTACAAGCATGTAGACAAATTCTTAGCTAATTGGGAAGGGCCTTTCTTAGTCACTAAGGCCTATGACAATAGAGCCTTCAAAATAGTAGACATGAATGTGAGCAAACTAGCCAATCCAATTAATCATTCCTACCTAAAGCCTTACTACATGTAGAATGTGAGAATCCATGGTAGACATTGACAACCTTTGCAACTAATGACAAGCAAGCCTACATTACCCATTTCCATCTTTTCACACAACAATGAACTATCAAACTTTGTAACATATGTGAGCTATGGTAGCCTAGTTTCATAATCATTTTATATGGCCTTATGCATTATCATGTAACAACATGTTTTCTTTTTCTTATTTCTTGTTCTCTTAGAGTTGTGCTTCAAGGATGAAGCTTGGAGTGATCGCAAAGGTTTAACTCATTATGGTAGCAAGTCATCATGTGACCTCGATGTGTAAGATTCGGTGAGTTTATCCTATTGTACCAAGAGTACTTATTTCACTTTACTCATACTGCCATTCCCTTAAGCCTAGCCTTGTATCTTGATTATAACCTTCCTTTCCTTGAACAACATTGATGATCAATGTTTGATGCTCATGCATTATGGCCATATGACATCCCTTCGTCATGCTCCACCCGCAAGTCCATTGAATGTAACACATCTCATTTGATGGGAAAACTATAAAGTCTATTGAATATAACACCTTGTTTGATGGGAAAGCCAAATCAAACCTAGCCTTGGCAAAGAAACCTAATGAAGGTTTCACCCCACAAGAAAAGAGTGAGGGAAGCAAATTGCCAAGAAGTCAAGAGGCCAAGACCATAAGATAAATTGATGGCTTCAAACATGCAAAGGGAGGAGCCTAATGACCAAAGAAACCTTGGAGTACAATGTTTTTTCCTCAAACATATTGTTGAGTGATGAACATGTCAAAACACAAAGCACAAAATTTATTAATTGATCGATATGTTAGTGCCATATTGTAGCCATGATGTCAGCATTTGGAATTCACTGTCAACCTTGTGATCCTTTCCCTATAGGAAATGAGAGCACTTATCATTACATTATCCTATCATTGTAAGCATTCTTTGGCATGATTCGACACTACTAAATAAAACACAAAGAGGGAATATTAATGGTGGATTTGTAGTGGTGTTTTGTATTCTTTTTTGATGTCTCTCAAGTCAATCCTCAAGACACCAACAAAGAGGAGCCAATGAAATACCAGCAAGAAAACACATGTCATAATGTTTTGGACATTGTAACTTTCACTTCATGAGACCCAAGGCTAAAATTTCATTTCGTTGTAAAATGTAAAGATTGTAATCCACAAGATGCAATTTCACATACTTTAAATATTGGACTAAAAAATGCCTTAGAAGTGGTCATAGCCTTAACCCTCAAGTGAAAAGAAGTCATATTATGCCTATGTTTGGATTTATGAGGGTCAAAAATGCCTTTTGGACTGCTAAAATGAGAATTTCCATGGGTTTTGTGGGGAGTATAACCTTTACTATGCTAGAGTCACCTATGCTCAATGTTAGGGGCTTTAACTCCTAAAGCCTCAGCATGGCTCTTGCAACCTCAACATGGCTCATACAAGCCCAATGTTGCTCCTAGAGTTCAACATGATCAGAGTTACTCCAGCAACTCGAGCATGGCTCTTGCAGCTCTAACATGGCTCTTGTAGCTCCAGCATGACTCTAAAAACCACAACATTGATCTTGCACCCTAGAATTGCCCATCCAACTTAGTGTGGCTCTTGCAAGCTTAGCGTTGCTTTTGGAAGACTAGCATGAATGGAAGAAGCCAAGCATGTGTAAAATTCCCATTTACTATTTTTGATAACTAGAATTATTTTGATACCTTATGGGTATTAAAAATTATCACACATGGAAACCATGTTGGATTTAGAAACCTACTACACTTGCACGTGACATCAATCTATGAGCAATTAAGATAGAAATTTGTAGTAAAATTTATGACCATGAAACCTATATAAATCAAACTTGTACACCATGAAAAGGTTTCACCTTTTTGAGATTTCTAGCATGTTTGGGCATTCCATAGCTTTGAGAATTCATTGTGAACATAAGGCTTTTGAAGTAACCTTAGCATGGGACCTATAGCCATCTCGATCATTGTTTAATCCCTAAGATTGTGTGAGATTTTGTGGCAACACTAAGTAGCTTGGGCATCAAGGCTCCCAACGTGTCTCTCCCTTATGCCCTAGAACCCCCACACATCTTACCCCCTTGAACCACCAACACTATAGATTTGGTAAGGGGACTAGCAAAGTGTTGTAGTTTTGGAAGTTGTGAAGTAGATGGATCATATTGTGGCATCCAAGGCTACTAGCTTCAATGGACTTCAAACCCCATTGAAGTGCATCTTTGGCATCCATCCTACGCACAATTTGTACACATTTCAAACTCCTATTTATTTTTAATATTTTATTTCAATAAAGTTTACATTTTTGTTTGTTTTGTAAATTTTTTAAAAAATTTATATTATTCTATGCATATATTTTAAATCAGATTTTCATTGCATTTTATTTTATTACTCCTTTTTACACTCTATAAGTCCCTGGGTGATTAGCAAGACCATCCAGGGTACCTTAGATATTATTTTCGGAGATCCTTGAGATTAGAGGTTAAAGCTATTCCATTTGAGATCTTTGGTTTTTTCTACTGATTGAATTTTCTAGTTGCTACATCAGTAGGTGGGATGTTAGGTCCTAGTGTGTGTATACAAGACAAGAACCCAACTAGCTCAATCATCATCAAGATAGGCTTCAAGAAGGCCTTGCATAACCCAATGATGACCATTACAACCTTGTAGGACCATAAAAAAATTTAACAATCATTAAACAAAAAACATTATAGCCATAATGTCAACATTTTCATACAAGAACAAGCAAAAATTTAACCAAAAATTAAATGAGAAAAATAGATAGCCCATTAACATTGATGGTAATCTCATGGCTGAAATACACATAAAAATTCAAGAAATTTTATGTGAAAAATTAAAACCATGAGAATTATCTTGTACCAAACTATAAACCACAACAATAGTTACAAAATTCCAGCTAGAATTTAGCGAAGTTTGACTAGAAGTCCAGTTTACAGTGAAATTAGTTGTAGTAAAAACTCTAGGAAGACTAGTTAAATTTTCTAAAAAATTTAATAATTGTTGAAAATCAACACACAACATGTCAATAACTAGAAAAGGCCTAAAGCATGCATAAAAAAAATTCCAAAAATACACCAATGCTACTTGTACAAGATTGGAAGGTTTGTTGTTTTAATAGTTGAAATTGCAATTGTGTAGTGTAGTTAACATCAAAATAATGATAAAATTTTACTAAAATTCTTTTTTTTATGTCTAGATATTGCACATACATGAAATTAAACAAAAATTTAACATCAACATTGCAAATTGAGGCCTAGGAAAAATTTACATGACAACCTAAAACTACAATTTGTTTTTTTTTTTTTTAAACCTAAACTCTAAAGAAATGACTAAAATAAAATTTTTGGAAAAAATATGAATTTGTTTAAAAAATTTTTAGAATTGATGCCAAACCCTCCCAGATGGTCCTAGTTATTACAAGAATCTAGGACATTGGCAAAACATTTTATTCTAGGTGTTAACACTACCCATTTTCATAGGAGTAAAATAGTAAAAAACCAAAAAACCACTATGAACTCACTTATGACAAAGTTCATAAAAAATTAATCATAAGTTAGAAATTAATGGTTCAACCATTAGTTTAACTAAAAAACAAAGAAAAAAAAAAGAAGAAAAAGAAAAAAATCCCATGGTCCCAAAAACCAAAAATTCCATATCATTTTCTTTTTAAAAAATTGAAAAGTGGCATTGTTTTTTTTTTTTGGGTGAAAAAAAACAAAAAATGCATAAAATAGGGTAAAAAAAAAATTCATAACCTAATATAGGCCAGTCCTATGGACAAAACAACATATTACACACATGACCAAATCCAAAAATAGCACCCAAATCATTCAAAGCCAAAACCCATCCAACCTAGAATCTTGAACAATACAAAATGCCTAGGTTCTAAGCTAGAAACTCATAAAAATAGCTAGGAAGGAGGTACCTAGTAGGCATTGTGGATGAACCTTCTCTAATAATGGGCCAAGGCAAGTGAGAAATCTCCTTAGCAGTAGCATTTGCTTCCTCTAGGGCCATATTTTTGCTTGAAGAGCCTCTCCTCTTTGACATCATCAGTAGGTAAACTTCAAAACCTTTAATCTTCTTCACCTCTTCATAGCTGTTTTGCCTCTGTGGTAGAAAACTACAAAATCACTTCAAGAGTTAATGGGAATGGAGTCAAGAATGATTGAACAACCTTGATGCTAAGTGTTTCTTATGAAAATTAGGTAAAAAGAATGATTTGAGTAAAATTTCAATGTAGGGAGTCTTCCTAAGCTTATGCATTGATTGTCCAAAACCCCATCCAAAAAACATCGACATAACTTGCAAATAACTCCATGTTTACAATTAGAAGGTGGGAACTATGCTGGGTTAGTGGAAAAATTAATGTATAATAACAATTCAAATTTGGGTGGGTCCGACTAGGTGCCTACCAAATATACCAATAAAAATACTAATACACTAGGATTTTAGGCCCTTTAACAAAAACTACATTGATGTTAATTCTCTAAAAAGCCTTGGAATGGATTCCAAGCCTTAACCACTACAAAAAATCACCCATAGCCACCCATCCACACCATGTTAATGCTAGTAAATCCTCATGACAAAATTGAAAACCAAATATTGACATTAGAAAATTCCAAGCATTGGAGGAAGGTCGAAACCCATATGAAATAAGCTATTTTAGGAAACTATACTAGCCAAGAGCTCAACTACATTGGCTAGCATAGTCCCATGGGAAATAAGAACTGTCACCATCAACCAATCTTCCAATCAGTTTGGAATGATCATACCAAGCCCTAAGCCCTAGTTGGAGCGTCCAACAGATCTGGAACCTTCTAAAACCTATAAAAAAAATGTCAAGAATCATTTATTCTAGATGAACTATGCTGGAGGGCACTTGAACTATGCTAGCCAACATAGTCCTAGCATAGTTCACTAAGGTCAGATCACCAAATGCAAAAATAACCTTTAAAGTAACATATCCTAACTTTTAAACCTCTTTGGAGTCTTTAGTAACCTTAAAATACCAAATAATAAGGAAAAAATGAGTTAAAACCCACTGCAACCTCCCAATTACACTAAACATGGCCCCAACTATGTTGGACAGCATAGTCCCTATGTAGTTCTCCTAAGAAAATGCAAAATTAACCTTCAAAGTGGCATATCTTAGAATTCACACCTCCCCAAAGTCTATGGTCACCTTGAAATGGCAAGTAATGAAGAAAAATAGGTGAAAACTCACTTGAACCTTGGAATTATGTTGAGCATGACCCCAACTACATTGGTTAGTGTAGTCCCAATGTAGTTCTTTTAAAAAACTTTAAAAATAAGTCATTAACATGTTACATTAACCTTTGGATGCATCATCCTAATCCCAAAACTCTACTAGAGCCTTTGAAAATCACCAAACCCTGGAAACTATGTCAAAAATAGCCAAAATTTATCATCTTTCCCATAGCCATATTGGGACTATGCTAGCCAATGTAGTTCATAGGGGATGACCATATCAAAGCTCAAATAATCTTCAGAATGAATAATTTTAAGCCTAAACCTTGGCCATGAACATTAGTAACCTGAAAACTTGGTTGATTGACCATAAAAACTAACCAAAAGCTAAGATTCATGTGCAACTACACTAGGATAGACCAAAACTATGCTAGCTAGCATAGTTCCAGCATAGCTATTGTTCTAGAATAGTTTCAATCGCACCAAAACACTCCAAATGATCTAAAACTTGATTTGGAAAGCCTACAACCCTAAAATCATGGAGCTAGCTACTATTTGACCTTATTTTGACCATAAAAAAGATCAAGTTTCATCAAACTATGCTAGGGCCATCTTGAACTATGATGGCCAATGTAGTTCTGGGGGATGGCTTTAAACCTCATATTCAGTAAGTTGTTTTGGTCTCTGAATGGTTGGTTTACAACCTTGCTATCCCTGCACTTTCCTAGGAAGTTGATGGAACAAAAATGTCAACCTTGAGACACTACAAATCCACTTTTTCCATGGAGATACACTGGAGCCACATTGGCTAGCATAGTCACAATGTAGTCCTTAGTTCTTGATAGCATTTGTAGCTTCTAGAAGGTTAAAACAATACCAAAGTTGTTCAATCTTCATCCCAATCCACTATGCTAGCAATATAGACAATAAAAACCTTAAAACTAGCCATAATGAACCTTGAAACTCACATTTTGGCAAGAACCATTCTAGGACATTCTAAATCCACACTAGTTAGCATAGCCCTAGCATGGCTCTAACATAGTTGCAAAAATGAACTTTGTTTTTGTCTTCAGATAGCCTTAAAATGACATTTCCAAGTGTCCAAACTCCCACATCAACCTTGTAGCCTTCCACCATGGCCCACTAAGGCATAAAACTAGAAAAATGTAATCTTGATTAATTCATATTGACCATGTTTTATTCCATGGCTTCCACCTTGACTAGATTGGCCTTGTTCCATTTAGTTTTAACTTGTTTTGACCTTGTCGCCCATTACAGACTTTTATTAGCATGTCATTTGGTGTTATTTGGCTTCATTTCCTTATCATTTGTCCTTGTTCTACTAAATATTTCTATGATTTTGAATTATTTGACCTTATTTAACCTAGTTTGACATTAATTAATATCTTTGGACATCAACATGACCTTGTTTGATCCTCCAAAATGTCATCTGATGAGACTTTTTGCCAAATCACCTAGGTCACAAAACTATATCAAGCTGGTTTCATTCTATCTATCAATTATGTAAATTGGCTATCCAACATAATGATAGTTTCTAAGAAAAATGAGAGTACACATATCTATATTTATTTTTTAATTTTGAATAAGGAAACTAGGAAAGATGATTTTTATTAACCTCATATTAACCCACTTATCAGTATTATGGCTTGACATGCCTTGTTATCCTTCATGGATGGGTTCTTGAGATATAGTCAAGTTAGGATTAACCTAGATCATCAACTTTGTATAACCTTCATGACCCCTTGGGGAATCTTTTGCTATACCATGATGCCCTTTGGCCTGAAGAATAGAGGCACAAACTATCAACAAGAAATGACACATATCTTTAGTGAATATGTGCTATGATTACTTAATGACTACCTAGATGATACAACAATTAAATTCAAAATGCCTAATAACCATGTGCATGACCTTGACCTTGTGTTGAAATGTTGTCTTAAAAATGAGCTTAGGATTAGCACCAAGAAGTGTGTCTTTAGTATAAAAACTGATAAGATGCTTGGCTTTGTAGTATTCGAAGCAAGAATATGTGTTTATCCTAATAAGGTTAAGGACATATCCAACTTGGCAACACCACTTAACCTTAAGGAGCTTTAGGGATGACAAGGTAGACTATTTGTAGGTTCATCACTAGGCTTATAGATAATTTACAACCCATGCAACACTTAAGAGAGGAGTTCACTATGAGTGAATAGATCAATGCCAAGAAGCTTTTGAAAACCTTAACCAAGAGTTGGCATAACTATCCATGATCTATACACTGCAAAAGGATAAACCTTTTTACATCTACCTTGCTATCTATGACATGTCCATTACCCTTATACTTTGTCAGAAATGGGACGATAAAGTGGAGTTTCCCATATACTACCTAAGTAATGCATTGATTGAATATGAGACCTGATACACCAAAGTGAGGAAGTATTATCTAGCCCTAGTCTTCTCATTGAAGAAGTGAAGACACTACCTCTTTAGGAGCTAAGTTGATGTCATTTGCAAGGATAATGTGCTTAGAGTCATAATGATCAATATCTATGAAAGTAGTCATATAGCCTATTGGAAAGCCATAAGAGATAAGTTTGACCTCCATTACATCTCCCAAGCCTCAATGAAAGGTCAAGGTCAATCTATAGCCACAAAACGTACCATTTTTCCTATAGAAGATCATGTATTTATTGACCTTGAATTCTTGGATGAACATGTCAACATTATTAGTGAGGTAATTGTGCACTTTGATTGAGCTTCACCTATCCATGGGGCCAGTGTTGCTACTATCATAAAATCATCTATTGGTAAAATTCAAACCTTCACTTATCATTTTCAATTTTCAAGTACCAAAAAACATGGTGAAGTATGAAGGATTAATTATAGGAATGATGGTAGTTCATGATCAAGTAATTAAATGCCTAATGATAAAAGGTAATTCACAACTTGTGGTTAACCAAGTAATAGAGGTTTATGCATGTAAAGTTAAACATTTAAAACCTTATTGTGACCTAGGTAAGAAACCAATGCAACAATTTATAGATGTTGGTATCGAACATATACCCTAAATCAAGAACATGTTAGCCAATGCCATTATGACCTTAACCCTCAGTGTGATGCACTATGTGTTTATCAAGTTGCCTTTGTTAACTTTGAATTATGCTATTCCCATTACATAGAACACTGAAGATGACTCTATAGCTTTTGTTAATATGACTCCTCAGAATGAGTGGTATGATGATATCAAGTTATACCTAATGCATGATGAAAATCCATAGGGCCTAAATACTTCTCAAAAGGATGATGTACATAAAAGATCAAAACAATATGTCATTACAGGTGATAACACACTATTGCGACTATCCTATGATGGGATACTGTTAGTGTGCTTAGGCAAAACCAAAGCTCACATAGTCCTTAAGAAAGTTCATAAGGAATGTATGTGGGGGACATATAGGACCTAAAGCCATGGCCATGAAGATTGGGCAACTAGGCTATTACTAGCCCTATATGAAAAGTGACTACCTATAGGAGGTTAAGACTTATGACACCTATTAATAGTATAACAACTTGATACATGTGTCACAAACTAAGTTACATACTACTCATATAACTTGGTCATTTCAATGGTGGGAACTTAACATTATTGGACCTATAATGCCTAAGTATTCAGCAAGGCATAGCTTCATTATGACTACAATCGAATACTTCACCAAGTGGGGTGAAGATATTTCCCTAAGGAAAACAATGTCTCAACACATTTGTAGATTCATATTAGATGACATAGTAGCCTATCTTAGCATACCTTTGACCATAGTCACAAATAATAGACCATAGTTTAGTAGTCAAGAAATGTAAGCCTTTTGTCAAGACTTAGACATCAAACATTCCTTCTTGTCTCCATTC
The DNA here is from genome assembly GCA_015680685.1 of Gnetum montanum. Classification (NCBI taxonomy): domain Eukaryota; kingdom Viridiplantae; phylum Streptophyta; class Gnetopsida; order Gnetales; family Gnetaceae; genus Gnetum; species Gnetum montanum. The sequence continues at coordinate 312,290 of MNCI01031152.1, forward strand.
TATCCTCAAGCCAATGGAGAAGAAGAAGCTAGAAAAAAGGTCTCATAAACTTGCTTAAAAATATGCTTAATAATAGCATATGTAAGTGGCATGAGTGAATTGTCCATGCACTTTGGGCCTATAGAACTACCTATCAAATTATAATTGGTGTAACTTCATATAGCCTGGATTATGGATTCAAAGCTATTTTTCCTCTTGAATTGCAAGTTCCATCACTTAGAGTGAGTCTATTGGACTTCATCAATGATGAGCAGAATAAGGAGCTACATATCATTAACCTAGATTTAGTGGAAGATTAGTGAATATAAATACTTGATTAGGTCAAATAATACCAAGAGGGGTAGAATCAACAACATCACCATGACCTAAAAAAATGAAAGATCAAGGAGGGAGAACTCATTCTTAAGGCTATTTATGAACATGTGAAGAAGTTCTTAGCCAACTAGGAGGGGTCTTTCTTGGTCATAAAGGCCTATGGAAATGAAGCCTTTAGAGTGAAATACATAGATGGAAATAAATTGGCCAATTTGATCAACCATCACTATCTAAAGCTATATTACATCTAACATAGTCTTATTTATAGGTGCAAACCAACAGTTGACATTAATGACCTTTACAATCTATAGCAAGTGAGCCTACATGTTCTCTATCTATCTTTCTATCTCTCTATTAACCATAATAAATGAACTACAAAACTTTGTAAATTTGATGCACATCACACAAATCTTTACATGATGTAATAATAGTAACCCATGATGACTTGGTTTGCTGGTTGCCTTATGTCATCTATTGTATCATCTTGTAACAACATGTTCTCTTTGCCTTGTTTTCTTGGAGTTATTCCTATAGGATGAAGCCTAAAGTCATCACAAAGGTGCAACTCATTGTGATAGAAAGTTACCATGTGACTTCAATGTGCAAAATTTGGTGAGCTTATCCTACTATGCCAAGAGTGCTTGTTTTACATCATTGCCATTATCCCTCCTTAAGCCCAACCCCATAGCCTAATTATAACCTTCCTTGTCCTAAATAATGATGATGATCCATGTTTGACACTCATGAATTATGATGATGTGACATTTCATTTATCATGCTCCACCATTAAGTCCATTGAATGTAACACATCTCATTTAATAAGAAAACCAAGTTAAACTTGGCCTTGGTAATGAAACCCAATGAAGGTTTCACCTTGAAAAAAATAGGAAAGTAAATTGTCAAGAAGGAAAGGCCAATGTATATCAAAAGATAAATCAAAGGCTTCAAATAAGCAAGGGGATCCTGATGGTCAAAGAAACCTTGGAGTGGAGTGTTGGCTCCTCAAAAACATTATCAAGTAATCAACACCTCAAAGCATGAAGCATGAAGACCACATTGATTAGTCAAAGTATTGCTACCATACTGTAATCATGATGTCAACATTTGGAACTCATTGTTAACCTTGTGACCACTTCATTGTGATCAAATATAGCCTTTAACCTCTATCACCTTGCTGTAAACTTATCTCATCATTAGAAGCAGTCTTCAACATGGTTCAATGGCTATATAATCAAGCACAAAGAGGGAATGTTGGTGATGGACCTGAAATGGTGTTTTGTATTCTTTATCAATGTCTCTCAAGTCAATCCTCCAAACATCAACAAATAGGGGCCAATGAAATACCACCAAGAAAATTCATGTTGCAACTTTTTGGACATTGTAACCTTCACCATCAAACTTGAAGCTAGAATTTTATTGGAAAATGTTAAGATTGTTGTCCAGAAGCTACAATTTCACATACTTGAACTTTTGGGGCTGAAAATGCTTCATAAATTATTGTAGCTTCACTTCCTAGGTAGAAAAATTCATGTCATGTATATATTTGGACCTGGAAAGGCTGAAAATGCCTTGGTAACTATTGAATTTGGTGTCTTCATGGGTTTTATATTGACCATAGCTACAACTATGTTGGAACCACCTACATCAAGCATTGGGATTGTTGGGTTTTCATTTTCCTAGTAATGGTCAATGTGGCTTCCATAACTCTTAGCATGGATGCCATAAGGCTAGCATTGGAGTTGTTGGGTTTCTATTTTTTTATGAAGTGAGTGTAGTTCCCATAATTTCAACATGGATCCCAACAATGCTAATGTAGCTCTCTAAGGCCAACATAGTTGGGTGAAACCAGCGTAGTCTACAAAATTCCATTTACTATTTATGGTAACCAACATAATTTTGATGGCCTAGGTGCATCAAAAATTACCAAAAATAGAAAAAATACATTGAAAATAATGGCCTGCCACACCTACAAATCACACCAATCTATCAAAAATCATGGCAAAAATTTGTAGCCACATATCAACAACCATATGGCATATAAAAGTCAAATTTGAAAACATTGAATAGGTTCCACAAAAAATTTGTTTGATCAAGAAAAGTATTTTGGTTCCATCCTTTACAACCTTGAGAACTTAAACCTTTGGCATTTGTAAAACTTTTGGAGTGATTTGGCAACTACCTGGGCATTGGTAACTCACAAGATAGTTTCATAATTTCAAAAATTCAAACATCTTATTTATCCCTTGGTACCAATGTTGTATATCTAAACTAAGAACCAACAAGGAGTATTTACTAATTAAAGTTGGAAAGTACTTGGATCATGAGCTTGACCACAAAATACACCCTATTGGCTTCAATAGGTTTTAAGCTTCATCCAAGAAACTCCTTGTGCATTTAGGCACATAATTTGTACACATTTTTGAACTATTTACTGTTAGTATTTTATTGTTGTAATAAAGCCTGTAGTTCATTTGTTGTACAAATTTATTTATGATTCATTTCTGTGCATCTTCTTAAAGTGGATCTACAATTTTCATTTAAATTGTTTACACTCATTTACATTTCCTAAGTCCCTATGTGATTAATAAGATTGTCCAAGGTGCCTTGGATCATTTTTCTCAAAGGTCCTTGGGATCCAAAGTTATACTTTTTTACCTAGAATTTTTGATTTTCCAACAACTAAATTTATCAGCCGTTACACCAACCATAAGCCATAGTTTATGTTTCATTCTTTCCCAGGAGTTATGATCAACTTGTGGTTTCTAAATCTAGTTTATTTGATGTTGTTTTTTTTAATCCTTTGAATTATTCATGATCTTTAGTGCTCTCATTCATGTATTTTCTAGTATTTAAGACTTTCTAATGTGAATTTGATAAGATTAATAAGTAGGCATTATGAGGAGTCTACACTGGTTTCTAGTACTTAACCAACATCACTTATGATTGTACCCTAGGTTACTTATTATGTGTATTAATGGATAGGAATTGTGAAGAGTAGGATTGATGATGAAGCATCTACTAGTAATTTTTATGTCAATTGTAAGCCTTGGATCTAGGAAGTGTTTTTCATACCTTGTGTTTATGATCTAAGTATGTTCAAAAGAGGTTGGCTTTCCAAGATCCATCCTTGTCTTTTGGATCACACTCTAAGATTTCATGTGTAGTTCCAAGCTCTTTAGGATGATTCTAGCTTTATTTAACACTTTCAACATGCCTCCTTAGGTTCCAACTTACATCTAGAGTTAAAAGATGACTAGTGATTCTTGGGAAGGGGTTGCACTGACTACCTTGCATTAGTGCATCCCCTACATTAGCACAAGAGTGCTAATGCATCCTTCTTGTATATTTGGTTTACTTGTATTCACCTCTCATGTGCACAAGGTTAGGTTGGACTACATGATGAGCCTTCATTGATGCTGAGATCCTCACAAACCCTTTTCATTTCTACATGAAAACAATAAATACTTAAGGTAAGATCTTCCACAAATCTAGTTAATACTTAGATATTTCCTTGGGATTTTGGCATCCAATTCTATGAAGAGCTCTTCCTTCCTTGGGTAAGTAATTTCCTTCCCTATTTTGTATGTTTTAATTTGTCACTTTCATAAGTGTGGCTAGACTCTATCAGAGTGTTGCCATGCTTACATAGCCTAGAATCATTTTGTTAATGTGGAGTCTAGTGTTTGCATAGTGAATAAAGATTATGATTTTCTCTTATTTTACTATTAATGTCTTAAAACTTAAACTACCAAAAATATTATAAAATATTAAAATCATAAAAATATTTATTTAATTTTCATTTTCATAAGCTATGATGATTCACCCTTATCAAAAGAGGTCATAGCTATATGACATGGTGTTGGGCCGTCAAGCTTGTGATTAAAAGTTATTTTGTTTGTATTTTGTGTGTGATGTTGCATCTATCCCAAAGAAGGAATGCAACATGAACATTACACCTCTACCCTAAGAGGGATTGCAATGCATGTGTGTTTATTCCTAGAATATACTATTATCAACCTTGGGCTACACAAATTCCATGCATTTTATGAAGAAATTCCTCTTTAAGAAAATCTTAAAGAGGTCCTAATCAACCTTGGGCTACACAAATTCCATGCATTTTATGTATCTTCAAGGCTAAAATTCAGCAATTATAAGCCTCAATTGAGGAAAAATCTCTAAGGTCAAATTGCAAAGAATGAGGTTTGTTGCAGCTTTTCATCTAATCATTGAGATGAGAAGTAGGATGAGAAAGTAAACATCAAAGATAAATAACCACTTCATCAAGAACATTCATCGCTAGAGGTTTTCAATCTCATTGTAGTTGAAACCTATGAGGATGATCTCCTCCTCAAGTTCAAGTATCTTCATCTATCAAGATCATTTGATGGTGATAATTATCCCTTGTTTGATTAGGATGATTTTCATGAGCTTAAAAAAGCTATTCACACTCCATGGAAGCATGGCTATTAGAGTAGGATAAAACACATCAACATGGCTGATGTTTCATTATATAGAGGATATACTAGGGATGATCCCCAACATCATGTGCAAGCATTTAATAATGCTTGTTAGTTGTAAGAGATCATTAGTAATTGATATAAGTTGTAGTTGTTCCCTTGCATCTTCATTAAGCAATCAAAAACTAGTACAAATCCTTGCCACCTAGGTTATTTAAGCATAGGAAAACATGATTAAAATATTTTATAACAAATTTCAAACCTATGCCCACATTTTCATCATATAGAAAGAAATGGCCAGATGGAGGTAAGAAGCTCATGAATTACTAGACATTACCATGGAGAGGCATCTTAAAAGAGTCCATCATTATTCAAACCACTGCTTTAGCAAAAAGAAGTAGCTAAGGAATATCATGAAAGGTCTAAGGTGAGAGAAGATGGAGGGAGTAAATATGTATGCAATGGACTAGTTACATAAAAAGTTAAATCAAATTGCTTCTTGATACCATTGCTAACATGGAGGGTAAATGGAGAAAATGAAAATCCTTAGAGGAGTACAATTGGGATTTCATAGACAAAAATAAGGTTAAAATCATTGAAGGTACTATTGAACGTTCTAAAATGTTAAAGTCTCAAACATGAGATTAAGTTGAAACTCATAAAACCTTGGTAGACTTGGATCACAAAGTGGACCAAGTTTAGAATATGATGGATGAGAAAATAACCACTACCCTAAAGGATATTAAGGGTAGAATGGTTGAAGTTATAACAAGATTAGTTAAATCACCTGATCATTAGTGATGACAATCCTTGTGAGTATTACGTAAACCCTCATGACTCATAGTGCTACTCAATCATGGTCCACATGATTGGTGAAATAGGAAAAGTTAGAATGCCTTTGAATCCCAAGTTTGTTTGGAGGCAAACAAGGAGAACCTCTTTTTATATCCAAACCTACTATCCTAGGGATATGTGCCTATAAGCCATACAACAATACTAGCAATGGAAAACTGCAAATCCTTGGAATGCAACTTCATGGAATTCTTTAATGTAATCACAGATATCATTTCTCTAAACCCTTACATTTTAGGTTTTTAGGTAGGTACTCATTCATCTCAATAGATGATATCCTAATAGTACAAGCCTATGTTAATTAAGCCCTTCTTGCAAGCACCTTATCATCAACAATAGCTTCTATTACTTGATCGCATGTAAGGTGGAATCCCAAGTCAACCACAACCAAGGTAATTAAAATCTTGTAATATTGCCTACTATGCTAATCTTGCTTTCATTTATGCTATTAGGAAATATTACCAAGCTTTTATTAATCTAGTTGTGAAGGAGAATTTGAGACCTCATGGTAGAAAATTTTCTTTGTAAGCATATACATAAGTGCCAAGGGGCTAAGTCCACTCCATCCTCTTCCTCATATGGAGAGGATAATTCTTCTAGAAAAAAAAAAAGAAATCCAAATCTAACATATTCCTATACCATTCACTAAATGTTGTTAGAGTAATACATTCACTCTAGGAAATTTTTTTTTCATTTAATCTCCAAAAAGAAGATAGATCATGATAGTCCCATGATCAAGATTCAAATAGATGAGAAATGTCATTGCCTAGCTTTTTCTAACTCTAGTTGAGAAGTTAATATTATATCATTACAATGATACATTGATTGGAGGCTTTCCTCTCTCAAGAGTACTAACATTAGGTTGGAGCTAGTAGATCAATTATATACATATTGTTGTAACTAAAAAATTCAATTGCTAGAAAATTGAAAGTCTTGGCATAGCAACCTCAATAGTAAATCCCAAAAGCCTCTAGAAAAACTGGGATTGGAGGTGCCTTAAATCTTCTAGTAGTTCATCTAGGGACTTACGAAATGCAAAATGGTGGATTGAGAAAATAAACTACAAAAATTACAGATTTATAAAATGGAAAGAAAATGTAGATTGCACACAAAATGAAACTTTAAACATTTATTAAAACAATAAAGAATGAGTTTTAAGAATGTGTATAATAAATGCCCATGAGAGAGAGCAAAGGGGGGTTCATTGGGGTAGGAGTTCAAAGCCTGTTGAAGTTCATGTGATATGCTCCACGATCCAAGTACTAAGCCACTTCTTATGCTTTCAAACCTCCTCTACTGCAACCTTAGATTTGCAACTCAATCCCTACTGGGGGATGAGAAGAGTGAGCAATTTGGTTGCCAGATTGCTCCACACTGGGGGTTGGTAATCCAAAAATATAGCATTGACACAAAAAATCCACAAGTCTTAGGGGGGTTGCAAATGTTATAATTCTTCCACACTAGGGATCAAGAGAATGAAATCATGGGAGATTGCAAGGGCTCTTAAATGCTTAAAAATTCCCAAGTATGGAAATGTAAAAAATTTTTGAACTACCAAGATTGTGTAATTACAAAATTTTGTGCAACTACCAAAAAGTCTTGAACCTATAAATGGTGTTTGGATTTTGGTTTTATAGGTTTTGGGTCATGAATGGTGATATAGAATAACTATAATTTGGCTACATAATCACTACAAATTGGCTATCAAATTGCTTCAAATTTATACCTCATATAGGTGAGATGGGTGCCCAAATTTTGTGGGGTTACAATATATAGTAAGTGGTTAATCCCCATGGTCATTTTATTTACTATAAATAGTAACAAGGGTACACCATCTATGTTGGAGGTGAATCTTCCATGCTTGGTAAAGTGGCTGATCAACATTGGAGTGCATGGAGTGATGAAATTTGGCTTTTTTCACTTGTACATTAGGGCCATGTAGTTTACACACTAGGGGAAACTTCCATGCTAAGGGAAAAAGGTTTTCATCCTATGCATGCAGTCTCCACACTAGGGGGTGGGGATGGGGGTTGCGGGGGTGGAGAGGAAGGGAGGTTTTTATGTTGAGAGGGAAACCTCCACCCCTCCACACTAGGATAGGTGAGATTTACCTCTTGTAGATGTTTCTAGCATAAAAAATTGTATACTCCCCCCCTCCAATAAAACCCATCAAATTGTCATTTTTGGCTTTCCAAAAGGCATTTTGATCCTCTAGGCCTAAATATAGATACTAGGTAACTTTTTTCACATGGGGAATGAGGCTTTGACCACTTATGAGGCATTTTCTAGTTCCAAAAGCATGGAATATGTGATATTTCCCCTCATGGGTTACAATCTTCACATTTACAATGAAGTTTTGCCTAAGGTTTCATGGGGTGAAAGCTACATGATGAAAATTGACCATAACATGCAAATTGTTGTGGTGTTTTAATGGTTCCTCTTTGTTAATGTTTAGAGGATCGACCCAAGAGGCACTAATAAAGAATACAAAACATCACTATGTCACTAATTCTAAGGTCTCAATAGGTTGTATCACTAGTTTTAGGCCTTGGTAGGCAATTGAAAGTAGGCTCACTTGTTGATGATTTTTGGCTACATGTAGTATGTATTTAGATAGAAATTATTGACTAGATTGGCTAGCTCATTCCAATCCATGTTGACTATCCAAAACACACCATTCTTGTAGGCTCTAGTGACAAGGAAGGACCCTTCCTAGTTGGCTGAGAATTTCTTTGCATGCTCATAGAAAACTTTGAGGACTAGGTCACCTTGATCTTATGCCTGATCAAGTTATGTTGATGCTGCTACTTCTGCCTCTCTTGATAGTGTTCAATGTGAGCAAGTGCTTGCATATGTTTCTCCTCCACTAAGTCTAGGGCTACTGTATGCAACTCTTTGTCCTGCTCATCGTTGATGAAGTTGATCAAGCCTACGTAGTGTGAAGGAACCTATAATTCAAGAGGTAAAATAAATTTAGAACCATAAACTAGGCTATAAGGGATCACACTAGTTGCCATGTGATAGGTTGTTCTGTACACCCATAGTGCAAGGACAAGCTACTCATTTCATTTGTGCTTGCAATTATTGAGCATCTTCTTGAGCAAGTTGATGATGGCCTTGTTGCTTGCTTCTACTTGTCCATTGGGTTAAGGGTAATAGGGTGATGAGAAAGAATGATCAATGCCTGAGTTATGAAAAAAAATATTTTGTTTTCTAGCTATTAAATTGTGGTCCATTTTCTGTAACTATGGTCATGGGTATGCCAAAATGGGCTACAATGTTATCTAGGATGAATTTATAGACCTACTGAGATGTAGTTTTTCTTAGGGGAATAGCCTCAACCCACTTTGTAAAGTATTTGGTTGTGATGATAATGAAGCTATGCCCCACCAAAGACTTAGGCATTATAGGTCCAATGATATCCAACCCCCATCGTTGAAATGGTCATGTTATTTGAGTGGTATGCAACTTAGTTGATGGTACATGTATGAGGTTGCTATACCATTGGCATATGTCACAACGCTTAACCTTCTGTATGTAGTCATTTTCTATATGGGGCCAATAGTAGCCTGACCACCTAATCTTAGCAACCATAGCTCTAGGTCCTATATGTCCTTTGAAACACCACCAAATTTGGATTCTTGAGTCTTAACTACAGATTTGTCTAAGTGTCAAAACCTAGCAAATTTTTTCAAAGTGTTGAGACTATGCCCCCATTATTGGGACTACGCTTTAGAGTGTAGTTAGTGTAGTTGACATAGATAGCCTAGATTTATAATATTTTCTAATTATCCTAACTACGCTCTCACTACCAGGACTATGCTCTAGAGCTTAGTTAGCATAGTCAACACGAAAATGGCTAGTTTTGCAAATTTTCCAAGTGTTAAGGCAAAGGTTGTTAGGCTTGCTTGGCATGGAAGAAACAGTGTAGCAAATTCTCTAATTTCTAAAGCTACGCTCCAAAGCATAGTTAGCATAGTCTACATGAGGATGTCAGTTTTTGCTAGATTTTTCTAAGTGTTTGGGCTACGCTTTCCCTACCAAGACTATGCTTTTGAGCATAGTTAGCATAGTCTACACTAGCCCTCATCTCTTGGTAAATTTTTCTAACTATTGAGACTATTCTCTAGAGTGTAGTCAGCATAGTTAAGTAGAACTACCTCCAAAAGCCTCTAAAACTCAACACTGGCCTTCATCTCAGCTTCGACATTCCTTTGGTGAGCAAGATTAGAAATTTGCATCTCCTTTGCACCCCCATTTGCCCCTAAATTGTACCTATGTTCAACACCACTTAAGAGAGTGGACAATGTAGCCCTAGAGTGTAGTCTCCAAAACTACACTTTTGCATTATTTTTAGGTACATTGTGGTTTGTTTGACACTTGCACATGCAGTCTTGGCAACATAGTCATAGTTTGGCAATTTTACAGGCTCCACTGGAGCACACCAGTAGAACACCATTGCTTTAGTTGGAGCATAGTTGGGGCTACTGTAGTCCCAACTACACCTTTACCATGTGGCATCTGATCTACAACTTATGCTAACCCTAAGCCTATAAGTACCCTAATGCTTCATGTTTTAGGGGTTTGCATTTGAAGCATTTGGTTAGCAATTCAACTAGTATTTTGAAATTGGACACTCAAGCACACTTGGCATTTTGATGAACCTTGGGACACCACAACATCATTGTACATCACTTATCATACCACAGCTCGTAGGAAACCATGGAAACCAACCTGGTAGGCTTAGAATTCATGGTGGACATCATTTTTTGTAGCCAAAATGCCCTAAAACTATAGCTATGCTACCTACTATGCCTATTTGTACATCACATACCTCCTTAGTTTTTCTTGTAGTTAACTATGCTCCCTCCATTTGAGGTGGTTTTGCTTCCTCTCTTACTCACATCTTGCACATTTGTAGCATTTTCTTTTGCATTTTAGCATTCTACTAACATTGTTTTTGCTATTTTTCACATATTCATGCATTTGCACCTTTGTTTTGCATTGTAAACCCTAACTATGCTCACCCCTATAGGCACTACAGACATTGCAAACATCATGCAAACCCTTAGCATTTGTTTCATTGTAACATTTGTAAGTCCTAGTTTGATCAATAAGACCATCCTAGGCACCTTGCCTATGTGTCTGATGCAGACGTGGGGTCAAGGCTGCACGATCATGGACTACTCGATGTACTATTTTAACCTTTGATGTTTTCAGTCGACACAGTTTTTTGGTGCTAGAAAAAGGGCCTTCACCATGTCCTTATTCAACCTCCCTTGGTTGTTACCTTGCATGCTCTATGCACCCCTATGTAGATTGGTCGCCATCGTTAGTTACCCTAGAACCTTACTAGATAACACTAGAGTGTACACCCCACACTTAGCTAAATTCTAGGTGCTTAGAAGTGTGTAGTCATCTCACAGTGTAGTCAGTGTAGTTAGCTCTTAGCATAGTCCCAGAGTTAGCCATTTTTCAATAGTTTACACTTAGTAATTTTTCTATGCTTTTATGCGTAGTCATTTTTTTTGTGTTTTACACTTAGCCATTTTTTAGCATTTTTACACGTAGTAGTTTTTTTTTTGCATTCCTTTTTAGTGAGAAAAGTTAGCTATTTTTCTTCCTTTTTCATTTAATAAACTTTGCATTTTCTCCTAGCATCAATAACCCCAAGCAGCCTTTGACCTCTGCTTCAAGTGTGATTGTTCTTTGGCCTATTTAGTGGGAGATCTAGATTGATCTTCCTGGGGCTAGGGGTCCTATCCTGGAAAAAAGGCAATCTTCTAGGTAGCACAACTTGCCTCCCAAGTTCATGGTGCTCAACGATGAGAAATATAACATCATTTACATGAAGCTCTAGGTGGTTTTGTATGTATATCACCGAGAAATGGATGCCAAATGTAGTTTTGAGCTTATCCATCATGGCAGGAGGGAATGGTTCCCTTCTGATGTAGACTTTATTCTACTCACAGAGACCTAGTAGCGGATGTTGGACAACCTCATCCAAAACATGGTTTTTGAGGTAGGGATCGACTACAAGGAGCCCCTATAAGAGGACCTGGATGAGTTCAAAGCTTGATCCTAGCATGATGACTCATTCCACACCTTGTTCCAACAAATAGCCTCCATTTTTGTGCCTTCGCTATCTTACTAATCTATCATTCTAAAGATAATCATCAATTAGGTGTCATCACCTAGGTCCAGGCTTTGGGTGGCGACTCACCAAACACAACAGATGTACCAAGATGTGGCACTTCCCTATAAGCCTACCTTTTGTTATACCTTTGTAGCTTGTGTAGCCTTTGTGGCCCATTCAATCTGTTTAGCCTATTTTACCTCCTAACCATTAACCATTACACCTATGCAACCTTACATGCACACCGTGCACATCACTTAGTCACAGATGACTCAAGAATCATTTGTCCCATTGCCTATCATGTCTCAGTTACATATGAATTAAGCATCATTCATTTTTCCATCCTTCATGTCAACGCCATTCATAATGGCCCAACCCATAAACACATGGTTGGGTCTAGGTGCTATGTTTGTGGCATAGCCCACAAAATAAGCATCATGTGTGGTCACATAACTTGGAGCCAAGTCATGAGCCATCCAAACAACATAGTGGGTGGCACAACCGACATAGCCCACTCCAACCACGCCTAGCTTAGGTCAAGCATTCCAGGTGATCCAAAGCCTCATCAAAGAGCTCAAGTGGCTCAAGGTCACCTCCTCTAAAACTATCCATGTGATGGAATTTTACCAAGATGATCCAATCAGTCCTATAGTTCCACCATTGGCACTACCTACCAGGGTCCTACTACCCCATTTCACTAAATATAATGGTGAAGGGGATCCTAACATTGATCTAATGAACTTTTGGTTAGAATGCCTCCTACTACAGGCATGGCCACACATAATTATCTATGTTTTCATCATGTCCTTGATGGGTAAGGCACTAGATTGGTACCATGCACTTTCTAGGACCTCCATCACTTCTTTGGAGGAGTTGCTCACCTAATTCGTCACATGCCTTAAGTACAACTTGAAGCTTGAGGTGATCTTGGATCAGTTGATCAAGTCAAGCAGGGCCACTTAGAGCCTATGCAAAAATTCATCTAATGTTGGAGCACATCACTCAAAAAAATCCACAAGCCCAATGTGGAAACACACCTACTGGCCATTTTCAAAGGCACAGTGAATAACTTCATCAAGTCATAACTGTATTACCTTGTCCCACAATCTATAAGCTAAACATTTTCTAGAACTAAGAGCATCTAGGAGCAATAGAGGCTAGTAAGGATATGGCCTATGTAGCCTACAAAAACTTGCATGTGAAGAAAGAAAAGGATAAGGACAAAGGTAAGTAGGAAACTACAATCATTACAATGGTGGCCAACGAGGCTAAGCCAACCAATATCAAATAAAAAAAAAGCCATCCAAGGCCCTGGACAACAACAATAAGGTAGTTGGCTCTAGCATAGTGGAAGAAAACTAGCCCCCACTATCAGTGGTCATGACACTAGCTGTGACAAGTTCTAAATTTGAGCACAAGGATCGCTCAAAGTACACACCATTGCCCATTAAGAAATTGGAGCTTTTGAACCAACTACTTCATACTGGATGTATCTAGTATAAGTAGATGTCCAAGGATGCTTGCAAGAAACATGATAAATATTGCAAGCTCCTCAAGAATCCTTTAGCTGCATTGCCAACAAGCCTTCAGTCCCTAAGCATTTTAGTCTGGATCAATTTTGCCAATATCACCAATTGTAAGGCCATGATATAGATTTTTACATGGCTTCACAAGATGATATACAATGCATGATTGATAAGGGTGAGTTGGTCCTTAACACAACCAACCCAGTGCATCCCTAAAACACAAGTGGTGAAGGGTACATTGTCAATGCCATCAACATTGATGATGATTTAGAACTAGTGCAGGAACCATTTGTGGTTCATGTGCCATCTGGAAACATTAGGGTCTCCTCAATATGAATCAGTTTGAGAACTCCTATTATTGTTAGAGCACCACCTTGAGCACCAGAAACATCCTTTATGGTTAAGGCCTCGCAACACATTGTAGTAGAAATAGCCTAATCACCCTTCATCATGAGGGTGCTCCAATGTGTGGACTCCCTTCCTACTTGGAGTCTAGTGGTGGGCAATGCATCAGTCCCTACTCATCCCATCTTATAGCCAATAACAACAAGCAATTGAGATGACAACTCAAGAGGCCCAACAAGCACCTCACTAATCAAATGCTTAGGTAGCACTAGGAGAAAAGGGCATTAGGCCCACCAAAGCCTGTCCCCTTATTCTTTGTCTCAATGGTTGAATCAACCAAAGAGGCCACAACAAGCAATCAACAACAAAGTGTTGAGGCTCCAAAACAAGAAAAGCAAATAAAGCCCAAATCCCCTACACAAGAGATTTGTCTTTTAGGTCACATGGAGGAGATGAAGGCCAAAAACAAAGTAGTAGATAGTAGAAAGGACTTCCTTGACACATTGGCCGAAGTTAAATAGGCGTTAAAACAAAATAACAGAACTTTAAGCCTATACAATTTAATTATGACTTCCTTCACCCATTGTGAAGCAATAGTTTGCATGTTGACCTTCATTCCTGTCATAGAGGACATCCTAGCAGATGAACAATCTATCCATGTTGTCATGCTACCCCCTGCCCTACAAGAATCAACTTCAACACCCCTGGAATTTTGTGATGAGGTGATTACGGTGGACCTTGAGAAGGGTGAAGTCATTACCATGTTGATGTGTATCACCATCTGCATTGGACAATGTAGAATCAATAGGGTGCACATTGATGATGGGGTATTAACAAATGTCATCCCATACATAGTCATTGACAAACTTGGTCTTGCTAATCAAATTAAATTGACAAAAACAACATGCCTAAATTCCTCCAATGGGTCATGTGTCATCCTAAGGGGAATAGTCATTTTAGCCTTCCTGGTAGGGGAGTAATTCCCCACCACCATTGAATTTATCATGATTAAGGAGATGCTAGGTTTCAACATCATCTTGGGTAGGCCTAGTTGGCCTAGCTGCGGGTCATCTCCTCATCCATCCACCAAGAAATCCACATTCTATATGAAGGTGGAGAGGTTATCATCTATGGTGACAATGTAGCCCCTCTAATTGTTAACAACATTGATACTGAACAAGGGTCAGAGGTGGAGTTCCCCAATGACATGTCTCCCTTCAAGAACAAGGGTGAAACATGCAAGGCAGACTAACTTGATGAACCAAAGGGATTCCTTGACCTCCTAGAGGAAGCATTATTAGAAGAATTTCCCTTTAACATAGCTAATGAAGGTTAATGTGAGTACCCTATAGTACCTTCCAGGCCCTACATGCCCCCTAACCCACACCAGATTAGGAAACAACTATGCAACTAAGGCATCCCCTTAGTCTAAAGTATGCTAGGTGTCCACCTACCCACACTTTTACATACTTTACCCATTTGCATTTTGTTTGCATTTTTCATTAACTTGGTTGTTTGCATTTTACATTATTTGCCTATATTATACATATATTTCTTTCGTTTGTGCATTTTCGCTAAGTGTATGTTTTCACGTGTTTACTTTTTGATAATTAGTTTACACATGAAAACATTAAAATGCATTAAAAATAAAAAAATTAAAAATTACAAAAAATAGCATGGGCTGAAAGGGCCTTAAACTAGCACATGGCTCACCAAGGCCTAAAATTGGCAATCTTTTTCCCTTTAGTGCATGGCTTGAAAATGCCTTAAACTAGTGCATAGTCTACCATGACGTAAAAATGACAATCTCCTTTACACTACATGGCCTAGAATGGCCTAAAAATACCACCATGGCCCACCATGGCCCTAAACTAGCATTGCATGGCCTACCATGGCCTAAAATTGGCAACACTTTTCCTTTACTGCATGGCCCAGAATTTCCTTAAACTATCAAAATGTTATTTACACACACGGCCCAAAATGGCCTAAAACTAGCAATCGCTATAGCCCAATCACATCAACTCATCGCACCATTAGCATTAAACACATAGTGAATAAATAAAAAAGTCTATTCATCATACACTCTATATAGCAAAAAATCCACTACATCTCATAAAAGATAACAATAATAACATGATCATCTGCATTATATACCAAAAATACACAAAAGTACAAAAAATGCCTAATGACAGGGCTACATTAGGATCTACTTAACTAGTGGTGCTTGGTGGGGGTGGAGGCTCCTCTTCTTCCATTGTGTTGTTGGGGCCTGCAACATTGCCTAGTGCCTGTCAACAATAATAATAATCAAATAGAAATCTATGAGCAAGAGTGTAATATGCAACCTAACAGAAAAAATCATAAAAATAACATAAAAAACTAACTTGAGAGGGTCCTACATCGACCATGTTTGGAGGCAAGCTATTGAGGCCCTTCAAGCATTGGAGGATCTTAACCTCTAATAGTCACGTCTAGTGCTCTTGGCCAAAGTTAACACCTATAGGGTTCTTATCTTTGTCCACGGTAGTCCATGTGGGTGGCTGCATAGAAAAGGTGATAGATGAAGTCTCCCCTGAAGGCGTGATAATCTCCCACTTAGGAGAACCACTAACCATTGTGTGGAAAGTAAATATCTCAAAGGTCCATCTCCTGCTAATTACCTCAACAAGCATCTCAAGGTGGTGGCGGTCAACGGACTCTCTTCTTTGAGCTGCTAGATATATGCATCTGGCTCATGCTTGTAGTGGTGTTTGTGGTTTTTCTACGTATGCCCTAACTTGCATATCTTAGTGCTGAAATTCTTCCAATCTTGACTTTTCTAGGTAAGCAAATCCATCTGTAGCCTCTACTCAATGATCTCCTGGGTGGCCTTATTCTTGCCCCAGATGGTCGATTAGTACCTGACATAGTCAATCTCTATAGTCTACCAGGTACTATCTCCTCATGATCAAGCTACCAAGAAGTCATATTGGGATTGGAGGTCCTCGATCTTCATGTTTTGACTTGCTGCTCTCTCCTGAAGCTCATGCATGCATTTCCATAGGTTCTCGTTTGAGTGCCTATAGCTTTATAATGCTTTTGTGCAAGAAAGTATGCACTTGCTGGTTGCCTCATACACATGGTGAGGTACTTGCTCCACTTTAGGAGGGTACTCAGGGATGGATACACCTTAGCTACCTTGTTTGAATCCCAGCAGGGCTTAAAACCTATTGACATGCAACAAGCAAATCAACATTAGTCACAAACTAAGCATAAGATCGATAGAGCAATGTAAGAAAAATAACATGCATACTACGCTTGGGATCTGCCTACTATAGGTGGTCTACCATATTCTCAATAATTCCTTCCATAAAGGAAAGCTTATCCAATGTCTCTACCCACAGTTTCATGCTATAGGTAGGCATGGATGGTTGATTGCTAGTAGGTGCATCTGAGGCTACAACCCAACAATATTTAGCAACAACTAAATAGTCAAGGATAGAAAATAAAAAGAGCAACAATAGATGGCAATGTAAAAAACTTACCTAGCAAGCTCTCAGGTGTGAGAGTAGATGGATCTCCCAACTACACACCATCAAAGAGGCTCACAAAATCATCCTTGTCAAGGTGAAATAGCCCTTCCATCTCAAATTGTTGGAAGGCCTCTATGGCCTTGTGTAGCTTCTCTTTGTGTGCTTCCTCCTCAACTTGAGGAGGGGCCACCTCTGCTGTTGTTGCTGCTACTACTTTAGTAGCCCTCTCTCCTAATTTACAAGCATAACATTTTAGCATTAACATAACTTAGACAAAAAACACTAAAAATATAAACATAAAAAATATATAAAGAAAATGCATCTATACATGTACTAACTTGCAACATCTGTGCACAAGCTTAGGATTTTGAGGAAAATCTTCCTGGTGCCTACCCGTCCAACTGTAGGAGCAACCTCTTTTGTTGGGTGTGACCTCTTAATCTTTGCATTGGATGGTCCCACCATTTTTGCAATGTAATGGTTGGCCTTATTCACATCTCCAATGACGATTGGGGGACACTCACCCATGATGTCATGAGAATAGTGTGACTATCCTAGATGACCTTTGGTTATCACTGAGTATGACTCATCAATCCCCTCTAGAGGATCTTGTGAGTGAGTGGTTGTGAACATGTGCTTCACCGAAGGCTTAGATAGCTATTCACAATCTTGCACTACCCGATGCCCACTATCTCAGACCACCAGAAGCTTTGTAAACCTTTGTAGATATGCTATGAAGAACATGAAGTGTACGTGAGACCTTGCTTGGAGATTGTAACGTAACCTGGTGATCTTTGCATGTAGTTTAGTGGTAATGTAGGAGGCCTAGTTAAACCTTATGCCCTCTTGCAATACCTCCTTCATCACCTATGCCTACTCTACCCCATGGATTTTTCTTTGGGAGAGAAACTTCAGGAAGGTGTGAGCACGAAAAAGGAGTCTATGATGGTGACCGTTTTGGCCATCAAAATGTTTAGGCTAAGGGTCAAGAAAAGGTCCATCAATCCAGCACAAGTGAGCCAACTAGTCAATGCCTCTAAGGCCTGATGGCACAACCAATGTTGTGCCTCCTCCACATCACTATATTTTATGGTGATGGTGGCCTCACTATGGCCTATGGTGACCATCGTTACCTCTCCTGAAGTAACTGTAGCTATAACTTAAGCAAAAAAAATGTTAAAATCAGGCAAGGGAAAATCAACGAGTGCATGGGAGAAAGCATAAAAGCCAAAATAAATAAGCGCTTATACTGAATAATGATGTGCAAGATGGAGGTGGTGGCCAACTAGCTCCTTGAAGTTAAGCTTGCCATTAGCCCACCCCTCATCAAGCCAATTATAGGTCCTACACCACTCAAACACTTTTAGGTACTAGGTAGGATAATCCTTTAGATCTTCTCCCACCTACTCAAGTATGGACCCCAAAAGTTTGAACTTGAGGAGAATACCTTTAGGGCGGTGTGAGTCAAAGCAAGAGCCTCTTTTTCGTCATGGAGCCCCTGATCATCAACTTTGAATCTAGCATTAGGCATGAGCACTTAGCAATTAGACAAACTTAGCATAGGCTAATAGCAAGAAACAAAATGCAAAATCATAAGAGCACTTACCCTCTAATACAGTATATAGTTCTAGGTGGGTTCTGGAACAACATATGCATGCATAAGGTAATGAAGAGGGTGTTGCTTCAACATTCCCTATATCTTGGATAAAGGACAAGTGCCCTTGGGACCTCACCTTAAACCACCTACCCTATCATCGCTAATCATGGGCTCATTGAACATGAATCTCAATATGTCCTGGTTGGCTCCAGGAAGCAATGTCTTAGTGATAGTGCCCATAGTCTTTGTTGCTATGTGTAACCACATAATCACACTGAAGTGCTATAGGAGGAATGCCAAGAACTCAAATGCCCTTGGTTGAAACCATACTGCCTAATGACCCATCCACATATCTAGTGAAAGTGTGTTGGGCATAGGCTTGCTCATGTAGTAAAGAATTCCAACAAGCTCCACAATGACTAAGATGGGCTTTAGCAAAACTTTGCAACCGAAAGGTGACAAACGTAGCATTAGTATACACTACATGAAAATTTTGGAAAAAACACGAAACTTTAAATTACACTTAGCAAAATGAACATGACATAGAATAAGTTAGGAAAATATCCTATAGTCCGCTAGGCCTCATGAGTATAGGACATTAATACATACATTTGATGTGCTTGGCACTCATTGGGGTATAGTACGTTTCACAAAGCATTATCATTTCATTTTGCATAATTGCATATTTAGTATTATAGGTTGCATTATCATTTTGCTTTGGCATGATTGCATATTCGGCATTAGTATTTTTCATTTCATAGTTTTAATCCTTTTGCATAAAATTTTCAAAAAAATTTCTAACTCTGAGAGGTGTAGTCCAAAAAACTACAAAAAAAATTCTAACTCTAGGCTACCTCTAGGAGTGTAGTCTAGAAATCAAAAATTTTTACTAACTCTGGAATGATCGACTATGCTCTAGCAACTATAGAGCATAGTTCTAGACAAAAAAATATAACTACTGGCCATGCCCCCAAGAAGCGTAGCTCCAAAATGTTAAATTTGAAATTGCCAAAAAAACTATCACTTATGGCGTTGCCCTTGCCCCTTGTCCCACTGTGGCACAAAAAATGAAAACAATCATAGAAATGTGCCCTTAGCACCATCCCTTTCATACCTTCCATAGCTGAGTGCCCTTGCCATAGGACGTGATGTCTTACAGCCCCCATGACCTCTAGGAAATCCCTACCCTTTAGTGTGCCATCATGGCCATATTCAGTGGTTGTGTCCTTGCCCCACCCCTAAAATTTCAAAAAAATTAAAAAAATGGTAGTTCCCTACTGTGCCCTTACTTTGTGATGGTTGCTCATGGCCATTGCTAATGTCACCACCACTACCCTGCACAAAAGAAAATATTGGAATCAATAAGAGGAAAAAAAGTAGTGGGTAAGGCCTCTTGCATGTGTTCCACCTTGCGAGTGATAGCCCTAGGGCTACTGCCAAATCCTCATCCCTGCCTTGTGAAAAGGATGAGATTTTTAAGAAAACAAAAAGAAATCATGCAAAAACTATGGCTGTAACTTGCCACACCTGTGCCCTATAGGCAATGGTCCTAGGGTGTTGCCAAAACTCCAATCTCCCACTCTACATGCCATGGAAAGAGCAAAATTTTTCACAGGCCTGTAGATAGGCCCATAGCCTTCCCCCTCATCCTTACGACCATACCAGCTACTATAGTGGCCACAGTCACTACCAAACATTGCAAGCCCTTATCCCTTGTGCATCACCTTCAAAATCCCCATGCAATCTTCCAAAACCCCTGCTTTTCAAACCCTTACACTCATGCATGCTTCCTCCATGGCCGCAACGACTGTAGTGGCCATGATGATAGTGACCCCTACTAGGGCAGGGCACTACTACCAAGATCAAACCCCAAGCCCAAAAATGCCTAAGTATGAAGAGTGAAAGAATGCAGAAAAAAAAAGGCTATAGTGTAGTCAGGGTACCTAGTGGATGGTGGTGCCCTTTGCTCCTCTGCAAGTGCCTATGGTAGGCGTCCTAGCACTTTCTTGACCTCATCCACATTGGTTAGCCTAGGATTCTTGCATCCACTTTAGCATGAAATCTTGGTGACTACACTCTTATGATTGCACTATGTGTGAAAAATTTTATGTTTTCAATTTTGACAATGACAAATTTACCCAAGGTAAAATGCACTTTTATACCACCAAGGACCACTTAATTTTTTGCCTATGCTGGGACTATGTTCAAAAGTGTAAAGCATAGTTGGCTAGAAGTGTAGTTATTAGAGTTAGAATTTTTTTTGATTTTTCTAGCTATCTCTAGACTTAGAAAAATCTTGAATTTTTCTTGTCACCTAGTGGGTGCCCAGGCCAATTTTGCTTTTCTAGTGCATCAAGCCTTGCACATATAGCACATGTCATGGTTCACTAAGACCTTAAACTAGCACATTATGGTTTGCTAAGACCTTAGACTAGCACATTATAGTCTGCTAAGATCTTAAACTAGCACCCCATGGCCTGCTGAGGCCTAAAATTGACCCATGCATCACTTACCTATAAAATCACATTTACATACTTAGGTAAAATTTTATTGTATTGTTTGCATTATTTTCTTTAACAGTGCATATTGCTCTCACTAAGATAGGTTTGGCTTAACATTCTTCTGGTTATTTTTTATAGGATTATTATAGGATTCACAACATGTCTATGTAAGAGCATATTCATGCACATTTGGTCCTTATTGAGCCTCATGGTGACCTCACATGATGCATTGACTTGCAATGCCTAAGACCTTGAGCCATAGCCTACAATGAATACATAACATCTATAAAGGCATTGCTCGATTAGCCAGACCATCTAGTTAGAGCTCTAGATCTAGAGGTAGGTGACATCACCAAGGATCCCCTTGTTGAAATCCTTGTCGCAACATCTAGTGGTGAGGTGAAAACATCGAAACTTAGTTCTTTGTTAGAACCTCAACATGCCTGAAACATCACAAAAGTACTCAACTATAACATCAAGACATTCACATGGTCTTACAAAGACATACTAGGCTTAGATCCTCATGTAGTGCAACATAATATAATCCTTGATTCCAACATAAAACTAGTTAAGTAGAAAGCTCACAAGGTTAGACCTAAGGTGGCATTGGTAGTCTGCGAGAAATCACCAAGATTTACAAGGCTAGTTTCATTTGAGAAATTGACTACACAGAATGGGTCTCCAACATTGTCATTGTACCCAAGAAAAGTGGAAGTATATGCATTTGCATAAACTTCCGTGACCTGAATAAGGAAACCATTAAAGATGATTTTCCATTGTCTAGTATTAACCAATTGATCGATACTACGACTGGTCATGCCTTGTTGTCCTTCATGGATGGGTTCTTGGGTTACAACTAGATTTAAATCAACCCAGAACACCAACTCAGTACTACCTTCATGACTCCTAAGGGCACATTTTGTTACATGATGATGCATTTTGGGCTTAAGAACGCATGAGTGACTTATCAATGTGCCATGATGTACATTTTTAGCAATTACTTGTTAACTCTAGTCAATGATTATGTTGTTGATATAGTAGTTAAGTTCAAAGTATAACACAACCACATAGATGATTTGGACCTTGTACTCAAACATTTTTTGAAGCATGAACTTAGGTTAAACCCTAAGAAATGTGTCTTCAATGTCAAGACATGCCACATGCTAGGTTTCATAGCATCCAAAGCAAGCATACACGTAGACCCCGATAATGTTAAGGCAATTATCATCTTAGCACCATTGGCCAACCTTAAGAAGCTACGACGGTTACAAGGTAGATTGTAATTCATACACCAATTTATTGCATAGTTGACTAATAAGTTGTAGCCAATGCAACACTTGCTCAAAAAGGGAGTCCAATTTGAGTGGATAACTCAATGCCAAGAGGCATTTGACAACCTTAAATAGGAGTTGGCTCAACTTCCAATAGTCTACCCTCTACAAGGAGATAAATCATTCTACATCTACCTTACTACCTTAAATGCATCCATTGCTTCTCTACTTTATCAAAAGTGAGATGATGGCACTAAGGTCCCAATATATTACCTAAGCCATGCATTAGTTGCCTATGAAGCAAAGTATAATGATGTGGAAAAGAATTGCGTTGCCTTGGACTTTGCACTCAAGAAGTGGAGGCATTATCTCTTTTGTAGCTAAGTCAACATCATTTGCAAAAGCAATGTACTCTGAGAAATTACAATGAATATCTATGAGAGTAGTTGCATTGCATGCTGAAAAGTAATAACTATAGAGTTTGACCTACACTACATCACACAATCATCAACCAAAGGTCAAGCAATAGCCACACAACTTGCGACTTCAGAAATTGATGATCAAGCAACAATAGATCCAAAATTTTTGGATGAGCATGTCACTAGCATAAGCCAAGTGCCTAACAACTTCAAGGTACTCTTGCACTTCAATGATGCTTCAACCTCTCAAGGGGGTAGTGCTACTATCATAAACATGCTCCTCTCAAGGAAGATCTAACCCTTCACATACTATTTTGCATTCCCATGCACCAACAATGTATCTTAGTAGCTTGTGACCTAGGAATACAACACCTAGCTATCAGAGGTAACTTCCAATTGGTGGTTAACAAAGTTACAAAGGTTTACATTTGTAAAGCCCAACACTTGAAACCTTATTATGACCTGGCAAAGCACTTGCTCAAATAATTTACAACTGCTAATATTTAGCATCTCCTCCATTACGAAAACATCATAGTCGATGCATTGGCGATGTTAGCCTTAAGCATTGGACCTGAAATGTTTCACACCTTGCCCACCTTGGTGGTGGATTGCATTGTGCCTATCATGTAAATAATTGACATTGCATCTATAGCCATAGTAAGCATGACCCATGCAATAAAGTGGTATGAAGATATCAAGTTGTACCTTCTACAAGATGAACCTTTGCAACATCTAACCACTACCCAAAAGGATGTAGTGTAAAAGTGATCGTGCTAGTACGTCATCATGGGTGATAACACATTGTGCCATTGATCCTATGATGGCATATTACTAATTTGCATTAGTGATATTGAAGCATAGATGATTGTTGAAAAAGTCCATGAGGGACTTTGTGAATGCCACATAGCACCTAGGGCAATGGTGGTAAGGATCAAATGCTTAGGCTACTATTGGCCTTACACCAAGTGTGATTGCATCTCCAAGGTCAAGACATGTGACACATGTCAACAACATGGTAACTTAATGCATGTACCACCCACTGAACTACATACAACACAAATCACGTGGCCATTCCAACGTTGGAGGTTGGATATCATAGGACCAATAATGCCTACATCTTCCACAAGGCCTAGCTTCATCATAATCAATTTTGAGTATTTTATGAAGTGGGTTGAAGCTATTCCCATTAGGAAGATAAACAAACTCACAATAGGTTTGCAAATTTGTACTTGACAACATTATAACCCATTTTGGTTTACCCATGACCATTGTCACCAATAATAGGCCACAATTTAGTAGTGTGGAGACAAAGGACTTTTGCAAGCCCTTTGAGATCAAACATTCTTTTTCATTACCTTATTACCCATAGGTGAATGGCCAAGTAGAGGCCACAAACAAGGTCATCATCAATATTCTAAAGAATATGTGTAGCAATAGCAAGCGACAATGGCATAAGTAGTTGATTTATGCACTCTAGGCCTACTACACAACACAAAGAACTACACCAGGTAATATGCCAAACAATTTCATTTATGGGTTTGAAGCCATCTTACCTCTTAAATTGCAAGTCCCATCACTCTATGTAATCCTATTGAACCTCATTGATGAGGCTCAAAATGATGAGTTGAGAACCATGAACCTTAACTTGATAGAGGAAGAGTGCATGCAGACACTTGATTGTATCAAGTGGTACCAACAAACATAATGGTAGAAACATTATTACAATCAGCATCAATGGTTGATCAAGGAACAAAATGCTAGCTAAAAATGCTAACTGTTTGTAGTGTCAAACAGAAAGCTTACAATTCTTGATGCTACAATGTGCCGGGAAGAGAACTTCTGTGTCAGAGAGAGGAAAAGTCGAAGAGCTAGAAAAAATTGGAGCCTAACCCCTGAATGCTACTTGCTAGAAAAAGTTCAAACCAGAACCTTTTAAATGATGATCGTTGGGGTATTTATAGGGCCAAGGGCACGCAAAAAGGATGGTTTGGACGCCACGTGTCTTGGGCCCACATTGACTTGCTCATGCTGCACGTGCCATGCATGACCATTGTAATGTGAGTATGCCATGCCGTAACTATGTGCCTGCCACGTCATAATTGCATTGTCAGCATCTGGAGATGTGTGCCAATGGTCCAATTAGGTGAAGTGCATTGATGTTGCACAACCACCTGCATGCCTTATTGTGCTTTGTAGCGTAGCATGCTCAACGTAGCGTAGCACCTTGTCGTGCATTCTGCTACATGTGTGTTGCATGCTTGCTACACTATGCTATGCTACGTAGCATAGTGATTGGCCTTAGTCATGAAAAATTTTCCAATTTGCAAACTTTTCTTCCTGTGTTGTGAGACTTGAAAACTTGCTGATTCTGCCCCTTTGAGCAGCCTTCTGTCTCTTCTGCAAGATTCCTACACCTCGGTGCACCATGTAGCTCAGTGTAGCATAGCAACAGACATGGTTCGCTGCTTCCTAACGGAAACAAACATTATTGAAAGACTTAAGGTTGAGCGAGGGAACTGGTTGTATAGCTGTTGCCATGCTATGCTACGCCTTGTAGCGTAGGATGGCACTTCATTCTACAGCCACTTTTTGAAGCTTGTTATGCTACATAGCAGGGCGTAGCGTAGCATAGCAGACTTTGTGACTTAAAAAACTTGCCAAACTATTTCGTGCATCTTGAGCGCTGTTGTCAACTCTGCATATTATTTCTGAGCAGGGTGTCAGCTTGGCACACTACTTAGGTGAGCAGGTAGGATGATCTGTAGAGCCTATTTTCACCTAAAGTAGAAAATTTTCCGAACTAATCGGCCTGAACTTAGAGCGTTCTCCTCCTGAAGAACTTCCATGGTGTTGCATGAATTGCAAGGGCTGGCGATGCAAGAATGACTTCAAAATTTTTGGGGTGTTTCATTGGCCCCTCTTTGTCGACGTTTGGAGAATGATCTCCATGGATGTTGACAAAGAAAACGAAACATCACGGAAGGTGCGATGCTAACGTTGCCGCTTGGTGACTACCGGGATGTCGCTTGGCTACGCTTGAAAGTGTTACATTGGTTTTGCAGAGGTTAAGGTAGAGAGAAAAGATGATGTTTAGTAGATTCCCTCATTGGAGTGCTCACGAGGGACTCATTTGCATTTTCATCTTTGACTGACGCTGTTCTTCAACATCTTGTAGGACAGGTGTTTCGTTTGTGGGATGAGTTGTGTTACATCCGTGAAGGGTTTTAACCTGCCTACAGATACTTCCCATGTGGCGAGCTGTGTTACGCACGCCATGGAATTTGCACTCTGAAGTAGCTGAGCTAGTCGAGGCACTCGCTTTGCAGTGTCGTAGAACTTGCTGCTGTAGCAAGATGCACCCTCGATCGATGAGGGCAAGGGTCTTGCTAGTTGCAGATGTTCTTGAAGCTCTTGGACACCCGCGCTAGTGCATGGTGTCCAAAGAAAAAAGGCTAGCAGTGGTCTTGATAGCACCAACGTAGAGGAGCTAGCCTCTATGGTGTTGGGAGTTGCTGTGGGTGTAGATGCTCTGGAATCCCTGTGAAAGGAATGCACTCTTAGTTCAGCCTTGGGATTAGCTACCACATAGTTAAACATCGTGCAAGCCGAGGTGTTGGCAGGGGGCTGGAGAGTAACAATATTGTGGCTAGGCCACAATACTATTGGAACTCCAGATGCAGGAACTAGTTGAGGAATTATCATCAAGGCGGTGGGCTATGGTGACGGTAGGTCTGGAGGGCTAGTGTAATGTTGTACGACATCTTCGGAGGGTCAGCATAATGCCAAGGGTGGTGACATCGCACATGTTCCAGAATGTGTCCCCATTGCATCATGAGGTACGCTCTAGAGTTGTGAATCCCGCCCACGCGTCAGCACTATGCATGCTCTTTTGATGCGTACTTGACACAGATGCATGCTAGGGATGTGACATGAACCTAGTTTAAGGTCTTGGTAGACCATGTGCTGGTTTAAGGTCCCAATGGATTGTTGTGTTGGTTTAAGGTCCCAGAGGATAGTACATGCCAATTTATCGTAGTAGCGGACGTGTCGTGCTAGTTCATAGTCATAGTGGACTAGTAGTGCCAGTTTTGGGTCATAGCGCATGGTTGCCACCAATTTAACGTCATAGTGAACACTACTCGATGCCGCTAGTTTATCCTCATTGTGGATGTTGCTTGGTGTGGTTGCCAGTTTATCGTCATAGCGGATGCTACTCAGTGCTAGCGTTGCCAGTTTAACATCATAGTGGACATTGCTTGATGCTACCATGCTTTAGATGTAGTATGGCTTGAGGTACAAGTGATTCATTGGGTTGGAGAACTCATTGCTATCCATGTCTGCTAGCTTGAAGGCTCCATTCCTGAAGGCTTTGGTGACCATGTAAGGACCTTCCTAGTTGGCTAAGAATTTGCTCACATGCTCACGGATGGCCTTGAGGAGAAGGTCTTTCTTTTGTACTGGCCGTCGATGCGAGTCTGCATGGTGCTTTTACTGCTGCTTGTTCTAGTAGTGCTCGATGCATCTTAGCGTCTATGCATGCTCCTCCTGCACTAAGTCGAGGTTGATGGTTCACAACTCGTTATACTAGGCTTCGCTCACGATGTCGGATAGGATCATCTAGAATGAGGGTACCTACAGCTCAAGAGGCAACACAACTTCAGATCTGTAAACAAGGTTGTAAAGGATCTTACTTGTTGTGGTCTTGCACGTTGTTCAGTAGGCCCACAAGACGTAGAGGATTTGCTCGTGCCACCGCCTCTTGTTGTTGTTAAGCATCCGCTTCAGCAAGTTGATGATGGACTTATTTGTAGCCTCTGCTTGCCCATTCACCTATAGATAATAAGGGGAAGAGAATGATTGCTTAATGCCTAGATTGTTGCAGAAGGTTTAGGTTTCCATACTACTAAACTATGGCCCATTGTTGGTCACAATAGTCATTGGAAGCCCAAACCTTGTTACGATGTTATTGAGGATGAAATGGTAGATTTGCTAAGACATCGTTTTCCTTAGGGGAATAGCTTCCACCCACTTAGTAAAATACTCAGTGGCGATGATAATGAAGATATGCCTTATGGAGGACTTAGGCTTGATAGGCCCTATGAGGTCTAATCCCCATCGTTGGAAGGGCCACGTGATTTACGTTGGGTGTAGGTCTGTAGGCGAGACGTGTATGATATTTGCGTATCTCTGGCACGTGTCACATGTCTTGACTTTCGATAGGCAGTCACACTTCATGTAGGGCCAATAGTACCCTAGGCATATGATTTTTGCAGCCATAGCCTTGGGTGCTATGTGTCCACTATAAAGCCCCTCATGAACTTCATTAACTACCTTTTGCGCCTGCTCGCCACTGACGCATGCTAGTAATATCCCGTCGTAGGAACGTCGGCATAAGACATTATTTCCCATGAGCATGTATTGCCAAGCACGCTTACGGATTGCATCTCTCTGGGCAAATTTCAATCCACCTGGGGGTTTTCCATGCTGTAGATAAGTTTTAATGTTGGCATACCACTCATGGGTCTCCGTAGCACTAACAGAGGCCACGTGTTCCACTTGAGTGATAGGCTCTATGCATTCTATAATCGCAGTTGGTAGGTTTACCAAGGAATGTGATGAAATGTTTAATGCAAGGGTAGCTAAGGCATCTACCATGGTGTTCTCATTGCATGGCATGTGTTGCACATCTGTGGTTGCAAATTGCTTAAGCAGGATTTTTGCTAGGTCGTAGTAGGGTTTCAAGTGCGTAGCCTTGTAGGCGTAGACCTCAGTGTTTGATTCACGACTAGTTGTGAATCTCCCTAGATTGCCAAGTGTTTTATGCGTAGCGCTCGGGTAGTTAAGTTGCCTCTGAGTAGCCCCTCTTATTCTGCCACATTGTTAGTGCAAGGGAATGTAAATCGATAAGCGGATGGATGCATTTTCCCAGAGGGGAGCGTGATGATGGCAGCGGTGCTACCTCCTCGCATGGTTGAGGCACCATTGAAGTGTAAAGTGATTTTGAAATGCGATGGGATGATGTTGACATTGCTAACGTATTTGTATGGGAATTTGGGGTCTATGGTTTCCTAGTCATCGATTGGCAAGGCTGTGAGTTGGGTCACTATGGCTTGACCCTTTGTTGACAATTGACTTACATAGCGTAAATCGAACTCTGCAGTTATTTCTTTCCATCGGGCTATCCTGCTACTTTCATATAGGTTGTTAGTGATAGCTCGGAGTATATTTCTTTTGCAAATGATGTTGGTTGTACTACGGAATAGGTAATGCTGCCACTTTTTTAGTGCGAACACTAAGGCTAGGCAATTCCTCTCCACTTCGTTGTATTTCACCTCATGCGCTATTAGCGCATGAATCAGATAATTCATTGGTATCTTAGAGCTGTCGTGTTGCTTCTGACATAGCAGTGTCGTGAAAGATGTGTCAGAGGTGGCAAGGTAGATAAAGAAGGATTTATCCCTTCGTGGCAGATGCACAGTCAGGAGGTGTGAGAGTTCCTTCTTTAGGTCATTGAAGGCTTGTTGACACTGGGTTTTCCATTTGAAGTTAACCTCCTTCTTTAAAAGATGTTGCATGGGGTGTAACTTGTCAGTCAACCTTGCTATAAACCTTTGAATGAACTGTACCCTACCTTGCAAACCACGTAGCTCCTTAAGGTTTGTGGGAGGCACCAGGTTGACGATGGTCTTGACTTTGTCAGGGTCCACCCGTATTCTGGACTCTAATACTACGAACCCTAAAATGCGTCCATTTTTCACCCCGAAGATGCACTTTTTAGGATTGAGGCATAAGTCATGCATTTGGTAGCATTTGAGGACTACCCCTAAATCTCATGGGTGATTATCTACATCCTTGGGCTTGACTGCTATATCATCCACGTAGTTGTTTAATGTTTCTAGGATTTAGTCACTGAAAATGTAAGTCATAGCTCACTGGTAGGTTTCTCCAGCATTTTTGAGCCCGAAGTGCATCATGGTATAGCAGAAGGTCCCCCATGGGGTCATGAAGGTTGTTGACAGCTGGTGCTCTGGGTTAATGCAGATTTAGTTGTATCCGGAGAAACCATCCATGAAGGATAGCAGAGCATGTTCAGCCATGGTGTTGATAAGCTGGTCAATGCTTGGAAGTGGGAAGTTGTCCTTGATTGTTGCCTTGTTCAAGTTCCGAAAGTCTATACAGATCCGTATTCCTCTTGTTTTCTTTGAAACCATAACGACATTAGATACCCACTTTGAATAGTCAACCGCATGGATGAAACCTGCTTGGTATAGCTTAGTGATTTCATCCCTCATGACTAGTGCAATTTTTTGCTTAACTTTGTGAGCCTTTTGCTTGACTACCTTCATGTGTGGGTCTAGGACAATGTTGTACTGAATTAGCCACAGATCCAGACCTGGCATGTCATTGTACGACCGTGCGAAGACATCGATGTTATCTTGTAGAATCTTAGCTAGGCTTTTGTGTGTTTGTGTGTTTAGGAGGGAGCTGAGTCTTAACGTTTTCACCTTCCCCTTTGACGTGGTCACAACAATCTTGACAAGAGGGTCCTTAGTTACATCCTCAGCCTCTAAGTCTAGGGCTTGGGCCAGTTTGGGGATGCTTCTAAGGCTACTATAGTGCTAGTTGTGGTCAACCCCCGGTCGATCATGTTGGGGTTCAACTGTCTCGCGAGCTTGCCCTGTGGCCTTGCTAACGTTAAAGGTATGGAAAGGTCATGATGGATTTCCATCTCTTGCTCAACCTACCATCATAAGATGAAAGCCTGGTTAAGAGGCGTCTGTTAGCCGAGATTGTGTGTAACGAAAATTTGCAAAGTAGTGATGAGATGTAACTTGTGAAGTGTGATGATGTAAAGATTGCAAGTTTGCCAGTTTAAGGTTATGGTGGACTACCAAGGCACAAGAGCACAGAACTGCTAAAGGTGTAAAACTACTGATGTAAAGTATGCAGCTGTGTGACTGTCAATATACAAATGCCAAACTACTGATGTAAAGTGTGTAGCTATGTGACTGTTAATATACAAATGCCAAACTGCTAGTTTAGTGTCATTTCAGACTACCAAATTATAACATGCAAAATCTTAACATGCAAAATGATAATATGCGAAATGGGAAACTGCGAGTATGAGAAGCACCAAGTCGTCAATGCGAAAATACGAACTGTAGACATGAAAACACAAAACTGCTAGAAATTGTGATACTGCCAATGTGGAAGAATATGCAAAAACCACTGATGTAAGCATGTGGTGTTGTTAGTTTAACATCATTGCAGACTGCTAGGGGCGCAACTATGCTAAGGTTGCTTAGTTTGAGATCTTTTCGGACCGGTCGTATTGCGATTGCTAGGATTACTAGTTTAAGTTCTTTTTGGACCCTTAATAAAAAACAAATATATTTTTTTGTTTTTGGGAAGGCAAGTAGATGGCTTGAAGTATGTCAAGGCTTTAATGCTAATAGTGCTACGATGTCGTGGCGAGCATGCTACGCTGTACGGTGTGCTCCGCATTAATCAGAGAGAGAGGCAAGTTTCCCCATCTTGTCATTACAACCATAAATAGGGGTTAAACCCTGGTAATTTTGCCACTTTCACTGTAAGAGCGCAGAGCCCACATCGGAGCACAAGGTGATTTCAGAGTGCGAAGAAATTGTGTTAATCGACTATTAAGGCGAGTTTTTACAACGAAAGGTGTAAATCTGCAAGCATGACAATGGCTCCTAAGAATCATCTAGTGCTTGCAAGGGTTGAGGAGGTGAAGAAGACCCTAGGGTACATGCCACAAGCATGTGTTATAGCGTAGAAGAGCACATCATTGACTTAGTAGGTTACTATGTTTTCTTCGCTTTTTCATTTTGTGCTTTCTATTGTTCTCTACTCTTGTTTTGCATCCTATTTGCTTTGCGTCCATTCTTGGCTACCTATGTTTTCTCTGGTCGTGTCATTTTAGCCTTTGCATCGCCGCTATCACCATTTCGGTCATGGTAGATGCATAAATGTTATGTTGTGGTTGCATGCAAGGTCGTCAAAACTACCATTGCCACAGTCGTCATAATCGTGGGGGCTGGGGTAGTTTAAGTTGCTTGACCCTTGCATGCCATAATGAAAAACCCTTAGGAGGGCTAGGCCGTGTGCAATGCGGTAGTGCAATGCGTGTTTTATTAGGTCATGTTGTCAATTATTTTGTTGCTATGCTAGGCTATTCGCATGTTCTTGCTACGTTAGGCTTTGACACCCTTACTACGCCATGTACGGGCAGAGAGTTATGCTACGCTATATACATGGATTGCTAGATGTTACTACATTGCACATGTATTACCTTTAAGTATGATGATAGCATTCACTGATTGTGTCATGCAGGGTGGGGTTGAGGCCCAGGCTGATTATTTTGGAAATTAGAGGGGTCTTGTGCCATGTGAGCAAACCTGTGGCCAACGCACCTCCTCCCCAGATTCGTATGGGAGAGCAAGGGGTCTGGTTCAAAGAAGGGGCACGAGACTTCTTGCAATTCCTCCTTGACCACTTTAGTATGATCGTTTAGTCTTCCCTAGAGGAGGAGGAGGCATCCAGCATAATAGAAGCCATGTTTCCTAGGGCAAGTTGGGGCATTCTGAGATTTTTTACCGACGGGGCAATCATGAGCAAGCAGGGAGAGGGATCTAGCCAATGCTCAATAGGGTTAAGGCATTTAGCCTGGATCTAGGACATGCTTGAATATAGCTGCTACCACCATTACAACACATTGTTCCTCACACGTTACATGGCGACGTGCTTTTAGAACCCACAGGGGATTCTCTATTGTGCTAGTGGGTGAGTTTTGTAGCCTTTCTTTGCTGTGTTGTGCAACGTTGGCCATATTGGCCAAATGCTAACAGTATGTGTTTTTCACCAGGTTCTTTATCAACGATGATGGGGTTCATGATCGATCGGGTCTGCTTGATACAGCGCAGCTAGCCCTACAAGAGTTCTCTTTAGCCAAGAACCTATGAGCGGGTGTGATCGGTCAGTGTGGGGGAGAATACCAAACCTACCCAAGCACATTTTATGTTCCCTACAATCAGTGTAAGAAGAAGGGTTGGCTAGATAATGAGTGGGCAGAACCCTTCAAGACGGTCACGGTTGAAGAAGCTATGGTTGAACTCCTGCTATTCCCGTTACCGTATAGGCCTGGTGGACCAAATAGTAAGTGTCGCATGCTCAGGTGTTTTCGCAATCCTCGTATTTCATGTGTTGTTATAATAAGCATGTTTTTGTGAAAAATGTTGTAGGAGCAAAGAAACCCGAGGAGGTGATGGTGGTAACCATTGAGACACAGGGGGAAAACATCTACTTCAAGTACAGTGAAGTAGCAGTGAGCCAACACTGGCTAAACTAGGGGGCCTTGGACTCCTTGGTCGAGAACATCCAAAAGGTGGGGCTTATGGATCTGTTCATGGCCCTAAATCTGAGTGTTCCTGCCATTGAGATGCTTTCCCTGGTTAACTTCTTTTCTGAAAGGACGGGCCATTTTTGCACATGCGTACGGGGCGTGTGGGTAATCATTAAAATCAATGACCATCTTTTTACGAACCTGTTTGGTGTTCCTGCCGATGGTGTCCTCATAGGGTCGAAGAGAAAGAAGGAGTTGATCCTTCAGAAGAAGGATATCTAGGAGTGGTTGGGGCTCATTAAGGAGCAAAATGGGCTCCCCATGGATAAGCTTAAGAATAGGCCTACCATGGATATTTACCCTGTCTTCCACGCTCACGCATTCCCCCAGTTGCTTACCCAAGGGAAGGTCCTGGGGCTTGAGTAGGCCTAGATAATGTAGGAGGTTATGGAAGAAGGGGCCCATTACAACTAGGCCAGTTTCCTATGTAAGGATCTGCAGGCTGAGATTTTGGGACTCCATGAAAAAATGGAGTCCCACTCCAACATGCACTATGCCTTCTACATAGGATGTCTGAAGTGCTTCACGGAGTTTCTGGTGGTTCAAGAGGATGGAGTCTGGGTCATGTGAAATTGCAACTAGATTTCTAGGCTATGGATTCGCCAGATCCTCCGGACCACATGAGCCCAAGATCCCCTAGAAATAATCAGGGAGTCGTTGTCTATAACAACCAAGGATTAGGTGGCTCATAGCGTTCATAGCCAGGACAATGTAGGAGAGATGCCCCCTGCTATAGCCGGTAGTGTGATGCGGGGGGAGCATCTCATAGTTGAGACTGTGCCCAAGGAGTTGTGAAGGAAGAGGTCTCCCCCAGCCAGGGAAACCCTTCGCGTGGAGGAAGAGGAGGGATGAAGACTGCAGCTTAAGTTGTTATGCTTACTTTGTTATTGTTTGCTACACTATACTGCGCTAGGTGGTGTAGCGTAGCGTAACATCTGCTTTGAGCTAATTTGTTTTGGACCGATGCAAACATTCTTCTTTGCTAGCAGAGGAAGAAGAAGAAGAAGAAGAAGTGTCAGCCCTTAAGACGAGGGCGACGAATGAAGATATGGAGGCCTTAGTCTCGGAGGAAAGGGCCCTAGTCAAGAATAAAGGAACTCCTGTCTCTAGGGTAGGGGCTCTTGTCATTAGGGAGCCTCCTCCTACCAACGAAGAGACACCTCCTTTGAATAAAAAAGATGTTGGTCTCCTGAAAGAAAAAGCACTAGTGCATGAGGAAGGGGCTTGTATGGACTTGGCAGGGCCTTCCACCAAGTCTACCGCCATCATCTTGCATCAGCAAGAAGAAAGACCATAGTCAGACGCTAGTGATTTTGGCAATATGTTTGCCTTGTCATAGTCCATTTTGGCCATTGTTGATATGCTTAGTCATGTAGTAGGTGCTACTGCTGATGTCATAGGACCCCCTTCGATTCGTGCGGAGTCATGGGCCGAGGTCCCTAACAAGTTTGTGTTCGTGCAGGGGCTTGTTGATGACATGATCAAATGCCTTCAGTAGGTGGACCCTGGCATAGGTAAGTAGTAGTATTAAGTGCTCGTATGTTGTCACGCTAAAAAATTTTAAGTTTATTGATTTTTCTATGCTAACGCGATTGCTACGGTCTTTGTGTCGAGGTAGCCTCTCGGCTCAAATGGGACCCAGCATGGCCTATGAAAGTCAGTGTCATGCCTACACTCTCACCTGACATGACTGAGGTGCCTCGTTGCACATTCGATAAGGCTTACAAATGTGTCTTGCACTCGACACGCTCTCTGTGGGAGTATGAACGCACCAACAAGGACCTATGGAAATGGGTCCAAAGGGCTAAGCAAAGAGAGGCTGACTTGATTACTGAGGTGGAGGACCTTAAGTTAAGGAACGAGTTCCTCGTAACTCGTAACCTTGATGCTGAGGACTGGCGCAAGGCTGTAGATGACTACACCAGATTCTGGACTATCGTTCGTTAGAACATTGAATCCACTCACGAGATAATAAAATAACAAATGTAGATGGACTTGCAAGCCCAGAAGTGTCATGACATGAAAGATATCAGCACCAAGGTTCTCGAATGAGGGCAAACCCAAAGAAACCATAAGCACATGTACAAGCTGGAGAATGACATCCATCAAAAACTGTACAAAGGTGTTGTTGTGAAGGCATTCATGTATGAAGCATTCGTGAATGCCATCGACACTTCTGAGGCCTACGCTAAGTTCAAAGAGTAGGTAAAGGTTATGGAATCTCCTGACTTAAAAGTGGACCTTCCCATAGGAGAGACCGCAATCATCTCCCTTTCCCCAAGACCTCTAAAATAGACGATCGTGGAAAGGGAGAGAGCTGCTGCTGCAGATGCTGAACCTAGCAATAGGTATTAGATGGACATCATGATAGTGGAGGTATGGCATCACCTCAAGCTCAATCTAGATCGGATACCTTTTAAGACCGATGCAGGCCCTTCTCAAGTTAGTCACTTTACTATGTTGGTGCTCATGCTCTACGTTGTAGTTTGCATTTGTTTCCCTAACTGACTACTTCATTCCTACAGTGTAGGCTCCAGATGAGGGTGCAAGGCCCATAGAGGGAGGAAATGAAGAACTGACAGGAGGCAACATAGGAGAGGATGATGCACAAGCAGATGAAGCAAGGGTGAGTGGAAAAGGTGATGCAAATAGAGACAACCCATGACCGCATGGGAGTTTCTTTTTCGAAATTTTTGAGATTTTGAAAATTTGAAATTTTTGTAAAAATTTCGCAAACATTGTCAATAGGTGAAAGTCTTGAATAAAATGAAAAACTTCAGAAAGGAAACAAATTTTGTGTTAACTTATGTATCGTGTAAAGTTTTCATGCTTTTATATGCTAGTTGTAGGCCATCTTGGGCCATTGCTAGTTTTAGGCCGTTTCGGGCCATTGCTAGTTTTAGGCCACTTCAGGCCATTGCATAACATGCCAGAAGGATTATATGTTAACAAAGTGAAAAGCAACAATGCTAGTTTTAGGCCATTTCAGGCCATTGTATAACATGCGAGAAGGATTATATGTTAACAAAGCACAAAGCAACAATGCTAGTTTTAGGCCATTCTGGGCCATTACCAAAAGAGATAGTACGTTAACAAAGAAAAAAGCAATGATGCTAGTTTAGGCCATTTCGGGCCATAGTGTAGCATGCAAGAAGGATGGCATGTTAATAGAGCAAAGAAGCAACGAATGTACAAGGGATGGCAACTGGGCAGGAAGCAGTAGGGTTGCTACACTATGCATAGCTTCCTTTTGACCCATCATGGGTTGATTGGAACGTAAGGCCGAGGTGTTTCATCAGGGCCCTCGTTCACATCATTGTCCCTTGCTTGGAAGGGCAACTCAACCCATGCATTTTCGATTTGTAGGTCGGCTCGTTGGGCCGATTCTCCCTTTGGATGGTTAGCGTATGTGTGAGCAGGTGCTTCATTTTTAGAGGTTGTGACCTCTGAGCCCTGCTCCATGTCTATGTTGCTAATTTCTTGTGTTGCTACTTCGTCACCATGGATCACCACCTCCTTGCCTGCGTATGGTAAGTGGATTTCCTGGTGTATGGGTGAGGAGATAGCCCTAAGTTGCGCTAACCATGATCTTCCCAAGATCAGGTTAAACCCAGGCATTTCCTCGACCATGATGAACATTGCATCTATGGAGAACTAATCCCCTGCTACAAAGTTTATGTGAACTATGCCCTTCACCAGGACGTGTGCCCCATTGAAGGACCTCAAACACAACATCTTCGTGGGTTTGATCTAGTCGACCAATCCCAACTTATCCACAATAGGGAAGGGGATGACGTTCATGGTAGCCCCATCATCAACATGTACCCTTTAGATCTAGTGTTGGCCAACCCGAATTATGATGAAGAGAGGCACTGTGGTCACCTGACATCCTTCAGGATCTTCCCTAATGGCATCATCACTAAAAGTTAATTGAGGTGGCATGGGCTCTGTGGGTACAGAGGGAAGCATGGCCATGTGGATCGCTTCCTCTTCTGCTGGCATGTTTTCGTCGACCAAAATTACCATCAACACATGGATTAGAGCCTTGCGGTGGGGTACATATGTCATGATTAGGTTGTACAAGCTCAGTGTAGCATTTTTCTACTTTAGAGCTTGCTTGACCTGGGTGAGGGCATCCAAGAAGTCTTGGTCGCCCCCTTGTTTGATGCTTTCCTCCTCTTCGATTTGTCCCAAAAGATAAATTTCTCTAGGAGAGGTGACCTTGAATCTGGGCTCAGATCCTTATCGCTAGAGTGATGTAGGCTACGTAATCGTGTCGACCTTCATCTTTGGTGATGAAGGTGCAGATGCAAGGGATGAAGACATAGGCTTGGGGGTACCTTTGATGGTACTTCCCTTTGATGTTTCATCCACAAAGTGGACTTCTCGTCTTGCGGGCTGAGGAGGCTGTTCATTTGTGTTGCGCAAGAGAGGGGCCATCAAGGGCGTCAGCGCCCTGATGACAAATGGAGCTAGAGGTGTTAACGAATGAGACCGCATGGCTCTGCTAACAGGTGATGCAAAGGTGGATGCCCGTGATGGGAATTTCAGGATGAATGGTTACTACAAGCCTCTATCAACTGTTGGTGGTGCTGGTGCACTACGCTGAGGCACACGGATCACAAATGGTTGCTAGGGTGGCTTGGGATCACTGTCAATGCCAATGGCATTAATTACATAATCGGCATTTTTGGCGTTGAGGGGATCTGTGTAGACATACATAGATTGGTTTTCAGGGCGTATTGGGTTTCTTTCATCTAGCACCAGTTTCCCTTGGTCGATTAGTCTTTGGATGTCATCCTACAACGCCAAACAATAATCCGTGTTATGACCACATTGTTGGTGGTAATCACAAAACTTGTCTAGTCTGAAACTCATAAGAACTGGAGGCTCATTGGGTAGGGCCAAAGAGGATTCCTAAGGAGCTCGCAGTAACGTCGATGTCTCGCATTTGCTTCTTCTGACATCTACTTGTGTTGGATGTATCCCACTACCAGCAGTTGCTTTAGGAGTTCTAAGGGCTTGAGAGGCAATGAGGTGTACTTTGTGCAGTCTTTATGCTCAAAGATGGGTTTGGATTGTGTAGATGTCTTGGGCGTAGGTATAGCAAGTTGTAGCACATGGCCTTGTTTGGGCATGGGGTTAGCCACAGGTATGACTAATTTCTTGTTATTCTTGCTATGGCTATTGCTAGGTTTGGGCTTGGCCTCAGTTGCCACAGTGGCCATTGTGGTTGTTGGGACCTTACCCTTGTCCTTCTTTGCGAAGGTGTTTTTGTAAGCGATGTAGGTCGAGTCTTTGCTTGCTTCGGCCATGTCCTATATGCTCTTAGTTTGAGCAAAAGCTTGACTAAGAGAGCGAGGAGTGAGGTAGTACAGTTTGGACTTGATGAAGTCATTCACTGCACCCTTAAAGATGGCCAGCAAGTGTGCCTCCGCGATGGGCTCGTAGATTTCATTAAGGGTTGTGCTCCAACGTTGAATGAACTTTTGGACTGGTTCTAGTGGGTCTTGCTTCAATCTCATCAACTGATCTAGTGTGGTTTCTAGCTTCAAGTTGTACTTGAAGTGTGTCATGAACTAGGTCAGGAGATCTTCCAAAGTTGAAATTGATGAGCGTGGAAACGCACGGTACCAATCTAGGGCTTTCTTGGCTAGGAACATGGTAAAGACGTGGATGATCATGTGTGGCCATTGTTGCAATAGCAAATATTTAGACTTGAAGGTAACAAGATGTGTGTTGGGATCTCCCTTTCCATCATACTTTGTGAAGTGCGGGAGAGACATCCCTAGAGGTAACGTCAAAGTAGGGATTGCAGGGTTGATAGGGTCATCCTGGTAAAAGTCCATAACTTGTACCATGTTGGACTTAATAGCTTTGAGGCATTTTATTTCCTCAGTGAAGGTTTGGATAAGCTAGAATGCTTGATCTAGACCCTGCGACGTTGTGGATAGTTGGGGAACTGTGGAGGCAGCTTCCACCTGTGGCATGGTGGGGGTAGCGGCTTAGCCCATCGGTGGTGCCATTGGGACTGCCCCCGCTAATGGTGTTGCTTGCACTGTCCATCACCTGGTAGGTGGTGCTGTTGGAGCAGCAACTGTGGGTTGAGCTACGAGATAGACTGCTTGTGTTACCGATGGAATAGACCATGGCCTTGTGTTAGGATGTACCATTTGCGAGGTTTGGTAGGTCTAAGAGTGAATGTAGTGAGACATATGCGATGGTTGTAGAATAGGCAAAGAAGTGAATGGGGTCCACCATGTGGACGGACTTGGACCCACCACGGTGGATGGAATATGCATAAATGTAGGAATTGATATGGAAGTTATGTACGATTGTGAAGTAGGTACAATGTGAACATGTAGCAGGGTAGCCGTGATTGGTGTGTTATGTGCTATAGGAATGTGTTGATGAACAGTTTGACGAGGCACAGTCGCTGCAAACGACACAAGGAAATAAGGGCGATGATATGCCAGGAATGTGGCATGGCTACCCATTGTAGTTGTAGTTGTAGGCTGCATAAGCATAGGCGTGATGGCAAAGGGAGCAGTGACAGACAACGGGTTGGCCCAGAAGGACTGGGTAGGACGAATAGGAATGGGGTTGGCTTGACCTCCCTCATCAGATTGGGAATTGAGTTCCTCCTATCCATCTTGAAAGGCATCACCTTGGTTGGACACTATGTCCTGTTGCTCCCTAAGCTGAGCCAGCTAAATTAGATGGTCCAGCAGCCTTTGGTTTGTTTATGTCAAAGGTATGGAAATGCTGGTAGTGGGAACAAACTCCTTCCTGTCGCAGTACATGAACTCAAAGCTACGTTTGCTTGTACATCCAAAGGTAGGTTTGCCTAAACCTTTACACAAAGGAAGTTGTAACACTCATGTTGCTAGGCCAAGCCCTCAGGTCCTCGATTTTGGATCCTAAGGGATCGATGTGTTTCCAGCGTTCAGTAGTTGTTCAGCACTAGTGGTGCCTTAAACTGTGAGGGGCACCTCCATGTTGAAGGTGTTAACAGTAGTAGTTGCAGAATCCATTGCTACAAGCTAGATAGGTTTTCAAACAAAAGAAAGCTAGGAAGTTTTGCAAATAGAAAAAACAAAGAAACTTGAAAGTGAAAAATTTTTACGAACGAAAAAAGCAAAGGGGTTGACAAGTGACCCAAAAAAGGCTTTATGTCTTTCTGGGCTCCTAAGGAACCATCTAGGTGACCGGT
Source organism: Gnetum montanum (assembly GCA_015680685.1). Classification (NCBI taxonomy): domain Eukaryota; kingdom Viridiplantae; phylum Streptophyta; class Gnetopsida; order Gnetales; family Gnetaceae; genus Gnetum; species Gnetum montanum. The sequence goes on from MNCI01031152.1 coordinate 352,857, forward strand.
CTGTACCACACGATGTGTAAACAATTGGGAGAGGGTGTCACATTTACGCTAGTACGTGATAGGGTATAGAACACATGCAAGACTACCATGAAAAAGGAAGGCAAGTCAACTAGAAATCAAAGGCTTTATATCTTGTAGGGTTCCCAAGGAACCGTTGAGACAACTGATCTACACTGTATGACGTGTAAACAACCACAGATGGATGTCAAGTCTACGCTAATGCATATCGGGATGTAGAAGGCTTATAAGACTATTGTAAGACAAGCAAGCTAACTAGCGATCAAGAAGGCTTTACATCTCGTAGGATCCCCGAGGGACCGTCGAAGCAACTGGTCTGTACCACATGAGATGGGGTACAGAATGCATGCAAGACTACTGTAGGATGAGAAAGCTAACTAGTGATCAAGAAGGCTTTGCATCTCACAGGATCCCCGAGGGATCGTCAAAGTGATCAATTTGTACCACGTGAGATGGGGTGCAGAACGCATGCAAGACTACTGTAGGAAAAGCAAGCTAACTAGTTATCAAGAAGGCTTTGCATCTTGCAGGATCCCCGAGGGACCATCAAAGTGACCGGTCTGTACCACATGAGATGGGGTACAGAACGCATGCAAGACTACCATAGGATGAGCAAGCTAACTAGAGATCAACAAGGTTTCGTGTCTCGCAGGATCACCGAGGGACTGTCGAAGCGACCATTCTGTACCACGTGAGATGGGGTATAGAACACATGCAAGACTACCATAGGATGATCTAGTTAGCCAACAATTGGAGGCCTTGTGTTCTATAGGGCTCTCGAGGAACCATCGAGGCGACCAATCTGCATTGCACGAAGTGCAAAAAATCACAAGAGGGTGTCACATTTACGCTAATGCTTATCAGGGTGTAGAAGGCTCACAGAACTACCATGACACACAGAAAAGGCACCAAAAGGCCCTCCTTTTAGTGCTAGAAAACTATAATAACCGAAAATGTTAGTGGTTGGAAAACACCGAGGGGTTGGCGGGCACGACAGTTTCACCCTGTATCCGCTCACACCCAGCACAACCCTCCCATGGACATAAGGTTGAAACTATCATGCCCGCTGACCCCTCGGTGTTTTCCAGCCACCGACGTTTTCGGTCGTTACAGCTATGACTCTAAACTAGCATAGAATAGTCTGCTATGACTATAAACTTGCATAGCATGTTCACTATGACATTAAACTAACATCCACATATATAGTCTGCTATGACTATAAATTGACATAGCATGGTTTGCTACGACTATAAACTAGCACAAACTATATGCTATGATGCTAAACTAACATAGCTCATCCTTGGGTCATGATGTTAAATTGGCACAACGTCCATCATCTACTACAACATTAAACTAGCACTCAATAATCTGCTAAGACTATAAACTAGCACATCATGGTATACCAAGACCTTAAACTAGGCCTATGGTCTGTTAGCACCTTAAACTAGGATTGCAATTAAACACACATAGTTTTGCAGATAAGCAAGTGAAAATACTTCCAACTCCATGCCATTTGCCCATGTCTTGTGGGTAGGGTGGGAACACTACGGTTCTAGAATGGATCTCCTATCATTAGAAGAGGCCTTTGGAACATTTTTAGTTTATTTTCCCTCAGTATTTTACTAATCTTCCAAAGTTTCCCTTGGGAATTTTGTTGACCTTCCACAGCTCTTGACATGGTTGCCAACACCACCAGCCCTAGGTTGCACTAGTAGCATTATTGGCCTTGGGTATTTCATTATTGCTTGGAGCTCTCATCATCAACACAACCCTTTGGAGTAGTGGTAGCATTCAGGCCCCTATCATCTCATTGAATCTATTGGACTCTTGCCATTACTTGAGCACTTACCACTAGTGTGGTTGTTGGAGCTTTTGCAGCCTTCTTGCTCCAGCACCTACACTAGTTTTTCTACATTGGCTCTTCAAGCTCTTGCAACTAGTCCATCTATTGCAACATTTGTAGCACACTCACATCTAGCAATTTACTCTCATCTTACATTATGTGATTATTTTCTTGTTTTCTATGAGTTGTGTTTGTAGGATGAAGCCCTAGAGGCAATCATGCAAAGATGCATCTCATTGCAGCAACAAGTCACCACATTGCTTTGATGTGCATGATTGGACTAACCAAGGTACTCAGGAGTGCATATCCCTATTACCCCACTATAGCCTACTTGCATTCACCCATTTTACCTTGCATTTCCCTACCCTCCCCTTACATCATTGAGCTTGCAACCCCTCCATTGCACATGACACCCTCTTTACATCAACCGTAAAATCCATAGTGGACATAATGCAACTCATCCTATGAGGAGCCTCTATGGCCTAATTAAAGCCCAAGTAGATGTACCGCAACTCATCTTGGGGAAGAAATATTTATCCTATAGATGTGATATGGTTACACTAAAGCTTAGGTTGTTAGGTGACATACAGCTTCCCAGGAAAAATTAGCAAAGCTATAATTTTGTAACCAGTTCAATCCTAAATCCTCATTGGCCTTCTCATAAGCACTTTGAGGAGAGGTCACAACTTTAGGGGCAAACCATTTTGGCGCCATGGACATTGACTCTCTTACAAGCACTCCAATGAGATGTCACTATTTTGGCAATAGGCCACCTTGGTGCCACATCTTCTAGTCTTACACTATTTGCATGTCATTCCCTTATCATCCCATAGCACATTCTCTACATCCTTTACCTCCAACATACCATTACCCTTAGCACTCTTGAGCATGGTGAAGTGACATCCAGTCAGGTATTTACGAGAAATGTTGGTGCTAGGCCTACTATGATATTTTGTGTTCTTTGTCAACGTCTCTCATGCCACTCCTCCAGACATCAACAAAGAGAGGGCAATGAAACACCACCAAATTTGGACTCCTAGGTCTCGACTGTAGATTTTTCTAAATGTCAAAACTTGGTAAATGTTTTCTAAGTGTTGAGATTATGCCCTCACTATTGGGACTATGCTCTAGAGCATAGTCAACATAGTTAACATAAATAACCCAGATCTGTGAGATTTTCTAAGTGTCTTAACTATGCTCTCATTGCCAGGACTATGCTCTAGAGTGTAGTAAGTATAGCTAGCATGGAAATGGCCTTTTTGGCAAATTTGGCTAAGTGTCAAGGTAGAGGATATCAGGCTTGGTTGGCATGGAATAAATAGTTCAACAAATTCTCTAACTTTTGAAGCTATGCTCTAGAGTGTAGTCTAAATGAGGACATCAGTTTCTCTAAGTGTTTGAACTATGCTTTCCCTGCTGGGACTGCACTTCTGAGCATAGTTAGCATGGTTAGCACTTGACATCATCTCTTGGAAAAATTTTTCTAACTATTGAGACTATGCTCAAAAGTGTAGTCAAGAAAAACTACCTCTAGAAGCCTTTAAAACTTAGCACTTGCCTTTATCTTAGCTCCAACATTCCTTCAGTGAGCAAGATCAGCAATTTGCATCTCCTTTGCACCCCTCATTTGCCACTAAATTGTACTTGTGCTTGACATCACTTGAGAGAGTGGACAACATAGTCCTAAAGTGTAGTCTCCAAAACTAAAGTTTTGCATTTTTTTCAAGTACATTATGGCCTATTTGGCACTTGCACATGTAGTCTTAGTAGCATAGTCACAATTTGGTAGTTTCACAAGGTCCATTGGAGCACACTAGCAGAATACCATTTGCTTCTATGGGAGTGTAGTTGGGGCTAGCGTAGTCCCAACTATCCCTCTGCCATGTGGCACCTAATCCATGGCTCACACTAACCCTAGGCTTATAAATACCCCAATGCTTCATGTTTTAGGGGTTGGCATTTAAAGCATTCAGTCGGTAATTCAACTAGCATTTTGGCATTTGACACCCAAGTGCACTTAGCATTTTGACAAAATTTGGGATACCACAACACCATTGTACATTGCCCAGCACACTACAACCCACTGCAGCCTATAGGACACCATGGTAGCCAACCTAGTAGGCTTGGACTTCATGGCAGATGTTAGTTTTCATAGCCTAGATGTCCTAAGACTATGACTACGCTACCTACTACACTTGTTTATACACCATGTACCTCCTCACCTTTTCTTGTAGTTAATACGTTCCTCCCATTTGGGGTGGTTCTTCTTTCTCTCTTGCTTACATCTTGCACATTTTTAGCATTTTCTTTTACATTTTAGCATTCTACTCACATTTTTTCATTGTTTTTGCACATATTTACACGTTTGCATCAAAAACCCTAACTACGCTCACTGTCGTAGATACCATGGACATTGAAAACACTGTAAAAACCCTTAGCATTCATTTTTTTGTAACATCTGTATGTCCTAGTTTGATCAAGAAGACCATCCTGGGCACCCTACCTCCATTTCCAATAGGCCCTCATGTGAACATAGGATCAAGGCTATATGACCTTTGACATTTTTGGTCGTTACATCCTTCATAAACACCTTTGTGAAGCTCCTCTAGGACTATTCTAGCATTAGTTTTACTTAAGAAGTTTAGGATTATGTCATCATAGGATCATCAACATAATGTGCTATCACTTATGATGATGTATTACTTTGATCACTTGCATACAATGTCCTTCTGAGTAGTAGTCAAGCCTTGTGAGGCTTCACCATGCATAAGGTAAAATTTGATATCATCATACCACTCCCTAGTAGGTGTAGTATGAATGAAGACCACAAAGGTATCATTAGTGTTTTGTGTAATGGGAGTAGCACAATCCATAGTTAAGATGAATAACTTAGTAAACACATTCGACAGAACACTAAGGGCTAACATTGTAATTGCATTAGCTATGGTGTTCTCATTTCGAGTTATGTGTTGGATATCAAACTATGTGAATTGTTGTAATAATTTCTTCCCTAGGTCACAATAAGGTTGCAAGTGTTTGGCTTTACACACATAGACCTCAATCACTTAGTTGACCACAAGTTATGAATTGCCTTTGATTCCTAGGTCATGAGCTATCATCATCCCTCTGATCAAACCCTCATACTTTTCTATGTTGTTGGTACATGGAAACTCAACACAATAGGCAAAGGGTTGGATTTCATCTAATGGAAATGTTATGATGGTAGTGCCATTGGACCCATGGATAGTTGAAGCTCTATCAAAGTGCATGATAGTCTCATAACCCTTGATCACTTCCCTAATAATGTTAAAGTGCTCATTAGGGAATTCAAGATCTAAGGCTACTTGGTCATCAATAGGTGAAACTATGATTTGTATGATTATAGCTTGACCTTTGTTGAGGATTGAGGGCATTAATGAAGGTCAAACTCCACGATTATGACTTTCCATTGGGCTATACAACTACTTTCATAGATATTTAATCATTATTGATCTAAGCATGTTATCCTTGCAAATCACATTGACATGGCTTATGAAGAGGTAGTGTCTCCACTTCTTCAATGAAAAGAAAAGTGCTAGAAAATACTTCTCTACTTAAATGTATTAGGTCTTGTGGGTAACTAATGCATGGCTAAGGTAGTATACCGATATCAACAAACTACTTCATCATAATGTTGCTGATAGAGTAGAGAGGAAATGAACGTGTCAAAGATGACAAGGTAGATGTAAAATATTTTACCATCTTGCGAAGCATAGATTGTTGGTAGTTGTGCCAACTCTTGCTAATGGTTTTCAAAGGCCTCTTGGCATTAAGCTATCCATTGATAGTAAACCCCTTTTCAAAGTAAGTGCTTCATGGGCTGTAATTTAGTTATAAGCCTAGTGATAAACCTACAAATAAATTTTAATTTGCCTTGTAATTCCCAAAGCTCCTTAAGATTGGTAGGTGTTGCTAATTTGGATATGGTCTTAACCTTATTAGGATCAACATGTATCCCTACAAATACTACAAAGCCAAGAATTTTACCGATATTAACACTAAGGATATATTTCTTAGGATTGAGCCTAAGCTCATACTTGAGGCACCATTTAAGCATAAGGTCTATGTTATTAGCATGATCATTACCCACTTTTGACTTAAAAACTATATTGTCCATGTAATCATTGAGCAATCCTAGCATGTAATCACTAAATACATAGGTCATGGCTCATTGATATGTTTCTCCCATGGTCTTAAGGCCAAAGGGCATTATGGTATAGCAAAAGGTACCCTAAGGGATCATGAAGGTTATGCTAATTTGATGTTTTAGGTTGATCCTTATTTGATTGTACCTTGAGAACCCATCCATAAAGGACAATAAGACATGTTTGATCATAGTATTGATAAGTTGATCAATACTTGGTAAAGGGAAGTCATCCTTGATGGTCACCTTTTTTAGGTCTTAGAAATTGATGAAAATATGGATACTCCTATTTTTCTTAGGGATTACCACTATGTTGGATACCCATTCTGTGTAGCTAACAACCCTAATGAAACCATCTTGGTAGAGCTTTGAGATCTCATCCCAAACTACCAAGGCCAAGTTAGGTGCTCATACCTTGGTCCTATATTTCAACCATAAGCATATTAAGTGGCACTTGGGTAAAATTGAACAAATAATGCTAAAATGTTATAAAATTATGCAAATACATGCTATTCTAATGCAAACAAGGTCATCCAAGGCTATAAATAGGGCATCAACAAGCAAACAATGTGAAATAAGGTCCAAATAAAGATCAAACCAATGTTAAACAAAGGGAAGTATGATAAATTAGGCTAAAATGGTCAACAAGGGTCAAAGTTTTGCTAGTTTTAGGCCTTAGCTGACCATGATGCTAGTTTAGAGTCTTGGTGGATTATAATGCTAGTTTAAGGACTTAACAAGCCATGGTCACATGGTGTCAAATAGTGGTCAAGGAAGATCAAACCCCACTATTTGGTACTAATAAAAGGCTAAAAAAAGGTAGATAAGGATATAATAAGGAAAATAAAGAAAATATAAGCTAAATAAAGGCCACAAGAAGGTCAACAAGGTCAACAATGCAACACAAGACGAAAAATAGGTCTAAGCATCATGTAATACGGTAAAAATCAAGAAAAATAGGCTACATATGGTGAAATTTGGCTAATATAGGTAAATAAGGGTTAGGTTTTGCAAGTTGTAAGCCTTAATGGGCCATGGTTTAGGGCTACAAGGTTATTAGGTAAGTTTGGACATTAGTTAAGGCTATTTTTGGGTTGTTTGGACATGAAAATTGAGAGCTTTGAAGCTTCCACACTAAGTTCCTCCTATTTTTACATTGGCTAGCATGGAAGGAGGGATCCTCAGTGTGAAAACCAAGGGAAGTAGGTTTTGGAACATCTAGGGGTCCAAAATTAAGGTTCAAGGACCTCCCTAAGGTAGCATAGGGCCAGATCTATCAAAATTGGGCACTCCAAAGGTCTATAAAGGTCAAAAAGCATGTTTTGTAGCCTTCCCCCTCTATTTTCACATTGGCTAGCATGGAAGAGAGGGGGTTCAACATGAAGAATTAAAATCTTAGAGAAAGAAAGAAGGATCAAACATGGTCCAATAGGTAGCTAGAACTCAGATTTGGAAGTTGTGCATCCCCTAGCTTGATTTTGAAACTATTTGAGTTAGTTTTGGGTGTTAAAACATGTTGAAATTGCTTTTCCCCTTTCTTCCATACTAAACATAGAATCCCTAGTATGGACGAATTGGGGAACACTCATGCAATTGGTTCAAGATGGTTTGAAAGCATGTTGATTAGGTTCCTAGCCTCCTAAGGCTATAGATCATGTTTCTACAAGTTTCTAGCTGATTCTGGTTACATTTGGAGGTCATTCAAGGAAACCTAAGGTCTTAACCACTATTTCCACAATAGGGAAGTTACTCCATTATGGAAGATTAGTGGGAATGAGTTTTGAAGGTCAAACTAAGGGCAAATGAGCAAAATATAAAGGCTATGAGGTCCTAGGCTTTTTCAGTGTAGATCTTTAGCTTCTGGGAGTGTCATCTTACCACCAAAAGTGGAAAGGAAATATTCGCCCCATATTTTCATGCTACCTAGCATGGAGGGAATTATTTATAGTGGGGATGGAGCAAGAATCCTATATTTGAGCCAATTTGAATTGTAATTGACTATGCATGTTAGCTTCCAAAGTCACTAGGATCAAAGAGTAGGGTTTTGGATCAAAATTTGGTAGTTTTCAATGTTCCTAAGTGTTTTTAGGCTTCCTCAACTCTCTATGATATGGATGGAATTCCTAGCATGGAAGACTATGGGGAAATTTTTTTGGATAAATTAGGATAAATTTTCTAAGGTTTGAAAACTCCAGAGTATGAATCCAGGGTTCTATTGTGCATGCAAGGCTATTTGGTCATTTTGAGGTGTTTATGAGTTCTAAATGAGTCTCCACACTAGCCAACATGGAAGAGAGGATCCCCATATGGAAGGATAAAAAATCTTAAATTTGGGTCAATTTTGACCTTAATTGACTATGCATGTGTGCTTCTAGGATTGTTGGGGTTGAGGACTAGGGTTTGAGGTCAAGTTTGGTCAATTTGGAGGTTTTCTAGGTGGTTTTGAGCTTTTCCCATTTTTACCACAATGGGGATGGTATTCTCAATGTGGAAATATTAGGGGGAGAAATCTTTTATCCATCTATGGTCACTTTTGTAGGGTTTGAGGGCTCTAGAAGATGTGAAATTGGTCTTAGGGCACATGTAAGATTATAGGTTGTTCACTTGAGGTGTTTAAAGGTGATTTTGGCATTCCTCTAAAGTTTCCTCCTTTCTTCCACATTGGATAGCATAGAAGAGATGGATCTTAATGTGGAGGAACTATGGAACCTTTCTATTTTCTATTTTCTATCATTTCTGGCCATGCATGTGTGTTTCTAAGGTTGCTAGTATTGACTATCGCTTCTTATTGTTAAAACTTGGTCATTTCAAGGGTTGTTAAGTGGTTTTTTGTGTTCATCCCCTTTTTCCATGCTAAGGTTCTCATGATTAGCATGGATGATTTGGGGAAAATATGTTTTAGCTATTTGTGATCAATATTGGTAGATCTAAGGATCTTAGGTTGTGCAAACAAGGTTTTGGGACACACATAGGACTTTATAGAATTTGTTTAAGGCCTTTAAAGGCTATTTTGAAGTCCTCCCAAAGTTTTTCCCTATTTTTCACATTGGTCAACATGGAGGAGAGGGCCCTCAGAATGTAAACACTAGGGAACCTAACCTTTTACTAATTTTTATTTGCTTTGGTTGTGCATGTGTGTCCATAGGATTGCTGATTTTGACTATCAATGCCTAGGGTCAAAATATGGTTATTTTGATGGCTGTGAGAGGGTTTCTAGGCTTCCCCCCTCCATCCATGTTAGGGCTAGGATGCTTAGCATAGATGGGATCCTCCTTAGAATGGAGAACATAAGGTAACTTCTAAACGTTTGGTGGCTTCTGCAAGGTTGGGATTGCTTTTGGAAGTCAAACTACATGCAAACTTTAATAGTTTTGGCTTTCCCCCTTCTATCTATGTTGAGACTAGAATGCTCATCATGGAGGAGGTCTTCCCTAGCATGGAAGAACCTTAGGGGATTTATTTTTGTTGATTTTTGTCATTCTATTGACTTTTGGAGAGCCTATTAAGGTTTTTGTATTAGTCCAAGGTAATCAAATATTGTTTTCTTATTTCTAGGATCCCCCACTAACCTTCGTAGCTCCACCTACCTTTTTTCCACATTAGGTAGCATGAAAGAGATCTCCCCTAGCATGTAAGAACCAAGAAAGTTAGATCTAGGAAAGTTAGACATCCAATCAAACAAGCATGTTAGCCTCCAGGGTTTCTAGTGTCGATGGTTAATACTAGATTTTAAGATCTAGTGGTTTGGAAGCTTCTAGGTGTCTCATGAAATATTCCCCCCTTATTTCATGTAGGGCATGAGGGCTCTAGCATGGATAAGAGGGGGATGGTATTTTTGTGCCATTTTTAACTACTTTTGAGGTCTTTGGAAGCTCTATAGATTTTTGATAAGGTCTAGGGGCTACTAGGGTAGGTTATTTGGTTGAATTGGGTTATAACTTAGGCTTTCTTGCATACCCCCTAGGTTTCCACACTAGCTTCACACTAGGAAACATGGAGGAGGGATTCCCTATCATGGAACATGCCATGGATGGGTAATCGACTTATTCTAAGGTTAATCTAGGCTATTGGAGGTTGTGAGGGAGTATCAGGCTCTGCGAAATGACTACTAGATGGTCAGTTTGGGAAAATTTTGGCTTCCCCTCATCCATCCACATTGGGGATGAGAAATTGAAGATGGATAAAGCCTCCTCTAGTGTGGAACTACCAAATTCCAAGGTTCTGACCATTTTCGACTAAGTTTGGTGAGGTCCCGAAGCTACCAAGCATGCTTGGAGGGGTTTTAGGTCATGTGGGACCTCTTTGGGGGTCAAATTTGGCCTAGATGGGTGTTGAGGGATAATAATGGATGTTACCTACTTATTCCATGCTAGTCAATGTTTGCCCAGTGTGGAAATCCAAGGTGTTCATTTTTGTCCATGTATCCTTTTGGAAACTCGGGGTTGAAAATGATAACCTTTGGTTACTAAAAATTGAAAAATACTTATGTTTTAATGTTTTTAAGTAGTGGAAGGAATGTGTCCACACTAGGCATGGCATCCATAGCATGTATGCATAGGAGTTAAGGTTGGAATATTATTCTAAGTATCAAAAGTAGCTAAAACTTAGCAATAATGTAGTTTCTAGGTCAAAAGTGAGGGCACATGGTGGGGCCTACCACTTAAAATTTTAAAATTTTAACCTAACTCCAAAAAATATCAACATGGAAGAGAGTTTTCTATCATTTCACTTCAATGCACTTGGAGTTATGATGCACTAAACCCTATGCCGTTTATTTATTGTTATTTCTAATGGGTATGAATTTTGAATAAACGGCAAGGGTTTTGAATTTTTGTTAACATGGGTACATAGGGATCTATTTAATATTTTAAATGGTAGTAGAATCACTCTTTTTGGAGCTGAAAAAATTTTTTGGTGAATTTTTTACCAACCCTATGCGAAAGGGGATTAATGGTGACAACTACAGTTTTTAACTAGATTTTTCTATGTTTCATGTAAAAATGGTTATATATCTCTAGTGGTACTGATCATGTACATAGATTGTGATTTCAAGATTCCTTCCATGATGGAATCACTAAAATTGGAGCTTATATGAATTTTTAATGATTTTTTTGGCTAAACTATGTGAATAAGAAAGGTTAAATCTTGGTTGTAGCACTTTATCCCTTTGGAGATGGATGTAGTTGACATGCTTAGAGATTACTATTGTTAGCTTCCATTCTCTTGGGGATTGTTAAATATGTAAAATTTATATTTTAAATTTATTTTTAAGAAAAGTAAAGGCTTTTACTATTTTTAGATAGTCTTTACTATGGCTATATTTTTTTTCTAAATTATTTTTTTAAAGTTTGTGCATGGCTTACAGTAAGGCTTAATTTTGGCTATGAAGTAAAAGCTTATAAAAGGTTGTAATAATGTTTTTTGTGGAATTTATTGAGCAAGTTTAAATAAACATCTTAGAGCCTTTTACAAAAGGTAATTTCCCCTCAACTAGGATGTTCTTACAAATTTATTAAGAAATTCTAATTGATCATAATATTTTTGCTTTGCCATGCAAGGTCTTCTTGAAGCTCATACTCATTATTATTGAGTTGGTTGGAATTATTTTCTGCATTGGCCATCCCAAGGCCAACACTCCACTTCTTGACATGCCATTGGGGAAGCTATCACTGTGGTTCCAACCTTGGGCAAGGAAATTTATTGCCTACATATTGTGGAATTTTAGTGTAATGCTGTGGGCACACTTGTCTATGGATGTGGCTATGGTCATAGTGGAGTCACTATTTCCTCGATCATCTAGGCTGATTTTTAGGTTCATAATTGACAATCCACCTCCTAAGAAAATAGGGGAAATAGCAGACATGATTAGCCCATGCTACCTTATGGAGATCTAGATGATGCCAAAGTATAGCTAGTATAATGCTAACAATACTATGATGGTGGCACACAGAGCCAAAACATGATTCTAGAATCCACTAGGCACCATGTACCATTTACAAGGGTAAGCATAGTTGTTATAGTATTTTTATCACTTTATTGGCTAAACTACCTTTCCTAACTCTATTGCTTGAACTGCTTGAACTGCTTGAAGGTATAGAGTCAATGATTAAGGCTTGATCATTAATGACCAAAATTTGGTAGTGGCTCAAACTACACTAGATGAATTCACCAAGGACCCCCAAATTATAACTATTATGTATCAACAGTTAAGAGGGGACTTTAATGAATATACTACAAGGTTCAACCTTGTATACACAAAATGTAAGAATGATGGGATGATTCATAACTAGTGGGTAGACTTCAATAGCTTTATGGATTAGACCTTTGTAGCTGGGACCTCTACTCAAACCACACTGAAGAAGAAGAAGAAAGGTAAACATAAAGGTTATGGATTCTAATGTTTTATGGTTATGAAAACGCTAAGTGTTCTATCGCTTTGACTAGTTGTTAATCTTGCTTATGTTGATGCTAAATGTTGATTGTTGTCTTGTAGGAGCTTCCATCTTTGTTGACATCACCTTACCACTTACAAGACATCATGAGGATACCCTCATCCTAAATTTTGATGAGGTGATACTAGCATAGGAGTGACTAAGGGGATAGGTGCCTAGGTACATTCAAGCAAACATTCAATGTGTGAGTTTGCTTGATTCGTTTATGCCACCTATCCCTTCCATCCTTGTCATGGAGATGCTAAATGTCATTAGCTCCTTCAACAAGGACAGTGATCATTTTAGCACAATTGTTTGAGGCATGAAGATTAACATGGACATTGATGAGGGCCTCTTTTTCCACTTGTTTGGTGTCCCTGTTGACAGGGCAAAGGTTGCCACCAAAATAGTGAAAGAATTAGGCCATCGTGAGGAAGTTTCAGAATGGCTTGGTGCTAGCATGGGCCATTCTAGAATTTTCATGGATATCTTCATGAACCTTGATGCAAAGGAATCATATCCTTTGTTTAGGTCTCATGCATTTCCCAAACTCTTATTGCAAAAGAAGATGATAGGAATCATGCAAGGGTGAACCTTTAAGAAGGTCCTGATAGATGGAACTAGGTTCAATTGGGTAGCTACTTTGGTTGTTGGGCTTCAAGATGAGATTCTCAGATTTCTTAAGGACACCTCTACCATAATCCACATGTATTTTGCATTTTTTATAGGTTACTTGAAGAGGTTTGCGGAGTTTCTAGTGGTGTGGAGGTATGGGCGATGGGTTGTCCATGATCCAAGAAAACTTTCTAAGCCTTGGATAAAGCACATTTATCCAATGGTGTAGGTCCATAACCCACCAGAGGGAATGGATGATACACTGTCCATTACCACCAAGAATCGTGATGGTACGTGATGTAAGTCCCCTGATAGCATGGATGAAAAGGAGTCTCTCATGTTTCTAGCAAGTGTTTTGGAGGCTAAATGAAGACATAGGGAGGTTGAAGGGGTAGCCAGGGAGAAACTTAAGAGATCCATGGAAGAGGCACCTCTAGCATCAAACCAACCCATCCTCAAGAGGTAAGTTTAAGCTTAAGACATCACAACATGCAGTCATAGGTATGCTTCATTTAAGTTTTAGCTATTTTATTTTATTTTTAGAGATATGATTATATTATGTTTTCATATGTTAATCAATTTTCTATGTGATATGGTTTTAGAAAAGAATTAGGTCTTGGTAGCCTAACTTTCCATAGAGAAAGAACAAAAGTGTGCAAAAGAGGGACTCCTACAACAACCTAAGGTAGAAATAAATGATCTAGATGCTTTTTTTGATGAGGCAGCATTGAGCACATCCCCCATCATTATCCCAATGGAAGGAGAGGAGGAGCCTAGTATGCCCATGCCTTAACACTTTTGTTATATCCTATTACTTAAGTTTGATTTTTACCATTCGATGATTGTTATGCTTATAGTAGTTTCCAAGTCATCAATTCAAGCCCTAATCCCTAAATTTCATGCAAAAACATGGGTAGAGATCTAGGACAAGGTGGAATTCATGCACAAGATGGCTAAGGAACCAAGTTGAACCCGAGATAGGTAAGAAGTTTGTTTTATATGCCTTAGTTATTTGGCTATGTTATAGGCTATGTTCGTGTTATGGATATACAATGTTTATGGTTATATTTTTGGTTATGTAGTGCCTTTCATGGAATGGGGTCCCAACTGAGACTTGGAGATTGACTCGTTGCCAAAGCTTCTTTTTGATGTCTCTAGTGTACCCTTGAAGTTATACGAGACTATCACTAATCTAGTAATGTCATGTACCAAAAATTAATAGGAGCTAGAGAGGTCCAACAAATTTCTATGGGAATAAGTTGTGGCCTTAAGGGAGAAGACTAAATGAAAAGAGGAGGTGATTAGAGATCTCTAAGAATACAAGGCCTTTGTAGAAGCCCAAGTGGCTAACTCAGGAAAATTGCAGACTAAAGAGATCACATGGGCCTGATACTAGCATGTCATTCAGGACAAAGTAGCAATATTATGGGAGATGGTGGAATAGTATATGAAGATGGACCTCATCTCTCAAAAGATTAAGGATTGGATCCTAAAGTGTGGTAAGAAACAAAAGGCTCACAAGTAGTAGTACACGATGAATTATGGGGCCTACCTCAAATGGCTTAAGGAGGAGTCAGTTGAACGATGCAAGAGAGAGATGTTCATCTAGGGAACTTAGGTAGAGAGTGTTTATCAATTTTTTGAGAGTATCATCACAATGGAGAAATCTTGTACTTCTCATATTCCCACTACTATAGGTGAGACCTCTACGACTACTATTACCTATGAGCCTCCCACATGAACTGTAGTAGACAAGATTGACATCCTCTCCAACATTGATATTTGGGATGTTGAATAGGTCAACATGACAAAGGAATAGATCCCTCATTGTTTGGAAGAAGGCCTTTCACATCTACCCTTAGAAATCACAAAAACAGAGTCCTCATAAATTTGATGCATTTTGTGTCTTATATTTTTTTGTTTATGGTTTTGGCTATTGGTTACTAACTGGCTTTTTGTTATTGTATTTTAGGCATTAGGCGACATTGGTGGCCCCAGCAGTGAGGATGGAAATGATCCAACACTTCCTCCTCTAGATGCCCCTTAGCATCGTCCATCTAACTATTTTACAGCTTCTTGTCTACTTGTTTTTATTTTTATGTTGATGGTTATTATTAGCCAAGACCATTATATATATTATTGTTATTATTTTTTGGACGTTTTTCCACATAGGGTGGCTATGGCTATGTATGTTATAGATATTTTGAATTTAAATTTGAAGTTTCATTTTTTTTCTATATTGTTCTAATAAGTGTTGTAAATGTTATATATGGCTATGTTGATGATTTCAACTATACAATTAAATGGCTAAGCGATGCATTTAAAGACTAAATGTAAATAAAGAAATGTTTTTAGATTTTAGACCATGGAGGACATAGGTTATATTTTTTTGATAGTTTAAGGCCATGGTGGGCCATGTTGCATGGTGGTTACGTTGCTAGTTTTAGGCCATGGAGGACCATGTTGTGTGATTTTTTTTGTCATTTTAAGGCCATGGAAGGGCATGTTGCTAGTTTATAGTCTTAGTGGACTAAGGTTGAAGAGGAACTTATATTTCTTAGCTATGTTATGTTTTAAAGTTTTTAAGGCTTTTTTGATGTTTATAACATGAGAAAAAGTAAAGAAAAAAGAAGGTTGTAATAAATAAATAGAAATGCAAATGAAAGTAGAGACTTAGACTATGTGCATAAAGATAAAACAAAGTGCATAAAAAGGTATAACAAATTAAGAAAGGAAGGTTAGGCTACATAGCCATCAGTGCATTGGGTTATAAGGGCATGGAAAGGTTAACATGTGCTTCACTTGTGTAGATTCTTCATAATCTTTGAAAGATTAGGGAATGAGTAAAGTCTACTATGCACAAGCTTATATTCACCATCACCTTCATTGATGATGTTAAAAGGGAGTTCATCCCACAATGCATCTCATTACTTACTATTGTCATTGTTGGCTTTCTATTCCCACTTGGGTTGATGGATTTCATGGCTAGGAGCTTCTTCTTGAAGCTCCACTTTAGACCCTTGCTCTATGATCACATTGTTGATAGCTAGGGGAACTATGCTATCACCATGAATGATGATTTCACATTTCTTGTAACAAAGGTGAATTTCTTGATGGATGGATGAGGACATAGCCTATAATTGAGCTAACCACAGTCCTCCTAGGATAAGGTTGAACCATGGTATCTCCTCCACCACCAAGAAATTGGTGGTTATGGGAATTGCTCCCCTACCACAAAGTCCAAGGAGATAGACCTTTTGGTAGAAACCATTGATCCATTGAAGGATTTGAGAGCTATGATTGTTATAGGTTTTATTTGCTGGATCAAGTCTAAGCGTATAATGATGGTGCATGGGATGACATCTATTGCAGCTCCATCATCAACATGTACCTAGTTTACTTTAAATTGTCATACACATATGGTTATGAATAGAGGAGCCCTAGTTACTTTCTCATTTTGGGAATTAACCTTGATTTCACTATCATGACATACTAAGGATGTTGACTTTTCCTCCCTTGGTGATGGAGGAGCCAACATTGTATGGATGGATTCCTCATCAACAAGGATGTCCTTACTAATAGGGATGGAAGTCAACATTTTGACTAATGCCTCATGATGTATGGTGGAAGTCATGTTTAGGTCATATAAGCTTAGAGTTGTATTCTTTTTCTTGAAATATTATCTAACCTAATCCATCATACTAAGGAAGTTTTTATCATTAGCCATGGGCTTGTCATCCCACTTGTGCTTCACTTCCTCCATGCATCCCAAAATGAAAACTTTAGCTTTAGGTTGTTGTTGTTGGCGCTTTTCCTCATTCTTTTGATTATGAGTTTTGGTGTCCTCCTATGGTTTTTTGGTTGAAGCAGGTTAAGCAGAGGATGTTATGGGTATAGCTAAGAGAGGAATGGGCTTTGATGAATCCACTTCCTTTCATTCCTTTATCTTCTTGTCACCCATGTTGCTGGGATTTTGCTTATGTTTCTTCCTTTACCTGGTTAAGGTTTTATGATTGTTAGTCATTGGTTATGAAGAAGAGGTAGTAGCATTAGCCACCATAAGAGGTTTTTGTGTGGTCATGTTAGTTGGTTGGGCTATGGCTGATTAGGTTATGTTAGGATGGGACCCCTTATGATAAAAGGCTCCCTTAAAGGCATTCATGATGGCACTTTTATAATAAAGAGGGATCTTTAGCTGGTGAAAGTTGAAGAATCCCTATCATCATAAGGGGATACTCATATCATAAATGGTTCTCTTGAAGGTCTTTGATCGTCATCAATGTTGAATGCTAAAATAACATAAGGACTATCATTAGCATCCAATGGGTCTTTGTAGACTTGCATTGATAATTTTGTGACCAAACTAGGTTAGAAACATCTAAGACTAGCTCCCCCTTATCTATCATCCTCTGTCAATCATCCTTTAGCATGAAGTAGAATTTTGTGTCATGACCAAGTAGTTGGTGATAATGGAAAAAGCAATATAGTTTGAAGTACCTAGGAAATTGTGGATCATCCTTTGTTACTCAAGTGGGATCCTGGACTATTTTTCATAGTTGCTCATGCTTCTTTCAAGCGGCTTTAGTCATCTATCTATATTGCATGTGCCCACTCTTTAAAAGTTAATCTAGTAACTCGAATGGTTTCAAAGGTAACTTTGTATACTTACTTCAGTTTCTTCGCATAAAATTTGGCCTAGTTGTAGTTGTTGCAATGGCCACAGATGTTGATGATTGGTTATCATGGTTATTAGTAGGGGCCTTGGGTGGATTGTTCCTTGGCCCTTGGTTAGTGGTTTTTGCTTCTTTGTTTACTCTTGCTATGGCTACATTATTTTGCTTACTCTTCTTCTTGTCCCTTTGTGTATGTTGATTTTTATATGCTACATATGATGGATCATGGTTGGCTTCTACAACATCGCCTATGTTTTTGGTTTGGGAAAATGTGTGGCTGAGGGACCATGAGTCAAGATTAGAGTTTTGACTTGAGGAAGTCATTCACCACTCCCTTGAATATGGCTAAAAGGTGGACCTCAACTATGAGCTTTGGTATTTCATTTAACAATCCATTCCACCATTGAATGAACTTTGATATGGGCTCAAGGGATCCTTAATTGACCTTTATGAGTTGGTCAAGCATGGGATCAGGCTTCAAGTTATACTTGAAGCAATTGAAAAACTGGGCTATCAAGTTCTCCAAAGAAGATATGAATCCTCTAAATAAGGTGCAATCCAATCAAGTGTGTTTCTAGTTAGGAACATAAGAAAACTCCTCATGATGGTATGGGGCCATGGCTACAAGAGTAAGGACTCAAATTGAAAAGTAATAAGGTAAGTAATGGAATCACTTTCAATGTTGTATTTGTTGAACTATAGGATAGGGACCATGATGTAAATAAAGTTATAATGTTCTTCATTTATTGCTGTGAAACTAGGACTTTGTCCTTTAAGTCTAAGGGATTTCCTACATTCCATTACAACATGGTCTTTAGGGTCATAAATCCTCATGTGTTGGTGATCTAACCCACTGTTAATGTAGTTATAAGGAAACTTGGTTCATTGTAGGAGAGACATGGCTATTGCATTAAAAATGGCTTGAAACAAACTATAAAAGGAAAAAATAGAAGTAAATCCTAATAAGTGGAATTTAAAAATGGTAAAAGGAAACAAAAAAAGCTGAAGATTAAGCACTTTCTATAATTAGTAAGTGGGAGGCAATGGGGGTTTACCCATTTATCAAAAATAGAAAGCTAGAAATGTTGGTGTTAAGCCTCATACACGTTGGCCTCCCAACTACCTCTATGCATGGTATGGTAGGGTGCATGGTTCTTGGGGGNGGTGGTTTGAGGGAGGGGGGAGGGGGGAGAATAGAGGGGGTGAGATGGGAGGAATCTCACGCCTTTCTTATCCAACATTGATGAGGGGTAAAAGGCTAAAAACCAAAGTGGAAATTTGGTGTTTTCCGCTGGACGTGGTTTTAGCAGGGTGCCAATTTTCTTAGCTAGGAAAGATTTGGTAAATTTGACTGTCAGAAGTTTGATGGTTTCTAGAAGGATTGCACCATCCAATTTGAAAACTAGAAAAAAATTAGCATCAAAAAGGAAAAAGGATGAAAGGTTTTCAACACTAGTTTTGGATTGAAAGATTCATAGTAGTTGCTATGAAAAGCCAACCTCCAACCACCTGCAACTTCCACATTGCAATAAATATCATAGGAGGGGAAAGATTAGTCTTGGTTCTTCAAATTTTTGGTTGCAAAAAATTAGAAAAAAGGCTTTCAACGTGCAAAATTGGATATGAGAAGGATAGATATGATCATAGAAATCAGGTGAAGGTCGTCCTTCTAATGCTAAAAAACTGTTGCAAGTAGAAAATTCAATTGCTAGAAAATTGAATGTCCCAGTGTAGCAACATCAACCACGTATCACCAAGGCCTCTAAGAAAAATTGGATTTGAGGTGTCCTAGATGGTTCAACAGATCATCTAGGAACTTACGAAATGCAAAACAATGGATTGAAAAAATAAAATGCAAAAATTATAGATCTATAAAAGGGAAAGAAAATGCAGATTGCACACAAAATAAAACTTTATTAAAACAATAAAGAATGAGTTTTAGAAATGTGTACAATAAATGCCCATGAGAGAGAGCAAAGGGGGGTTTACTAGGATAGGAGTTCAAAGCCCATTAAAGCTAATGTAGTCTACTCCATGATTTGGGTACTAAGCCACTCTTGATGCTTTCAAACCTCCTCTCCTACAACCTTAGATTTGCAACTTTGTCACTGCTAGGAGGTAAGAAGAGTGGAAAACTTTGATACCAAATTGCTCCATGCTAAGGGTTTGGAATCCTAGAAATGCAACATTAACATCCAAAATCCACAAGTCTCAAGGAGGTTGCAAAGGATACAATGCTTCTACACTAGGGATCAAAAGAATGCAATCATGGGAGATTACAAGGGCTCTTGAATGCTTAAAAAATACCCAAGCATGGAAACGTGAAATATTGTGGAATTGCCAAGATTGTGTAAATGCAAAAGTATATGCAACTACTAAAAGTCTTAAACTTGTAAATGGTATTTGGGTTTTGGTTTTATAGGTTTAAGGTCATGAATGGTGCTACAAAATGGTTGTAATTTGGATGCATAATCACTGCAAATTGACTATCAAATTTCTACCTCATATAGGTGAATAGGTGCCCAAATTTAGGGGGTTATCATATATAGTAAGTGCTTAACCCCCATGGTCATTCCATTTACTATAAATAGTAACAATGGCATACCTTCTATGCTGGAGATGAATCTTCCATGCTGAGCCTTTTGCCATGCATTCTGAAGTGGCTAATTAATTTTGGAGTGCATAGAGAGATGAAATTTGGCTTTTTTTGCTTGCACGTTGGGGACATGCAGTTTCCATGCTAGGGGTGGAGCCTCCATGCTGTGGAAAACTTTCATGCTGAGGGGGGAAGGTTTCCATGCTATGCACATAGTCTTCACATTGGGGGGGGGGGGGGTGGGGGGGTTTGTGGGTTTGTTTGGGGGCCATAGGTTTCTATGATAAGGGGAAAACCCCCATCCCTCCATGTTGGAGGTAGTTAAGATTTACCTCCTATAGATGTTTTCAACATAGAAAAGTATATATACCCCCCATAAAACCCATCAAATTACCATTTTTGACTTTCCAAAAGGCATTTTTTTGGCCCCCAAGCCCAAATATAGATACTAGGTGACTTGTTTCACTTGGGAAATGAGGCTTTGATCACTTATGAGGCATGAGCACCAAAAGCATGGAATATGTGAGATTGCCCCTCATTGATTATAATCTTCACATTTACAATGAAGTTTTGCCTTGGGTTTCATGGAGTGAAAGCTACATGATGAAAATTGGCCATAACATGCAAAGTTTAGTGGTGTTTCAAATACCCCTTGGGATAGGTGAATTATATTATAAAAAATTTGGTAGGATGGTCATACCTAGCTAATTTCTTGGTGATTAAACCAAAGAGTAAGATGGGAGACAACTTTCTTTTCATCATGGGAAGAGCTTGGCTAAGAATGATTGATGCTAGGTTAGTTTTCCAAGGCTTCCATCTTGAAATTCGTAGGAAATATATAACTAGGAAGACATATTACATGTGAAACTCATGTGATTCTTTGTAGTCTTGTAGCTAGCATGATTGCAATTGCTATATTATAGAGTGTCTTTGTACCATCAAAGACATAAATTGCCTTAAAGAATGTCTAGTCCGTGAAGCCACATACTAGGTATTTGAGAGAATAATTGATCCTATTGTCTTATCTGATACTAAATAATATGATTCAGAAGTTAAAAACATAATAAAGGCAATTGCAACAATGTAATGCAATCCAGAATTCTAGGGCACTCTTAATTCATCCCAAGTTATTTCTACACTACCACCTGAACTTAAGCCACTTCCACAAGGCTTGGAATACTTGTTCCTCATAGATGATCATATCATCATCATTAACTCCTTCCTAATAGGCATCCAAAAGGTTGAATTAAAAAATATAGTTATAGAATGAAGAAAAGTCTTTGCCTAGTCTCATGATGAACTCATGAGAATTTATCTTTCAATATGTCAGCAATGCATATATACAAATTTGAGGGTTAGACCTTAGAAGATACTATAACATAGACTTAATACAAATATGTAGGATGTGGTAAAGAGTGAAAATGTTTATCTCCTATGGGTTGGTTTCATTGTCCCAATCTCTAACAATGAGTGAATTAGTTTGCTTGTAGTCACATCCAAGAAGGAAACTGAATTTAGATTGCTGAATGCTATCACCTTCAAGAACCAATTTTCATTTTCCTTTGTAGGCTAGGTATTGAATAACATCTCTAGTTAGTAGTATTATAGTTTTCTTGATGAGCACTTTGGTTACAATTAAATCAACATTGCATCATAGGACCAAGCCAAGACTACATTCATCTATTCATGGGAAAATTTTACCTTCCAACATGTCCTTTAAATTATGTAATGTACTACCCATATTTCAATGGTTGATGATGGATATGTTCTAGGAATACATTGGCAAAAGTATGAAAGTATTCATGGATGACTTTTCCATGTATGGAAAACTAATTTAGGAAGCCTTGGACTAGATTGAAGCTATTTTACACCATTACTATTAGGTGCATTTAAAGTTAAATTGGAAAAATATCTAGCTGATGGTGACCATGGATATCATTATTGATCACAAAGTTTCAAAGAAGGGGATTGAAGTTGATCCTAATAAGAATTGCACCATCAAGAACATGACATAGATATGCACAATAGTTAAAGAGATGAGATATTTTCTAGGTCATATTAGTTATTATGATAATTTTATTAAACATTATTATAGGATATCCAAGTCTTTATTTAAGCTCACAAAGAAAGACACTCTATTCTTATAGAGCAAGGAATGTAAAAATGTCTTCCAATATCTAAAGTAAAGGCTAACATAAAATTCCATGTTGCAAAGTCCCAATAGAGTCAATAATTTTACATAATGATAGATGCTTTTTATTTTGCACTGGTTGTTATCCTAATGCATTTTTATGAAAAGAAGAGATCCTACTACATCCAATATGCTAGCAAAAGCATTGTGGAACCTTAACTAAACTACACCACTAAAACACCACCAAGAAAATTCATGTTATGACTTGTAACCTTCACCACCCAACTTGAGGTAAGATTTTGTTGTAAATGTAAGGTTTGTTATCCATAAGTTGCAATCTTGCATACTTTAACTTTGTGAGGCTAAAAAATGCCTTATAAGTTGTTACTGCCTCACTTCCCAAATGGGAAAAGTAATGTCATGTCTATATTTGGGCTTGGAAAGGCTGGAAATGCCTTGAAGACTGCCAAATTTGGCATCTTCATGAGGTTTATTGTGGTTATGACCTTGACTATGTTGGAGCTACACATACCCAACATTGGAGTTGTTGGACTTTTCATTTTCCCAGTAATGGCCAACATAGTCATCACAATTTCTAGAAATTATAGCATGGCCAACGTTGTCATCTTATATTCTCAACATCTCCACATAGCTAGCATAGTCACCATATTTCCCAGCAAATTTCAACAATGCCAATGTGGCTCTCCAAGGTAAACATAGTTGAGGTGAAGCCAACATAGTAACAAAATTCTATTTACTATATTTAGTATATGTTATGGTTTTGATGGCCTTGGGGTGTTAAAATTTGCAACAAATGGATAACTATGTAGGGAATAATGGCCTATTACACCTACAAACAACACCAATCTATTAGCAATCATGGTAGAAATTTTCAGCCTAAAATCAACAATCTTGAAGCCTATAAAAGCCAAACTTGAACATCTTATTCAATTTCAAACATCTTTTCTACCTAAAAACCTTTACAACCTCAAGCATTTTGAATCCATTTATCATTTTTAATACTTTTGAAGCACATTGGTATCTACCTAAGCATCAAATACTCTCAACATAGTACCAACTAGAGTTGTAGATTCAAGTGAAAACTAGCAAGGAGTTCTCAATGATTGGAGTTGGAAAGTACTTGGATCATAGAGTTTGACTACAAAACACAACTTGCCAACTCCAATAGGCTTCAAGATTCATCTAAGAAAACTTCTTATGCATTTGAGCTCACAATCTATAATTCTTTAAACTTTATACTTTAAGCATATTGCTATTTTAATAAAGTTTATACTTCATTTGTTGTGCAAAATTCATTTCAAGTTTTAATTTCTATGTTTATTTCTCATTCAAATCAATTGCTTTATTTTCCTCCATTTACATTCTTCAAGTCCCTAGGTGATTGACCAGACCATCTAAGGCACCATGGATCCTCTTTCTTGGAGGTCCTTGGGATTCATGGTCAAAACTATTTCTACACTTAGGATTTTTGGTTTTACTAGTGATTGGATTTTTTAGGTGCAACAAGAATCACATAAAAATAATTGATGACCATTATTTTTACACTCTAAAAATTCTAGCACTATGTTCTAGAATGCAAAATTTTTATTCACAGTAATCATAGTACCATCTAGTTCCTCATGAATAAACAAAATGTCAATCCTTATGTGATACAATGGTTGGTTCCATATGATTGATCACAAGGGGGCTGAGAATGTGGTGGCAGATCATCTGTCATGATTACAAATTAGCAACAAGAAAAGAGATGTGTTTCTTAATGATTTTTTGGATAACCACATTAGTAAGATCATTATCAAATCAAAGAGTGGATGTCAATGCCCATAGTACATGGATATTCTTAATCACTTGGTGGTCTAGAAACTTCCTCCTAGATGGGAGAAATGCAACATCCAATGATTCTAATAATAGATGAGGCCTTATTTAGTTGTCAAAGAGAATTTCTATAAGTGATGCCCCAATGGCAAAATAAGATGATGTGTTTTTTATGAGAGCCAAGATGATGTCTTAACCCATACACACCATGGCATGTGTGGTGGGTACTATGATGGGAAGAGAACTATGACAAAGCTACTTATTGTGGGCTATTTTTGGTCCATCATATTCCATGATGCTTAGTACTTCATGTGTTGTTGTGATAATTGCCAATAGTAGGAAGGTGTGATCTCATGTATGGAGGGACCATAGTAGTGGATGTAATCATTGGAGTTCTTAACCATGTAGGGGGATTGACTTCTTCTATCACATCTCTCCTACCTTCATTACTAAGACATATATCATTGTATGTGTAGACTATTGTACAAAGTGAATGGAAGGTATTATTGTTAAGGACTACTCATCTACCACTATGGCAAACTTCCTTTGAAACAATGTACTCTGTAGGTTCAACATCCCTCAAATCTTGATCTCCAAAAATGATATGCATTTTACTAGTAAGGTTTTAATAATTTATTGGAATCTTATGGAGTTAATCATAAGTTAGCTTTCCCTTATCATCCATTGGCCAATGCCTAGATGGAAATTACTAAACATGAAATTTTTAGAATACTTAGGAAGATAGATAGAAGACATAAAAGAGATTGTGCTAACAAGTTTAATGATGCTCTTTGAGCCTATTAAATGGCATGGAAAAATATCATGGGTTACATGTTGCTTAAATTATTCTATAGATAGGTTTGATGCCTACCTATTAATCTTGAAATAAGAATCTTGTGCTATGTTGCAAATTTTATTATGACCTTAGATTTTTCATAGAAAGATAGGTTAATTAACCTTAACCTTCTTTATCGGAATCACAAAATCGTCTAAATTTGTAATGAATTGGAACATTGATAAATCAATGCTCACCATGATGTTCACACAAGGGATTTCAACTTTAAATTGGGTAATAAGGTCCTCTATTTAAATCCAATACACTTGGATCATTTGCATAAAGTTCAGTTTCAATAGGAAGGATCATACATTGTCCATACTAGTCACCTGTCTAGAGCAACATAGATCCATCATCTTGATGAGCGAGATAAAATTTTCTTGATTAATGAAAAATACCTAAAGTGGTACAAAGAGTACCTTTCTCCTTTGAGAATGCCTAATGATTAGTCTTATGTCTTATACTCAAAGGTCTATTAGGTGATAGACATGGATTAGACATCAGAGAGAAATATCTATGCCATGTGGAATCTTCCTTTCATCTACTATTTTTTGTGTGTACTTTAATAAAGTTAATATGTTTAATTAGTAATTTTCATATTTTTGATCTTAAAGATCAATCATTCATAATCTTTTTTTTTGTATGTTTATGTATGTATGGAAAAAATGATTGTATGCAAGTTACTGAACATGAAATTGTTAGAATACTTAGGACGATGGATAGCAGGCACAAAAGTGATTGGGCTAACAAGCTTGATGATGCTCTTTGAGCCTATTGTTTGAATTAGTCTAAAAATAGGTTGAATTTCTACCTATTAATTTTGAAATAAGAATCTTGTCTATGTTTTAGACTTTATTGTGACCTTAAATTTTGCATAGAAAGAGAGGTTAATTAACCTTAATCTTCTTTATCAAAATCATAGAATCATCTAAATGCATAATGAATTGGAACATTCCTACATCAAGTCTAACCATGATGTTCACACAAGAGAGTTCAACTTTAAACTAGGTGATATGGTCCTCTATTTTAATCTAATAAACCTTGATCATTTGCATGAAATTTAGTTTCAATAGGAAGGATCATACATTTACCATACTAGTTACTAGTCTAGAGCAACATATATCTATCATCTTTATGAGCTAGATAAAATTTTCTTGATTAGTGAAAAATACCTAAAGTTCTACAAAGTGTACCTTTCTCCTTTGAGAATGCTTGATGATCAATCTTATGTCTTATACTCAAAGGTCTATTAGGTGATAGACATGGATTAGTCATGAGAGAGAAATATCTATGCCATGTGGAATCTTCCTTTCCTTTCTACTATTTTTCTTATGTACCCTAATAAAGTTAATATGTTTAATTATTTCATATTTTTGAGCT
This sequence comes from Gnetum montanum, assembly GCA_015680685.1. Classification (NCBI taxonomy): domain Eukaryota; kingdom Viridiplantae; phylum Streptophyta; class Gnetopsida; order Gnetales; family Gnetaceae; genus Gnetum; species Gnetum montanum. The sequence goes on from MNCI01031152.1 coordinate 379,395, forward strand.
TAAAGATCAAACATTCATAATATTTTTTTTGTATGTTTATGTATGTATGGAAAAATTAATTAACATGCTTTATGAATGCTCATCCAATAAGCCAATGATTGATGGATGATTTTCAGCTATAATGATGATTCAAGAGCATCAAATGGATCCAAAGAGAAGCCTTGGTTAATGGAGTATCCATATGACAAAGCTCAACCATCCATGTTCTTCTATCCATCACTAGTGTACTAAGAATAGATTCAGTGGGAATCTAGGATTCACACTACAAGTTGAAGCTAATGCTACTAGAACCATGGGTAGGTGGTGGTTCCACACCTTAGGATATGAGCTTTGAAATCTTGGGAAAGTGCTTGATCATTATTAAGAAAAGGGTATGCCATCAGGGGTCCTTGCAGCCACTAAATGTATTAATCAGTGTCATTCAACCAAGGTGTATATGTTATATTGCCTGACCATCCTGATTAGAAAAGGTTTTTGACCTTAAAAACCTATTCATGTCATGTGGTGGTGGAAGATGGATTCTTATATCCATGCCTATAAAAGACTCCAAGTAGTGTCCTAGCACTTCAATCATTCTCATAACCTTCATGCATCATAAAAAATGGTCCTCTTAAAAAAATAAAAAGAAAAGATGAATGAAAGAAGAAGATGAAAGAAGAAAAAAAGAAAGATGGAAAAGATGGAAAAATAAAATATGAAAAGAAAAGAAAGAAATAATAATATAATGATAATAATAAAAAGAAGAGGTGATGGGAAGAGAATTGTAACTCCTTGTTATTAGTTCCCACAAATTGGTATTTGTACCATCCTTGACTAATTCTATGATTGCTCCATCTAAATGAAAGTAAGTGGTTGAAATAATACCCATGTAAGTCTTTTTCATGTTTAACCCATCATCTAGATCACTTTAAATCCAATATAATAGTCCATAAAAATCTCTATTCCATCCCTACTCATGTCTATGAAGGCCTAAAAGTCTCTCCCTTAGTAAACTTTGGTGGCATCAATTGCTACTTTCACCTACTTTCAAAATTTATCTCCCTCTAGGCGTCAAAACTTGTAATTGATAATTCCAAATCATAGTTATGTTTATCATCTCTTGGTCATGGTATTATAATTTTTTTTGGAATTGGAATTAATTAGTAGATCTAAAGAAATCAATAGGAGTGTTCCAGTATAGAAAAATTTAAGGAGCCTTCCATGCATATGTGCATGGATGAAGGAAAACCAAACTAGAATATTGACTTTTGGCTATTTTTCATCATGTTTCATTATTTCAATTTCACCAATGGTTAGACCATAGAATAACCAAGAATAGATGGAATTGGAGGAGGTAGGTATGATCTTGCACTTGGAAGGGAGGCTTGGAGATCTATCCCTACCAGGTAAACAAGTAATGATAAAGGAACATAGTTGTGCATCTCTCGTAGTGTGTAGGACATGCTCATATGCTCCATGAGCTAATTGACTAGTTACATGAGAATTCAGTAATGTTATACTCTCACCCTCTCTCTTATTTATCAACATTTTTCATTCCTTCCATTCCATTTCTTGTTCATTGTAGGATGTGGCAAGAAGTTGACTAGGAGAAGTAGAGGATAAGATTGGTCATCCAAGGGGATGGACTCATGTTTGGTACTACTATCTTACTAGTTATTAAAAATCCATAGTTATCCCATTAATGAGTTTCACTAGGGCAAGAAATGGAGCCGACTATGGGGAGGACTCACAAGTGAGTCCCTGGCAATATGACATTGTGAGAAAGTGAGCTTAAGTTTAACTCCCAGGATGTTAGTGGTTGCATGACAAAGGATACTTAATTGATCTTTGGCATGTGTGGTTGCAACTAAATTAGCTTAATGATTTGACTATGACTATCTTCTTTTACTTTTACTTTTGCATATATTTAATTATCTTGATCTCCTTAGGTATTGGTATCATAAGTTTTAGATCCTTTTTGGTTTATTTTTTTCCATGTTTACATTCATAATTATTATCTTGGTGTTCTTCAGTAAATGTCATTAGTTAATGTTTCCCAAGGCTAGTGTCTTATAACTTAGTCACGAGGGGGGTGATGAGTGTGTATTTTTTGACCCTATATTGCTTGTTATAACCATGTATGTATTTGACATTAAAAAAAATGAGATTATTCTTCATGTTTTCTTTGAAAATTATACTTATCATTTTTTTGAACAATTTTTAATGATGATTTGATGCCCACGAATCTCACATGATTTTTAGTATTATTATTATTTAACATGTTTTGGCTAGTGGCTCTTAGGCTTGTGAAGATGACATCAGTTAGTTCAACATGGAGAACACTTAATCTAGAACCTGAAAGCCTTGTTTGAAGGAAGATTCAGAGGTGAAGGGATCACATTCCAAAGCTGCAAGTATGGGACATGTATAATAATTGGTGGCTGAATACAAATCACAAATATGCTAAAGATCACCCATCACACCTAAGGCATCTTTAGTTTTGTAGGCCTACCAGGAAACTCTTCTTGTCAGTTATCATCCCTTGACTTCTCTCTTCTCAAAGTAGCAATTTTGTAATGTGTCTTATCTCAAAGTATTTGTACAATTATATTCATCCACATTAACCCTATCATGTGTCTAGCCTTAGTAATTATGTTTTCAATGTTAAGGCTATGGAACTAGCTTTATCTAGTCGTGGGAAAATGATAACGCATCCAATGATAATTTGTATGTTAATTATAAGTCCTAGATCTAGAAAGTGTTTTTCATACCCTATGTTTATAGTCTAAGTATGTTTAGTATATGTTGTTGACTTTTTGAGATGCATCCTTACCCCCTTAGGTCATACACTAATATTGCATGCATAATTCTAAGCTCTTTAGAATGATTCTAGATTCATTTAGATGTCCTATGATCCTTCTAGCATGCCCCTTCAAGTTCTAGCTTACACCCAAACTCAAAAGATGAAGTGTATTTCTTGGGAAGGTGCACTAACTACCTTGCATTAGTGCATGCATTATGTAAACATAGGGGAATTGATGCATCCCCTTGTAGGTCTAGTTTCCTTGTATTTGTCTCTCGTATGTTTAGGATCATACTGGACTTTGTTGATGAGCCTCCATTAATGCCAAGATGCTAATGAACCCTTTTTATTCCTACATAAAAATTATAAATACTTGAGGTAAGTTCTTCCACAAAACTAGTGAGCTTTTGGCATCTGGTTATGTGAAGAGGTCTTCCTTTCATGGGCAAGTAATTTCCTTTCCTATTTTGTGTGTTTTAAGTCATTTCTTTGACATCTAAACTCTATTAAAGTACTATCATGCTTACATAGCTCATAATTATTTGGTTGATGCATAGTTTAGTATTTGCATAGTGAATAAAGCTTACAATTTTTTCTTCTTTAACCATTAATGCCTTAAACATTAAAACACTAAAAAAATTATAAGATATTAAAAACATAAAAATATTTATTTCATTCTCATTTTCATAAGTTGTGATGATTCACCCTCACCTAGGGAGGTCATAGATATACCAAATGGTGTTGGGACATCAAGGCTATGAATAAGAGCCATTTTATTTGCATTTCTTGTTTGGTATTGTAGATCCCCAAGAGGAATGGTAATGCATGTATGGTTTTTATTATTCTATTTCTTATAATTGTAAAATACATAAAAACTTTCAATATTCTCTTTATCTTTCCCACCATGGCAACATGAGTTTTAAGTGTATTATATGTACTATAATATATTTTACATTTCTTGAATGCAATGATGAACGAAAGTGTTCTTGGTGATCCACTCAACATTTTCTTTAAAGATTATGATCAAATCACACCATGATTTGAATGATATATTCCTTGGTCCAAAACAAGTGAAACCCCTATCATTTGAATACCATACTTAATCCGCATCACCTACAATTGTACATAGGTTATGAAAATGGATAAGAATTATAAGGGGAATAATTGATAATAGGGCATGCTCACATTACTTTTGATTATTTGCATGGTTGATTCTTTGGCTTCATAATTTAGAATGATAAAGGTAAGCAAACCATAAGGACTGTTTCTAAAGTTGATTCATTGAAGATTAGATAATGTTTGATTAACAAGTTCTTAAGAAGTGTCGCTAACAACATTCAAGATAGGTGAAATCCTTATGGATCAACATGTTCTCGAGGGTGATTAAATTTTAGGGTAATATTAGTTAATCTATTTTCTTAAAATTCTATTTGATATTATGGTTTTAATATTGATTATGGATTAATATCTCATGAATCTTGAGATGGTATTTTGTGTGTAGCATGTGGCCCCATCCTACAACTTATTCCGGTGGTTGGCTCCCTAGAAGATTTCTAATCCTTTCTAAATTTTTTTATCAAGATTTAGGAGGAAATATGTAGAAGCTTAATGAATATTGAAGTATGATAAATGATGTTTCTTGTTTTATTTTCAAATTTAGTTTTCTTTAATATCTCATGTATCCATGGACATGATGTATTTGGATTGATGTATTGATGGATGTTATCCTTAAATTATTTGGGATCATGATTTGTATTATGACTTATGAAATTGATTTGTGATTATAAGATTTATTATTTTAAGCACTTCAATGTAGATTTTCTATTCATACAATGCACTTTGCTTTTAATTTTTATAATTCTTATGGTAACTTATTTCTTCATTTAATAAGAATTATGATGACACAAACCCTAAGTATTAATATTTTTTAATTAAGTATGAATATTACTAAGTTTTATTTTGGGGTATGACATAAGGTTTTAGATTATGGGTCATTGCTAAATGGTGGTTTGTTGAGCATAAGTTATTTAGTAGTCATAATGACTTAACTACATGTCATGGTTGATAAAAAATATTTTATAGTTATACCTATAGTCTCTTGTTAATTTTTATCATGATCTTGAGTCATGATTGATTTTTTCTATAATACCATAGTGGGGAAGTCATGGTTGGTTGAAAAAGAGATCTTTTTTTTTTCTCCACAATACCATGACTTGTGGTGAAGTTATGATGAATCCTTTGTAAATACCATGAGTCATGGTGTTAATGAAATTTCAAAATCAACCCAAAAATGATGTTAAAATCAAGCAAAAACTATGTTGTGTAAAAAAAGAATGTTGTTGACAACCTAGCAGTAGCAAGAGTAGCCAAAAATTGCATTATTTGAAGGTCTTTGATGTCTCACTAAGTGATGAATGAATTTTCATCATAACTCTTTCTAATGAGCTTTAATAGATTCATAACTCTTTCTAATGATCTTTAAAAGATTCTTGGATTATTAAGAAATCCCTCATTGAGGTTTAAATAGCTCTAAAACCTGCAAAAAATACTTAGCAAGCTAGAAGCAACAATGGATATTGATCTCTAATAAGATATTATTCTTATTTCTTCTCTTGAATGATAATGAAGATATCAAATTAAAATAAGAGTAAAATTAATGAAATAATAAGATGTTAGAATCCTCCAATGAGATAGTGAAATTGATAAAGATATAAGAAATAGAGTTGAGGCAGGATGATCAAAATGGACATAAGATAGTGGTGTTCTATGTTGTAAAAGAATACTAATAAAATTGAAGGGAAAAGTTTACAAGATGGTAATTAGGCCTTCTATCTTATATGATGTTCAATGTTGGATAGTATAAAAGAGACATAAACAAAAAATTAATGTGGAAATAATGGAAATGCTTCAATGAATATATGAACTGCATAATACAAATATAGGAGAAAGACTTGGAATGACTTCTATTTTCAATAAGCTACAAGAATGGTGACTTAGATGATTTGAACATGTGTAAATAAGATTAGATAATGAGCTTGTAAACAAAAGTTGCTACATCACTATTCTAGGAAAGCCATTGAAAGAAAGAGCAAAGAAGATATAGGAAAAAATACATCAATGATGATTTGAAGAAATTGTAAAAAAGCAAGATCTAGCTCTTCATAGAGATGAATGATAAAAAAGAACTCATGTAGCTAACTCAATTTTGTTGGAATAAGACTAGGATGATGATGATAATGATGATGAATATGACCTTAAAATGTAAATAAAATAGATAAAGTAATTTAATGAGGTAATGAGAAAATGATATGAAGACAAACTCTTCTTCTTCTACTACTTCTAGCTTAGTTTCATGCTACAATAAAGTTGAAATTAGCTTAAGTTTGAGGAGATCTCATACTTGACATAAATAGAAAAGAGAGAAGATTCTTAAGATCACATGAATTCTAATATGACTATAAGTGACCCCACATAATCACAAGCTAATTTACAAGAAGAGAAAACTTGTAGTTCCAACTCATGAGGATGTATCACCTATGTATGTCATATATTCTTAACACATAGGGAATGACCACATGGGATCTTGGATGATCCCAAGAAAGAGATGTATGACATGTGGCATTGGGAAACCTATATTTTAACTTCACTTTAACTTTTTCTTTCCTCTTATATTTGAAATACAAAATTATATCATGTAACATATTACATGAAGATGAAGATGTGAGGACATACACCCACATTGCATGACTCATACAACAACGTAAAAATAAATTTGACCCCTACGATAACAAGGAAAATAAAATGATATGAGGGAAGTACATATTAAGCTACAAATATTGTTACAAGTCATAGTTAAGGCATCTTCATGTTCCATTAAAATTTTACCAAAATATCCTGGTGACTATATGTCTTAAGGAATAAGTATAATGAAATAGAGTAGTTTTAATTTTAAATACCTCCTCTTCTAAACCTTTTATCATTGTAATCTTTATCTTATTTTTAAGAATATAAATTGATAGAGATCCTTTTATATCATTATTTATTTTGTATCTAATCCTTGAAAAAATAATTTTCACTAATGATAAATCTAGTATGATCAAAATCATATTAAAAATTAAAAAACCTAAATTAAGAATGATACAATCATTAATTAACTTTTCAAGGAAATTTCATGATACATAAACAAGCATTATCATGTTTTTTAAAATTAATACTTTGATTAAGAAGTAATCTTTTGTTTATGAATTGTAACTAAAATTTTATTATATTTGTATAGATCCAAAGGATTTGTTAAATAAAATAACTTGCATAAATAATATTAGTAGAAATAATCATAAATACAAAATATGTTTCTAATTTTCATATAACTTGAACACTTCTTTTATTTGATTTTGTAGAATCAAACCAAGTATCTTGAATACCTCATATGGAGATTCACTAAAAATTTTCCATTTTTCTTAAAAAATTTATTCTATAACATTCTAATAATATATATTGTTCATGATTAACTACTTACATTGAACATAGATACTATATGTTATCTTTATGATGCTCATAGTTTCATCTTCTAAGTTTAACTTGTAAGTGATGTGATTCCATTTTTACTTTGCTAGTTAGTGATCTCATAGATATTGGAATTGGTGCATGTAAATCTTTCACTTTATGATGTCTATCAATTCTAATATTTTGCTATAGAAACTAATTTTTTTTATATTTGTGTCTTATTTTAACATTTCAATAAAATTTTCTCTACAACAGTTTTTCAAGATTATTATAAATTTATTATTGTTATTGTGAAATTATCCTATAAATGTTTCCACACTGTAAAATTTATGTTTAATAGGAAGACCTACAAGACTTAGAGCCATAAACAATATGATAACCATCCTACAAACTATTGCAATGCCAATGATTCAAGAGCATATCTTCTAAATTAAATATAGACTTTGGAGGTCACATGATGCATAGAGATTAAAAGGATAAAATGGTAAAATAAATGATAGAAAGGAAATGTAACAAAAATAGAGTATTGATAGAAATATAGCCTAATAATTAATTGAATAGAAACAATGAGAAATAGATAGAGAGAAAATACAAAATAAAAGATTAAGAGTTTTTATTTATGAAGAAAATTGACACCATATATTTTAGAGGGAAATAACATAAACCTCTTGAAAAAAAGGAGGATACTTTGGTTAAGAGAAAATTTCTTAATTTCTACAATAAAAAAACTAAGAATGTTACTCTTAAGGTAATGAAGAAGCTAAATAATAAAGAACAATATAAAATATTTTTAATTATGTGAAAAATAGAAATGACATCATCTAGTGACACTAGCATCACTAACATAATGATAATGATGTTGATTTTAACTTTAGACATGCAACTACATATGAACAAGTTGAAAGCTAATTGATAATTTTTACTAGATAGGTTTTGTTCAAAAGACATTATGATTGATACTACAATAAGAAAATGGAGCTAAAAGGAGAGATGCTAAGCTTTCAGATGACTCTTGGATGATTAAGATGATAATCTAAAAACTTTTCTAGATCTATTTAAAATGATGTTGAGGATCTTCTATTGATAGATTTTGTAACCCAAAACTTGTGACATCAAAATTAGTGAAAAGATACTAATTTTGATAATAGGTGATGATAGATGGTACTAATGGTAATGGTAATACTAAAGAGAACACTAGAATGTTAGTAAAACCATTAACATTATAGAAGAAGTTAAAAATGATGCTAATTATGATGTAATGCTATTACTTTAGGAGTTTCTTCTCCTTAATTGCTCTAGTTTATCAACTTCTTCAATGTAGGTACTAACAATTTGATCTGATGGTTCCATGTACTCATTGAATTTAGTTTTTTCATCCATGATTAGCCACTAGGTGCCCTCTTGTTGTGTGGCTGCTACATATAGACATAGTTGCACACATATCTCCTCTATACATTTATTGCATGTCTTGGTATTTTTCTATTTAATGGCCTATATCCATTACACACAGTTGCAACCATTATTGTTGTATGTGATATATGGAACTCTATATCTTTGTATGATACCAGCTTCATCTTCCTTGGAAATTTCCAAGGACAACTCTTGTATACCAAGCTTAGCATCAATGGTGCAAAGCTAGGCACTTCCCATGATGGTTGAAATTTCTTCCTTATTTTTAACGACATGAATTACCAAAAAATCTATAGGGTAGGACCAACCACTAATGGTGGTAATCACATCATCCACTTGTCCTAGTGGAATCATGATCAATTAGTCTACAAGCTCTAACTAGATGTTTTTCTTCTTTAATAGTGGTAGATTCTAGGCCTAATACATGTCTTGTGAGATCAGGCTTACTCCTAACCTAGAATCAAGTAGATCCTTGCATGGTTTCTACCCTACTACCTGAAGGTAAACTAAGGGACTTCCTAGATTGGTTCACTTCTATGGAAGTTGATGAGTGCCGAGGTACCCCTACACTCAACCATATGAATACAAGCATTTCACGCGTGATCCGGTCGAACTCCAAGGACTAAGTGCTTATGCGCCTTAATGGAACACCTAAAGGTTAATCAATCGTTGTCCTCCCAAAATTACTTGTATTGTCACAGTTGTATAGTTAAGTAAGTTGGAGGTATATGATTTTTATACTTTTTATCTTTTTAATGTCTTATGCTAATGAGGAAAGGTGAAGAGAACTAAATGGCTAACTTTTGCTAACTATTCACTAACTAAGTTCTAACTATTCCTAACACCAGTATCCATTCCCACTTTCCGCACACATCTTGAACCAATGCAACACTGCTAGGATTACCAAATGCTAATCGTTACTGAGTTACCAAGCGCCACACACATGCTCGAAGTGGTCGTACTGAGTGTACTTAACTAGGAGAGTCAAGGGTTGAGAGAGATTAATTATCTAGGAGAGCATTTAAACATTTAACAATAATTAATTACTATTTATCTTAGTCCATATGCTGTAAGGTTTATTATAAAGTTTGTCTTTATTGCAGTACACAAATGTGTGCTCAGGTACAATTTGATCGAATAAATATCCGTTCACTTTAAGACTCCTACTGTGGGCACATGGAAATTATTCTAACTCTAGAATGGTAAAACTGCCATAGTTTGGCTAAGGGTCTAAGTCTAAGTGCTTAGAACAGGGAAAGATGCCTCTTATTTATAGACATTGCGGCGGGTTGCGATATTGCATACACGATATTGCAGGTGCAGATGCGATATCGTGGCTCATCATACCCCCATGAATGAATGAAAACTTGTCCTCAAATTCCTTACAAAGTATTGGAAAGGTATGGGATTATTGACTTGAATGATGCTAATGGTGAATGGGGTGACATGTGAATGGATCATCATTACAATACATGACAATATTAGTGTTCATGATAACAAGAGTAAACACTATACACATTTGATATCTAGCCTTATTTGGCAGCTGAGAGAGAAGAGAGAGAAAGAAGAAAAAGAAGATGTGTTGCTGCTGATGCCAAAATTGCACCTTCCGTTATCCATTCATAGCCATGCCATCAATCTTGTTCCTTGCATGACTGTTCCAGCACCAGTCCATTGTTGTATGATTTCCATCTACACACACAACATAGTCTCATATTAACAAGGGTAAATAAATCATAATGCAGTTGATACCTTGCCTTGGTGTAAGGTCCATTGCCTGAGTTGTGATATGGCTAATATGGAGTCTAGAGATATAATATTGGTGACTACCGAAGGTGTAAGGTGTAGGAGTTAGGAGAAAATTGAAAAAGTTGGACTAGGACTCCCATGACTAAGAGTGAACCTCCGGTAGCGATAGAATGGAAAAGGATAGGGAATAAGAAAGATGGAGAAAAAGAAACAACAGTAACGCCAATAAAATGGATGTCATAGGTGGAAATGAATAAAATAAATGGTGATTGTAGTAATGTTTAAGGAAAATAATTTAACTGATGCACCAAATAGGAATTTTAGTGGGTTCTCCCCAAAGCAGGCTCATTCCCTTTAATGCCCTAACAATCCCACATTCAAAGAGTCTGTAGGCTCTGGAAATGTCAATTGGAAGCAAGAGTTAAAGTATTAACCACAAGAATTTACCCAAAAGAAAAAAATATATTAACCAAAATATAGACTACTGATACAACTGGTAATGAGGTCGAAAATGGAGAAAGAATGATGGAAAGAAGAGAATGGAATGGAGTCTCAAGAACAAGGTGGTGTACAGTCCCTTATGTATTGATGGTTAATGTGACTTAGTAGATCTCATTCCAAATATAGCCTCAAAAAATCCACATTTAGTGACTTCGCATTAATACACCTAGCCAATCCATCCACATGAAGTAGAAAGAACGCTTTTGCTGAAGAGTCACCACCATTCCAACAAAACAAGAAAGGAAGGAGTAGGAAGCAAGAGGGGGCCTTATTTAGAGGGAACATGTTTGTTTAGTTCCATAACTAGTGCTTGCAGCCCAGATGAGTATTTGGTATAAGTGGTGTGCTTTGAATTCTCATTTTTTTTTTGTGTGTGCATGAGAACCACACCATGCAAAGACTTTTTATTTTTATTAGCTTAGCTTCCTGATAATGAAGCAACATTAGAATGGTAAGGAAAACCCAAGAAGAAAACATGCAAGCACCCAAGAGAATGGCTAGCACAAATGCATAAAATCCCATTGAAGTCACACCCTTTGCAACCCTTGAGTCCTTTCGTAGTTTGAGAAATGCCAAGTCACTAATTCGTTGATAATTCGATTATTTAAAGAAAAGGACTATATAGTTCCAAGCCAAGAGAGACCATAGAAATTTATGGATGCACGAATGACATGAACTCATTGCCTGCTATATCAAAAGAACCATACCTTACTATCCACATTATAACTTAAGGGTAAAAACCAAACATTAGCAATCAATGGAATACAATTCATACCACCATCAAGAGCACTTATTAGGTGACGAACCTAACAAAATAAACCAACACATAAAGAAATGAAAGAGTATAAACGATGTTGTAAAACAAAAACAAGAGAAATTAAAGAAATTTGTAAAACAAAAATGTGTAACAAAAAACTTAAAAAGGAATTGAGGGCCTCAATTGATTAGCATAGGTGGCCATCTTCCCCATGACTGAATTGGAAGGGAGAGATCCAAAATAATGAGTGGGATTATCTCTTCTCTGAGGTACTATGTGCATTGACTGTTCTAGATTCATTGTAAGGGTTGGTCTGTTGCACATTGACTAGTAATCACTTATCGGAGTGCTTGTTTGAATTTTTTAGGAGTTTCCAACTTCCCCCAATTGATGTTTTTAGGTTAAGGTTTGGAAGTTGGTGACACTTTTGCTCTAGTGTATCTATGCTTTTGACATGAGTGCAAGTTGTTCCCTCAGTTCGTTCCATGCATGTTGGTGATTTTCTCTCTAGATTAGATATCAACCACGAGGTGTCTTTTTATTGTGTGGTTGCTACATACAGGCACTTTTGTATCTTAATTTCTTGTGCACACCTATTGCATGTAGGTAATGTTGAACATTCCTATACGCAATCACACCCTATATCACTGTATGTGATGCATGGAACCTTCTTCTTCTCAATCTTCCTAAGAGTGTTTTCCTTAGATTCCTAGGCATGCGTTTATGGTAATTAGCCATGCCCTTCCCATGATTATTGGGAAGTCCCCTTTGTCATTGTTTACTTGTATTACTAGGAAATCAGCTGGGTATGATCATCCACACACAGTGGTAACAATGTCCTCCACCTGTCCCAAGGAAACACTGATGGACTGGTCAACCAGCTCTAAGCTAATATTGCTCTTCCTTAATGGAGGTAGGTTCTAAGATTTGTACATCTCTTATGATATTAAGTTGACTCCAAAACCTGAGTCCAGAACAGCTTTACATGGTTCATTCCCAGTGACTTGGAAATAGATTAAAGGGCTTTTGAGGTCAGAGAATTTCCTAGAAAGGTGGCCCTCCTTAACCCAGTCAGTGACGACATGTGTTAACATAACCATGTGCATTGAGCTCTATTTTTGGTTTGAAGGGAGCTCTGAAGCCTTATTTGATGGAGAAGCGTTCAGAGGCTCAACTATGTGTGGTTGTGAGAGCTTGGTTGGACTATTGGTCCTGAAGAAAGGTCTTCTCTTTGTGTGGTTGTCATAACCAGTAGCGGGTTGAAGGCTTACACCTCTTGTAGCATTGCATTGCTGCAGTTGAGTGGGGAGTTCCCCTTGCATTGCTAGAGTGAGTGGTAATGGAGCTATTGGTGTGAGAGTTGCGGATGGGTTTGGAGGATGGTATGTCTATGGATTGTCTCTCCTAGAAGAAGGATTCCTATAATACTCCCGAGCTTGGTAGTGACGTTGTGATGTAATGTGACCAACAGAGTCATGTGGAGAGATTGGCTGCTGCATGTAGTAGCCATATGGATTCGGTTGCTACTAAGGATATTGTTGCCTTGGCAGTGGCATCCCCCATGATTGTGGGTATTGCCACTGTTGGTGTTGTTCAACAAGTTGTGGTGGAGTTCCACTTGGATAATACATTAAAGGTTGGTGGAACTACCTTGGGTTACCTTGGGGATAAGGTAACCGTCGGGGTGCTTGCCATTTGTTAATTCATGGGTTAAGTGCATACACCCCAGACTCTTGTAGATGTGAGATTACTGGGCAACATTCCTTAGGATGGTTGTATTGGCAGATCTCACATCCACCATCATTGTCCGTATATGAAGCCACAACTTCTTCAATGATGGTCATTTTACCCTTACCTTTGTTACGTGCATGGTCCACTTCTCTCCTTTTCTTTTTTTCATAGTCACTACCTCACTCCCTAGATTCCTCTATAATTTTAAGGACAGTTTCAAATCTACTATTCAGGAAGTCCCACATTTGGTCTACCTTTGTTGATACTTCAGTTGTTAATTTTTGGAGTGGCAAAGTTTTCCTATTCACCATCTCTTCAAGTGGTGACTCTTCCTCCTCCTCATAGAATCTCACTTCCCTTTTTCAGAGGGAAGGATCTTGGTTGTACTCTTCTACACTTTCTCTCTTGTGTAGCTCCCCTTCTTCCTTGGCTACTTGCCCTAGCAATCTATGAACCTAATGAGACCTAAGCTTTGATAATATTCCTTGGACATATGTTCCAAGGGTTCTCTTGGTTTCATGCCTAAGTCCATCTATGAGATGACGTAGCTGATCTCGCTGTGAATAACCATGGCCCAGGTAATGATGTAAAAGTGCATAATAAAGGCCCATGGTAGCATTCAAGGATTCATGATTTCCCTGCTTCCATCCTTGGATTTTCTTTCACAGGTTAAACACTTGGGAGTATGTTTGGTATTTATCATTAAAAAGTTCTAACATCGTACTCCACCTTTGAATGGATTTCGATTCTAAGGACCAGTACCAGCTTTCAGCTTCTTTTACTAGTATCCTTGGAAACAACTTTAGTTTTTGCCACTCATTTTCTATGTTTTGCAAGGCACATGCATCATGGAATGCTTGTAGATGGTTTTGAGGATCAGCATTGTATCCCCCCTCAAATCATGGGATGTTATTCATGTCTAACCTCTTGATCTTGCTATCTTTTTGGTGCCTTGTGGGGATTCTCACAGCCTCTGTGATGTCTAACATTCTTCTAGTTGTGAGTAGGGGTTCTTCATGGTCATCTCATTCATAGCATCTATGATGTCTATGTGGTTCCCTACTCTCCCTTCTTCCATGCCTTGATTCCTTAGAGTGGCCTCGTCCTCACTCTCGACTATCTCATCGGTGTTTTTCACTCTGTTTACCTCTATCCTCATGGTTAGTTTCCTTATGGATACATCCAGATATAGAAGGAGAGGGTGAATGTGATGATGAAGGTGAAGAAGAAGGAGAACCATTGCCATGATGGTGTTTTCTACCTTCTCTTTTCTGGTCCCAGCCACGACCACGGTCACTCTTAGAACGTCCACCCTTATCGTGTGTTTGTGTTCCCTCATTGAACACTTCATGTTTGTGGGGATCAGAACCAGGGTTGTGAACTGTGGAGTGTAGGTTCTGATACACCACCTCCTGACCATCATTAGGATGGGGAACATCATTTGGTGGGAAACCTGTTGAAGCAGGTTCACCACCCTCAATTTCGCTCAGGACATAAAGAGTGTTATGGGGCCATTTACCCTTTGAGGATGTATGATATCTCTCCTGCTGCAAGTCCCTTTGACATTGTGCTTCTTTGGGATGGTAGTCCCTTGTGTCATGATCACATGCAATGTACTATGCGTACAAGGATGACATGCTTATTCATGAAAGAGCACTAAGGTGCATGTTAGGGACTGATCAGTCTGGAGGTAACACAATGTTACCTTTCAAGTCTCTCCAACATAGCTATTTATCTTGATGGAGAATAAAGGTAAAGTTGAGTACATACTCATCATGATGAATATATACCACATAGAATTTTTGAGGGACTGGAAGATCTTGGTTATGTGGGTTATGTCGTCGACTATCTATTATGTTAGTTCTAGGCAGTGAGGTGCTTTTATGTGGAGAAGAAGACATTTTCTCTTATTCGGTGTGTGATTTACCATTGTCTTATTTTTCCTTTGATTAACCCTAAGGGTTTGTTCTAGCTTCCCAATGATATGGATGATTTCCTATGTTCTACGTAGCACACAAACAACTAAGGCCCTGGCAACAACACCAATGATGAGTGGCGAGGTACCCCTACACTCCACCATACGAATACGAGCGTTTCACGAACAATCTAGTCAAACTCCAAGGAATAAGTGCTTATGCATCTTAATGGAACACCTAAAGGTTAATCAATCGTTGTCCTCCCAAAATTGCTTGTATTGTCACGGTTGCATGGTTAAGTAAGTTTGAGGTATATGATTTTTATACTTTTTATCTTTTTAATGTCTTATGCTAATAAGGAAAGGTGAAGAGAACTAAATGGCTAACTTTTGCTAACTATTCACTAACTAAGTTCTAACTATTCCTAACACTAGTATCTATTCCCACTTGCCACACACATTCTGAACTAGTGCAACACTACTGGGATTACCAAACGCTAATCGTTATTGGGTTACCAAGCACCACACACATGCTCGAAGTGGTCGTACTGAGTGTACTTAACTAGGAGAGTCAAGGGTTAAGAGAGATTAATTATCTAGGAAAGCATTTAAACATTTAACAATAATTAATTACTATTTATCTTAGTCCATATGCTGTAAGGTTTATCATAAAGTTCGTCTTTATTACCGTACACAAATGTGTGCTCAGGTACAATTTGATCGAATAAAGATCCATTCACTTTAAGACTCCTACTATGGGCACATGGAAATTATTCTAACTCTAGAATGGTAAAATTTCTATAGTTTAGCTAAGGGTCTAAGTCTAAGTGCCTAAAACAGGGAAAGCTACCTCTATTTATAGACATTGCGGTGGGTTGCAATATCATGTATGCGACATTGCAGGTGTGGACATGATATCACGGCTCATTAGAAGTGCTCCTACCTTTATCAAATGAGTGATTGTTTAAGTTAGCATGAAAGTCATAATATTTGGATTTAATAAAGATGGAAGCTTATTGTGTTGAGGAGGGTTAGATGGAGATGGGATGGAATTAGATATGGTCTCCATGTATCAAACCTTCTCAAGACTCATTCGGAAGAACTGTCATTTCCTGGGATATGGTTCACATGTGATTACCTCCTCTTACATGTTAACTACCCTTGTTGCACTTTCCTATTGCATTTCAGATGGTAGTTCCCTTTGCATGATAGGAGGTGGCATTGGTGGTAAATGATTTGGATGTTGTTTTAAATAACTAGCTACTAATGGATGCATATACAAGTTTGGATCTATCTTTGGTGGTGCTAGTCTGTGATACTCAGTTGGATAGTATTGTGAAGTTTGAATAATAGCATTACCATGAGATATTGGACATTACACAAAGTATCCATATGGATCTAGCTATTGATATAGATATTTTTGGTGTGTTGGTGACATGGTCCACAATTGGGATTATTAACACTATTGATAATATTACTCTTGTGGTTGTGGTAAAGTTCCATTGGGATAGTACATGGATTGGAAGTTTTGCCTATAGTTAACTTGAGGATAAGGTAACCTTTTGGAAATCTATCTCTTAACAAATATGGGGTTGAGTGCACATGTCATAGTTCCTTTTAAGTGTTTCATCACTAGAAAACATCCCTTGGGATGTTTGTATTAGCATATAGCACATCCTTCCTTATCTTAAAAGCTTGTGTCTAAACACTTAGTCATTGAAGCTACTTTGCCCTTTTGTCCAAAATATCTCTTCTTTTTCTTGTCCTTTCATTTTCCAAAGGCTTGATCTATTAATTCATCCACAATATTCAAGGTTGTTGTACATCTCTCATCAACTAAGTCCCACATCCTCACTACCTATTCTACTATATCAATGATAGATTTTTGGATTGACAGAGTTTTCTTCTAAATTTCCTAATCCAAGGTATCTTCTTCCTATGTGTCAAAAACTCTTACATCCCTTTTTTGATAGATGGATCTCTATTATATTCTTCTATTGATTCTCTTTTCCTTAATTCTCCTTCCTCCTTCACCACTTGTTCAATCAATCTTTGTATGTAATGGGTAATCATTATGGATAATCAACCTTGGGCATAAATACCAAGCGTCTCTGTAGTTTTGTTCCATAACCCATCAATAATGTGCCTTAGTTGTTTCCATTGAGAGAATCCATGGCCTAGGCATTGATGCAATGATGAGTAATGCCTACCCATTGCTACATCAAGGGACTCATGGATCCCTTCAATTCTTGGATCTCTTTCCTTAGATTGGACACCTGTGAATAATTTTGATATTTTTCATTGAAGATATCTAGCATGGTACTCCATCTTCTAATTGATTCTAGTTTAAGTGATCTATGCTAGCTTTCACCTTCTTTCACAAGTATCAATGGGAATAAATTTAATTTTTTCCAATCACTTTCAATATTTTGCAACATGTAGGCATCATAGAATGCTTGGAGGTGGTGTTGCAGATTAGAATTATAACCACCCTCAAATCAGGGCATGTTATTCATATCAAGCCATTTGATATATCTATCCCTTACGTATCTAGTTGGTATACGTACATCTTCCTAGATACTAATCATGTTGTAGGTTATCATCATAGGTTCATCATCATAATTGAGTTTGTGAGCTCTATTGTAGAATTTTCCCCTTTTGTGTTCATACCTTTCTTGATCCTCTCTTTGATTTCTATGTCTTCTTTGTTCATAGTCTTCATCTTCTTCATTAGAATGCCTTAGACAATAGGCATGATGATCATGAGTCCTTCTTTCCTTGCTATCATTGTCTCGGTACCTTTGTCTCTTTCTATTAGAGTCCACTGATGGTTATGAATATGCAAATGAGGTAGTAGGAGAATGATGTCAAATTGTCCCTCCTTTGATGACTTTGATACTCCTTCTTATGATGTTGAGTAGAAACTCTTGGCCTTGAGTTTTGCCCATATTTGAAGTTGGTAGCCTTGCTTCATGGTGTCTCTAGTAGAGTGGAATGTAATTGAACTTTGATAGGCTCTTCAAGTCTAATGATAGGTGTTTGAGAAGGATCCTCATGATTTTGGTGGAGTTGTTTTGCAATAAATGCATCATTGTCTAGTTCTTTTAAGACAACTAAAGTGTTAACTTACTTTTTCTTACTATGTACATTCTTGAGTTCCATGGTAGCATCTTCTCTTTTGTGGGTTCATAGGGCCTTTTCATGTGCTTAGTTACATGGTACCCTTCCTAGATTTGGTTTGCGTTCATTCCCCTTAAGAGAGTTTGAAGCATGTTAAGTGCTGCTTGATCTAGAGGTAAGACTATATTACCTTATATGTCTCTCCACCTCATTTGTTGGTCCTGATGAAAGATGAAACTAAAATTTGGATGATAAGGATCAATGTGAGCATATGTGATTCTATTTTTCATTGACATCCCCCATTCTTCTTCATTGTTAATTTTGTAATTGCCTCTTTGTGGTTCCTTGGTAGGTGGTGATTGATCTTTTAGTGAAGACATGTTGTTATTTTTAGATGTTCAGTTAAGTGTGCTTAATTATTTAGGATTATTAAAGGGTTATGATCTTTAACTTTGGGTTTTTAATATAAAAAAATTCATGGAATCAGTTACTTAACATACATTGATACATCCCTAGCAATAACACCAATGATGAGCGGTGGAGCAATCCAACACCCCACCAATCAAGTTACAAATGTCCGCATGTGACCTAATCATAATCCATGGATGAGGCAATGTGAATATGTTAGTAATTTATTTAATTATATGACCATTTTATTTCCACATGGAGCTAGTGAAATCTAATCATATGGTTTAGCTCATCATGAGGTATATGATATCTAATGTTGGTAGGCCATCATTATGCCTAGCAAACATGGTAAAAATGGAAATAATTTCTAAGTATAAGTAAAATAAATAAATGAATCTAGTCTAGCCTATACAATGATTATCCATTCCTAATTTTCTAAACATACCTTGGACTTCATATAACCATCATTGGGTTACCAAGTGTTACACTACTAGGTGTACCAAGCAATAACACTACTAGGCTTACCAAACGATTACACTTAAGTGCTCAAAATCAATCATAATCATTCTGCATACTAACATCATTAAAAGTAAAGTGTACTTGGAAAAGTAAAACATTAAGCTAGAAAATAGAAAATATTATTCTAAGTAAACTAGAAAACTAGGAGAATGTTGCAATAGTATGAAGTAGTTTGATCTTTATTACTAGCCACACTTGTATCCAAGTACAAGATGTTCAAATAAAGACATCATTCACTTGATCACACTACATTGCATGCATTCACACTTCTAATTTCTTAGTCTAAGTGCATGAAATGAAACTACAAGAGTTTTGCTACTAGTGTAATGAAAATTTGTTGTTGGATCATGCACCTAAGTGTTGTATTATAGGTTGGCATGCATCCAAAGACATTGTACCAACGATGACATATCACATGAAGTGACATCAGATCAATGACATCATTGATACAATGTCATTGAACTCTAAAAATTTACTTTATCAGCTATTTAGAGTTTGGTTATATTTGGTTATGACTATTTATGATTGTAACAGTTGTTATTATTGTCTACAGGGTCTTCCTTAAGTCCATATTGGTGGTGATAGAGATAGTGGGGTTGCTATTTGCATCCAGACACTAAGGCCTAACACCCCACCTTCACACATGACTTTGGAGCATGGATCCTTATGGCATAGGCTTGGGACACAAGAGTTCTTAGCCTTCTTACTACAGAACTTCAAGGTGATGATATTGTTTATGTTGTGATGTATTAGCTACTATTAGTCATTGATGTGTTGAGAGATAGTTTATGGTTTAGATATTCATGGTTACTATGTTGTAGACACTGGATACTTATTATTTTTTAAATTTTAATTTGGTTTACATGTCTTAAAAGTTCAATGTTTCATATATGTTTAATATTCTACATTTTTGTTTATGTCATGGACTATGTTAGTTAACTTATTAAAAATAGTAATGAACTAGCTTGTAAATGCTATAAATGATTTTCCAATTTTAGGCCATGGCGGGCCATATGGTGTGTTGCTAATTTTACACCATAGTAGGCCATGTGATTTGCTAGTTTTAGGCCATGCCTGGCCATGCAATTTGCTAGTTTTAGGCCATGGTAGACCCCATGTTATGTTTTTCCAATTTTTAGCCATGATGGGCCATACATTGTTTGTTAGTTTTGGGTCATGGCAGGCCATGCATTTTTGATTTGTTAGTTTTAGGCCATAGCAGGGCCATCTTATGATTTGCTAGTTTTAGGCCATGGCAAGTTGTATGTTTTGCCAATTTTAGGCCATGGCAAGCCATCCAATGGTTTGCTAGTTTTAGGCCATGGTGGGCTATATGTTTTGTTTTTCCTAGTTTTAGGCCATGGTAGGCCTCATGTTCTAAAAGAAAATTTTTTTATTTATTTTTTATGTTTTTTAAAGTTTTTATAAATTTTCCAAGTTTTAGAGTTATCATATTTTTATGATTTATGTTTTAAGATAAGAAGGCATAATGGGAAAATTGTAAATAAGAGTAAAATTTAGGGTATGTGCAAAACAAGGTTAAAACAAGTAAAACAAAAGTAAATAAATAGTGCATACATGAAAAAATAATAAGCTATGCTATGGAAGGTTATAGGTGAAATGGGCTATATAGTTACAAGTGTAAGGGCAAGTGAATCAAGGGGATACATCAATTGTGCAAGTTTTTCTTAATCTTTGACAGATTAGAAAATGTGTGACCTACTTTGCATAATTTTGTATTCCCCATTTCCTTCACTCATAACATTGAAGGGGAGCCCTTCCCATGATGCATCCATGGACTCATCATTGTTGGTATTGGCCAATTTTGCTCTCTCAGGCTTCTTGACTTTGTGGCTGACAGTAGGAGTTTCTTCCTAAAACTTCACTTCAAACACCTGTTTGATGTTAACATTGTTGACCACTAAGGGAACTACACTATCATCATGGATGGTGATTTCACCTCCCTCATAAGGTAAGTAAATTTCTTGGTGGATTCATGAGGAAGTCAATCATAGTTTAGCTAACCAAGGCCTCCCAAGGATAAGGTTGAAACTTGGTGTTTTCTCCACCACTAAGAAATTGGTTGTTATGGGGAACTATTCCCTAGCATGAAATATAAAGAAATTAAGCCCTTTATGACTACCTAAGGTCTATTGAATGATTTGAGAGTAGTTGTTGTCGTATGTTGCATTTGTTCAATTAGGCCTAGATGTTCTACAATGGTATGGGGTATTACATTTGCTGTTACTCCATTGTCAACATGCACCCTATGCACCTTGTACTACTCTACTCTTATGGTTATGAAAAGGAAATCCTTAGTTGTCTCACCATCTTGGCGATTGGTTTTCACTTCGCTATTACAAAACACCAACACCATTGACCTCATTTACTCCTTTGGTGAAGATGGTACCATCATTACATGGATGGACTCATAGCTACCAAGGATATCCTCACTAATAGGAGTAGAGATCAACATCTTAACTAATGCTTTGTTGTGCATAGTAGAAGTGATCACAAGGTCATACAGGCTAAGGGAAGTGTTTTGTTGTTTCAACAATTGTTTAACTTGTTCCATCACATTGAAGAAGTCTTTGTTGTTGGTGGTAATATTTTTGTTCTTAAGGTTCTTCACTTCCTCCATGCATCCCAAGATGCAAAATTTATGCTTCAAAGATCAGTTGGCTTCTTTTCCTTGCTTTTGTAACTTGAGATCCAATTGTGATTGACTACTTGATGTGTCCTAAGCACTAGAACTCACCAAAATAGATGAGATGGAAGTGGGATTTAGTGGGCCCACTTCCTTCTATGCATTAGACTACTTTTTTTCATTGTTCTTTGGCTTCAACATGGGCTTCTTTTGTTATTTACTTGCGGATTTTTTGTTGTTGTTCATTGGTTGCGAAGAAGCCATTGTGTTGGCCATTATGGAAGGATTCTTATTGGTTATAAGAGTAGGTTTAGCCTGGGTTTTTATGGGAGGAGGTACCCTATTTACAAAAGGATACTTGCGAGATGTAGGTGATGGTATCCTTACAATAAAAAAAGGCCTTGAGCTAGTTGAAGCTAAAGGACCCTTCTTGTTGCAAGGAGGTATCCGTATCACAAACGACTCCCTTGCAAGTCTAGCATTGTTGGTCACATTGAATGTCATGATGGTGTATGGACTATTGTTGATATTCAATGGGTCTTCGTAGTCCTTCATGGATTGATTTTACAATTTAACTAGATTTAAGGCATAAAGGACTAGTTCACCCTTATCTATCATCTTTTGCATGTCATCCGTAGCACTAGGCAAAAGTGTATGTCATGACCTGGCAGTTGATGATAGTGGCAAAAATAGTCAAGTTTCAAGTATTTAGGTACTGAGGGATCATTCTTGGTTGAAAGAGTGGGATTTTTGACCATCTCACATAGCCTATCATGCCTTTGATGGGCATTCTCAATCATCTATTTGTAATGAATTTTTCCACTCTTCAATAGTTGATGAAGGAGTTCTAATGATTTTAACAATAACCTAGTATACTTGGACTAGTCTTTACGTTCAATGTTAGACCTTGAAAAGGTTAATATAGTGACCCTACATGTTGATGCTTTATTTTGTTAACAAGGACCTTAGGTTGATTGGTTTTAGGCCCCTATGTGATCAATTTGGTATTGTCTTTAGCCACTATGAACATGGTTGTGTTGTTTTGCCTTCTCCTCTCCTTGTCCTTACACGTGTTGGTTCTTGTATGCCAATAGGAAGGGTCATGGCTAACCTTGGCAACATCCTCTATGTTCTTCATCTAGAACAAGGCTTGGCTAAGTGAACATGGATCCAGGTAATCTAGTTTTAACTTAATAATGTCTTTAACTACTTCCTTGAAGATAGCAAGAATGTGACTCTTGGCTATAGGTTCTAGAATCTCATTTAGAAGGGTGTTCCATCGTTTTATGAATTTTTGCATGAGTTCAAGGGGTTCCTACTTGATCTTGATTAGTTGATCAAGAGTCGTGTCAAGTTTCAAGTTGTACTTTAAATAGTTAAAAAACTATGAGATTAAGTCTTCCAATGAGGATATAAATCCTCTTGGCAACAAAAAATACCAATCTAAGGCTTTTCCAGTTAGGGACATAAGGAATATCCACATGATGATATGTGGCTAGGCTTGTAGTAATAGGTATTCAGATTGGAAGGTTATGAGGTGGGCATTCAGGTTACCTTAACCATTGCACTTAGTGAATTGAGGAATAGGGATGCCTAGTGGAAGAGTTATTGGTGGAATAGTAGGATTAATGGGATCATCTTGGTAGAAGTTCATTATCTTCACAATCTATCTTGTGAAAGCTTTAAGCTTCTGTAACTCTTTCATCAAGTCTTGGATCATCTCTTATTCTTAATCTAATCCTTGAGGCATTCTTGCTAGCTATGACATTTGCATAAAATATTGAGTGGTCAATTGAGAGGCTTGAAAACTTACTATGGGCTATGGTATGGAAGGAAGAGGCTAGGTTATGATGGTCATGGGTGGGCTAAACAAGGAGAAGGATGTTTATGCAGGGACTTGAGGCACAAAGGGGACATATGGTGTTTGTGTCCCATGCATCATTTTTGGTTCCACTGTGGGATCCACTAGTATAGAAAAGGCATGTGTGGTGGTGAGAACCACTGGTAAGAACTATGAAGAAAGAGGCTACATGGAAAAAAGAATGGATGAAAATAATGAGGCTATCTAAGGCATAGATTATGCTTGATGGACCACTATAATAGGTGTTGGCCCAAACATGATTGGATGTAAAGGAGATGATGGTTAAGATGAATGTTACATGGAAGAGATAGGTGAGTTCAAAGTGACTATGGTGGTTTGAGGACCAATTATTGGAATAGGTCCCTTATAAAGGTTTCTAGTTTGAGCTCTACCTCAAACTCATCATGCTATTCGTCTGAGATTTCCAAGCTTGATTTCACATCTTGCTTGTCCATCTTAATTAATTAAGATATTATACATGCATGGATAGCATTAAAAGGTATTTTTTCATAGGGATAGGGTATGTACTCCTTCCCATTGTGATAGATTAACTCATACTTACACTTGACTTCTGCTTTTATGCAAGGAAGGAGTAATCCAACTTGGATTTTTGCACAAATATAGTTATAGTGCTCTTCATTGAGCATAGAAAATTCTAGGATTTTCCCTCATAGCCTATGTGATTGTCTACGATCAGCTATAGTGGGATCTCTAGGATCATAGATCCTCACTCCATCCTAGTCAGATGTCATGTTTTTCATGTCGATGGGAAAAATGATGGACTTACCAAAAGGCAATGTCAAAAATGTTGATCTTGAAGTTTTACTATTTTTGGTAAAAGATTTAGTAAGTTGGCACTGTCCAATGATGTAGTTGACTATAAAATAAAGTGATAATTAAAATTTTTACTATAATATAAATGATGTACACCATTCTTGGGAAGATGATGTTGTGGTTTTGAAGTTGGTAATACCAACTACGTTGATGTTTCTAGTTGTGTGTTTATGCTAAAGGGTGTGTAGTAGACCACACTATTTTCTAACTAACTACACTATAGTAGATGGTGGAAAGTGGGTTTTTACTTGGGAAAAATAAACTAAAAAATTTTCTATCAAAGGGTGAAATGTGAAAATTTTTGGTTTTCAAAGGACTATGTTGGAGTCCTAGTAGTGTCTACACTAGCTATCCATGACAAAAATTCATAGTAGATGTGGTTGGGTTTTTAAATGGTCTATGTTGATTGTTAGGTGTTAAGTGCAAGTTTTAATGGGTAAAAATTACAATTATTTCTATTAACTATTCTAGGTTCCACAGAATATGGCAACTGCTATGAAAATGTAGTGAAAACCCAAATCATCCACCCCAACTATGCTAGGTGTTGTAGATAGGAATTGGGATGCCAACATTGGTTTCTAATGTCAAAAATTATAGGTTTCAAAGGTTAAAATAGTGAAAGTGGGTTTTGAGAATGTTGAAAATAGTTTTTGGCTAAGAGTTCAAGTGGAGGTCCTCCTTCTAATGTTAGAAATTGTAGTGCCTGGAAAATTCAGTCACTAGAAAATCAAAAATCCTAGGTTGCAATAGCTTAACCTTGGATCCCAAAGACCTTCAAAAATAGTATTTAAGGTACCTTGGATGGTCTTGTTGATCACCTAGGGACTTACAAAGTATTAAAGAAAATAAAAAAAGAAATAAAAATTGCAAATTTGAACAAAAACAAATTATCACAGAATTAAACTTGAAAATAAATCTGCACTACAACTAAACTTAAACTTTTATTGAATAAAATTATAAATTTCAAGTATATGTGGTGTGATAAAAACATAAGAAGCTAGCTTGAATAAAGCTTGAAGCTTTTTGGATATGGCAAGATGTGTTCTATAGTCAATCTCCACAATCTAGGTACTTCCCAATTCCAATTCCTTGTAGCTCCTTGCAGGTTTTCATACAAATCCAAAACTTTGGTTATAGGGGGTGTTAATAGTGGTACAAGATTTTATTTAATGGTGTTGCACCAAAGGTATCTGATGCTCAATGTAGATACCAAATGGAATTCAAGTTCTCAAGATTGCAAACGGCTATTAATTGTAAAAAAAATTAGTATTACTAAAAACTGTTCAGAAATTGATTATGGTGTTCAAGCTTGGGTTTTGTCAACTTTAGGTTGGGGATTTAATGTTGAAAATTACTACAATGATTGCTAATAGATTGATGTTTGTTTGCAAGTGTAATATCTATGATTTCCAACATAGTTGATCATTTCTAGTAAAGTTTGGATATACCAGGGCCATCAAAACCCATGTTGGCCATCATACTAAAAATAGTAAATGAACTTTTGTGACTATGTTGGCCTTCACCTTGACTACACTAGCCTTTTCTAACTACACTAGGGTGTGTTAAAATCTACTAAAATCATGGTGACTATGTTGGCCAAACTACACTTGCTAGAAATTCATGATGACTATGCTAGCTATGTTGCCACCATTGAAAAATGTTATGACTATGTTGGCCATTACTAGGAAAATGGAAAACCCAACAACACCAATGTTGGTCTTGTAGCTACAATGGGTTTTTTGATGACTATGCTAGGTGTTGTTGCGAGAAAGTGAAAATCCAACACCATCTATGCTGTGGGTAGATAGTTTCAGCGTAGTTGAGGCTACACCTATACAAAAACCCATGATAATGCCAAATTTGGCAGTTCCCATGGAATTTTTAACCTTTCCAAGCCCATATATAAACATGATAGCAATTTTTCCACTTAGGAAGTGAGGCAATAGTAACTTATGAAGCATTTTTTCAGCCCCAACAAGTTAAAGTATGCAAGATTGTAGCTCATGGGCCATTAACCTTACATTTACAATGAAATCTTGTCTCAAGTTGGATGGTGAAGGTTACAGGTTACAACATGTGTTTTCTAGGTGGTTTTTTAGTTAGTACAATGCTGGAGAAGAATTTGAGTTTCCCTAGGCTTGTTCCTAGTGTTTAGAGTGAAAATAATTTTTTGAGATTTTTTGTGAATTTTTTCTAGCCACGGGAACTATGTTGATCAATTGTAGTTTTTGCTACTGAGTTTTTAGGCTTCTCTAACCTATACTAAAATATTTGGACATTTTGATTTGGGTTTGGACTCCTGTGAAATGTTTTGTAACTACTTTGACCATTGTGTAACATTGTTTGAGGTTGTTGGACGAGTGTATGGAATGTTTTGGGATGTTGTGTTGGTTTGAATAGTAACATATTGGATTGATTATCCAAGATAAGTTATGTTCTCCACCACCATTCTCCCTTGCATCCCCTTAATTTCTAGCATATGGGCTAATAAAGTAAATTTTTTCATCATTTTTCTTACTAATTTTTATTTACAAAGCTTTAATGCTATTAAGTTTGGCCTACTAGCCTTGTTAATACTTGGTTTCATGCTAACTATTTGCCTAAATGTCTATTTTTTGGTTTTCATATTAAGTGTTTGCTAAAATGTCAAAAGGCTAAACTTTGGTTCATGTTAAAGTTGAAATTAATGAATTTTATTATCTTATATATTTCTAGTACATTTTTGGTGCCAACATTGGTATCATAATTGTTATTCTTAGTTTTAATTTTGTCAAATTTTGGTTTAAGGTTCTTATATCCTCTTATGGCTATGGTTGTATGATTTGGCTATGTAAGGCATTACTAAAATCCATTCTAATCATTGTTGAGTTGGTATAGATCATGTGTTGCATGATGGTGGCTACCCAAAATATCCTTAACCCCAATATAAGCATTGACTATCACATGTCAGTGTGGTTTATGCCTAGGGAAAAAGAGTTCTTGATGTACCTACTTCAACATTATGATATGATCATGTGGTCATACCTAGCAATGGATGTTGTAGCTATGATTATAGAGACTCTCTTACTAGGATCTTTGAGCCATATCATGAGGTTTATGGTTGATGATCTTGATGCCAAAGTAGAGATCAAACAAAATGGTTATTTTTTTCTAGGGATCTAAAAGTTTTCATAGATCTAGGAGATGCTATATTTTTTGTAGTACAACATTGACAACACTTTAATGGTTGATCATTGGATAAATAGTTTGTTCCAAAATCCTCCTAGGACCTTCTACCACTTGAATACATAAGTTCTATCTTATTTTGACATTTTATTTATTTTTGTTGCTTCTATGTTGTTTATTCTAACTATTGTCATGCTTGCTTCTTTGTAGGCATGAAGTACATAGTGGAGAGTTGGTAAATAGTTATCAAACTTTGAATCTAGCTCATACCAACTTAGATGTGTTCACGTAAGGCAAAACTATAACATTGGGAGTGCTTGACCAACTCTATGAAGACTTTGGTAGGTATACTTCATGGTATTCCAACATGTACGGCACGTGTGTGATGACCCATCATGTGCATGATTAGTGGGGCTACCCAAATCTAGGAGTACATACATGCATTCATGTTAAGGTTCTCACTTTTCCTAAGTCTAGTGAGTGGTATTAATTTAATTGTAGCCAACTTCCATAGCATTTTCTTTTTCTAGTTAGTTAGTTTTAAATTTTTTACCTTCATGTTCTTGGATTATATACCTATGTAAAATGCTAATGGACAACCTATGTTGGGTTACAAGTTTTGTGTGTGAGTCTACTTTCATTGTGACCATTTCAGGCCATGTGGAGGAGAAGATCCAACTTAAGTGGGTTTCCATAAGAGTAGGGAAAGAGATGAGCCATGGAGAGGAAATGAATGAATGACTTAACTCTTCTAGCGTTGACCTTTAAATAGTGAAAATTTAAGGAATCCAATGAAACTCATCCTCTATTTGGCTCTAGAGCATTTATTATGTTACTATCACAAAAGAAGATAATTGGTGTTCAACAGGCTTAGACCATGAAAAAGATCTTAACCAATGGTATTAGATTTAACTAGGCTGAATTCTTAGTCACTAGGTTATAGGATGAATTTTGAAAACTCTACAACAATCTTGATTCCATATTGATGAGTGGCGAGGTACCCCTACACTCAACCATACGAATACGAGCATTACATGCGTGATCCAGTCGAACTCCACAAACTAAGTTCCTACACGCCTTATGGAACACTTAAGGCTAATCATTCATTGTCTTCCTAAACTTACTTGTATTTGTCACAGCTGTATGGTTAAGTAAGTTTGAGGTATGTGATTTTTATATCTTTTATGTTTTATCTCCTATGCTAATGAGGGAAAGGGTGAAGAGACTAAGTAACTAACTTTAACTAACTAAGTTCTAATGCCTAGCATCAGTATCTATTCCCACTTGCCGTTCACACCCTGGACCAATGTAACCTTCTGGGATTACCAAACACTATTTGTTACTGGGATTACCAAGCGTAACGCATGTGCTTGAAGTAATCGTATTGAATGCACTTAACTAGAAGTGTTGAGGGTTGAGAGAGATTAATTAACTAATAAAGCATTTAAACAATTAGCAATAATTAACGTCTTATTTAGATTAGTCCATGCATTGCAAGGTTTATCCAAAAGTTTGTCTTTATTTCCGTACACAAACTTGTGCTCAGGTACAATATTTTCTTGAATAAAGATCTGTTCACTTTAGGACTCCTATTGTAGGCACATGGAAATTACTCTAACTCTAAAATGGAAGAACTGCAAGATTTTGGCTAAGGTCTAGATCTAGATGGAGAAACAAGGGAAAGACGCCTCTTATTTATAGACTTGGCAGCACACTGCAATATCGCATACACGATATCGCAAGAGAAGACGCGATATCGTGTATGATACATCACATACGCGATATTGCGGCCGATGCGGTATCACGTCCCATCTTACCCCCATGACTGAATAAAAACTCATCCTCGAGTTCCTTACAAAATATTGGGAAGCTATGCCATTATTGACTTGAATGGAACTAATGGTGAATGGGATGACATGTGAACAGATCATCATTACAGAACATGACTAAATTGGTATTCATGACAACAAGAGTGAACACTTTATACATTTGACATCATGCCTTATTTGGCAGTTGAGAGAGAAGAGAGAAGAGAGAAGAAGTCTGCTACTGCCAACGCCGAGATTGCACCTTTTTTTGTCCATCCATAAGCGTGCCATCCATCTTGTTCCTTGCATAGCTGCTTCAGCACCGATCCATTCCAAGTGTTCCCTCCAGATCCAATCCGTTGTTGTATGATTACCATCTACACACACAACACAGTCTTATATTAGCAAGGGTAAATGAATCACAATGTAGTTGATACCTTGCTTCGGTGAAAAGGTCCATTGGCTAAGTTGTGGTATGGCTGATTGCAGATTCTAGAGATATAATATCGGTCACTACCAAGGGTGTAGGGGTTAGTAGAAAATCAAAAAAATTGGGTCAGGACCCCCATGACTAAGAGCAAACCTCCAATAGAGATAGAATGGAGAAAGAAAAGGAATAATAAAGATGGAGAAAAAGAGACAACTGTAACGTCGATGAAATGGATGTCAAGATGGAAATGAACAAATAGAATTGATTGCAAAAAATATTAAGGGAAAGAATTTAATTGGTGCACCAAATAGGAATGCTAGTGGATCCTCCCCAAAGTAGGCTCATGCCCTTAATGCTCTGACAATCCCACATTCAAAGAGTCTATAGGCTCTAGGAATGTTATTTGGAACAAGAGTTATAGTCTTAACCACAAGAATTTACCAAAAAGAAAACAATGCATCCACCAAGATATGGACTATTGATACAACCAACAATGAGGTGATAGATGGGAAAAGAAATATGGAAAGAAGAGAATGGAATGGAGTCTCAAGAACAAGGTGGTGTACAACCCCTTATGTATTTTTTGGTTAATGTGACTTCGTAAATCTCATTCCAAATCCAGCCTGAACAAACCACATCCAGTGACTTCACATTAATACATTCAACCAATCCATCCACTTGAGAGGGAACATGTTTATTTTAGTTCCATAACTAGTTCTTGTAGCCCAAATGATTATTTCGTCTAAGGGGTGTGCTTTGAATCTTCACTGTTTTTTTTAATGTTTATATGTGAGAACCACACCATGCAAATACTTTGTTATTTTTATTAGCTTAGCTTCCTAATGATGGAGCAATGTCAGAATGGTAAGAAAACTCAAAAAGAAAACATCCAAGCACCCAAGAGAATGGCCAACACAAATGCATCAAGTCCCCTTGAAGTCACATCCTATTCAATCCTTGAGTCCTTCCTTAGTTTGAGAAATGCTCAGTCACTGATTTGTTATAGTTCTTATTATTGAGAAAGGGACTATACATTTCCAAGCTGAGAGAGACCATAGAAATTTATGGATGTATGGATGAAGTGAACTCATTGCCTGCTATATCAAAAGAACCATACCTTAGTATCAACATCATAATCTTAAAGGTAAAAGCCAAACATTAGCAACTAGTAGAAAATAATTCATACCATTATTTAATAGCACTTATTGGGTGATGAACTTAACAAAATGGATAAGCCACACACATACACACAAAGAAAAGAAAAAGTATGAATGATGTTGTAAAACAAAAAAAAAAACAAGAAAAGTTAAAGAAATTTGTAAAACAAAAATATGCAAAACAAAAATGTGTAAAAAAAAACTTAAAAGAACTGAGGGCCTCAAATGATCAGCATAGGTGGCCGCCTCCCCCATGACTAAATTGGGAGAGATAGATCCAAAATAACAAGCGTGGTCATCTGCTATTAGAGGTGTAATTTGCACTAGCTATTCTTAGTTCATGGAAAGGTTTTGTTTGTTGTACATTGACCAGTAATCTCTTATCAGGGCTTTCAAGCTTGTATATTGCCATGGCTCCCAAGGGAAAGGTTGTATGAATAATGTAAGGTCCTTCCCACAATGTTTGAAATTTCGTGCATTGTGGTACATGCTTGGGGTTCCAATAAAGGGCCTTATCTCCTAGTTGGCACCTAACCTTTTGAATTCTTAAGTCATGACGTTGCTTGTTATGTGCCTTGTGTATCTCGTTTGATGACAGGGCAACCAATCGATTCTCTTCTAGCACATTTAAAGTTGTCAATCTTTTTTTTGTGCTAGATCAAGGTCAAGGTGGAGGTCACATTCCATGGACAGTGTACGGAGCTTGGTTTGAATTGGAAGCTTTGGGAGTTTCCTGTACACTAACTCATAGGGAGAGTAGCTTATAGGGAGTTTCCAAGTGGAGCGGTATGCCCATAGAGCATCATTCCGTTTAGTACTCCAATCTCGCCTATATTTGCTAATTGTCCTTGTTAATATTCTAGTGATATCTCGATTAGTGACCTTGGCTTGGCCATTAGCTTGGGGTGATAAGATGTAGTTAATTTATGTTCAACCCCTAAGCGTTGCATTAATTTTCGAAAGGTTGCACCTGTGAAATGTCTTCCATTATCCGAGATAAGTGCACGCGACACACCAAACCTATTGTTGTTGTACAAATCATGTAGTTGTAGACGATGTGTAGTTTGTTACAGCAGCTGCTTCAGCCCATTTTGTTAGGTAGTCAACAACAACAATGATATAAGCTTTTCCATTGGACATTGGTGTAATGGGCCTCATAAAGTCTATTCCCTAGATGTCGAAGGGTTCCAAGGGTTGAATCCATTGTTGTTGACCCTCCATTCTAGTAGTCATTCCACCATCATGTTGACAGCGTTCACAGGATTGGACAAAATGATGGGCATCCCAGAATAGTGTTGGCCAGTAATATCCTTTAAGTAGGATCTTGATAGCTGTTTGCCTCCCTACATAGTGACCCCCACAAGGGCCATCATGAGCATCTTGGAGAACTCTTAATTGATCCATATCGGGTACACACCATCGAACCAAGCCGTCAAGACAGACTCTGTAGAGTTGTCCTCTAATCTCCATGAAGTACTTAGTTTTGTGAAGAAACTGTTGCTTCTTCCTAAAGTCCATCCCCTGTGGTGTTTTTTGGGAAAGAAGATAAGTGAGAATTCTACTATACTAATTCGTGCCCATGGGTTGGTTATTCACTACACTGGCAAAGAGGGTTTCATCAGAAAAATGATCAGATATGACATATTCATCCTCTTTGTTGTCCCAAACCGAGATAAGTGATCTGCAACTACGTTCTCGGTGCCCTTTCGATCTACAACTGTTAGATCGAACATTTGAAGGATTACCAACCAACGTATAATATGAGGGCTAACCATTGGCTTGTTCATGAGGAACCTTATTGCACTATGATCTGTATGAATGTACACTTTGTAGTCTAACACATAGTGCCTAAATTTGTCCAGTGCAAACACTACAGCCATTAATTCCTTTTCTATAGTCGTGTAGTTGAGTTGTGCACCGACAATACTCTTACTTGCACAGTGGATGTAATAAGGGCATTTTTGTTCATCTAACTGTGTTAGTACGGCTCCTAAGGCATAACTGGATGCATCGGTCATTATATAGAATGGCCTAGACCAATCAGGGGCTTGTAGAATAGGAGTTTCCACAAGCCTTTACTTTAGAGTTTGGAATGCTCATTCACATTCCCTGGTCTATTCGAATGGTGCATACTTTTTCATTAATTCTACCAATAGTTTGGCAATCTTGGAGAAGTTCTCAATGAATCTCCTATAGTAGTCAATGTGTCCAAGGAATGACCAAATGTCTTTGACAGTTTTTGATTGTCAGGTGATTCCTTGGATGACTTTAACTTTTTCTGGGCCTACCTTTATTCCTGACTGTGAAATATTATGCCCCAGTACTACGCCCTCTTGAACCATCAAATAGATTTTCTACCAGTTGAGCTTTAGGGTGGTTTCAACGCATCATTTCAGTACTTGCTCCAATCGGTCTAGGGCTTGATCAAAGCTTGTCCCATAAGTGGAGAAGTCAACCATAAAGACTTCTACTCCATTCCCTATCTGCTATTGAAATATGCTTAGAACTAAACATTGAAACGTGGCAGGAGCATTGCACAAGCCAAATGGCATTTGTTTATATGCAAATGTTCCCTAGGGACTAGTGAATGTTGTTTTGGCTTGATCTTCTGATGATATTTGTATTTGATTATATCCACTATATCCATCCAGAAAACTATAATAGTGATGCCCTGCTATAGTGTCTAAGACTTGGTCAATGAACGACAATGGGAAGTGATCTTTGAAGGTTACCATGTTTAGTAGCCTAAAATCTATACACACCCTCCATTTGCCTCCCTTCTTAGGCACAATTACTAGAGGACTAACCCATTGACTATCTGCAATGGGATATATGAACCTAACCTTGAGGAGCTGTTCTATCCCTTCTTTTACTATTTGTTTCAATTTTGGATTCAATTGCCTCTGTGGTTGTTTTTGAGGCTTCATGGAGGGATTCGTGTAAATCCTATGTTGGCATATCCTAGGGTCTATACCAGTTAGTTTAGGATATGACCAAGCAAAGGCTTTTGAACATTTATTTATCACTTTGAATAGGCTTTATTTTTTGCTTGGGGACAAGTTTTGTGTTGATAATTACCGATTTTCCATTTTCAAGGGTCATGTATTCCAGACCGGTGGGAAATGGTTTTAAATCTAGGGGCTCTTGTCTAAATTCCTCAGGAATCTCCAACTTCCCCAAGTTAATGTTTTCAAAGTTAAGGGCTGGAAGTTGGAAACGAACTTGCTCAAGTGCATCTATGCTTTCAATGTAAGCACTAGTTATCCCCTTAGTTAGTTCCATGCATGCTATCAAGTTGCTCTCTTGATTAGCCATCAGCCACTGGGTGTCTTTTTGTAATGTGGCTGCTGCATACAGGCACATTTTTATATTAATTTCTTGTGCACACCGATTGCATGCAGGTAATTCTAAACTTTGCATAACCCATGATTTCTGCACGCAATGGCACCCCGTGTCACTGTATGCAATGCATGGAACTTTCTTCTTCTTGATCTTTCTAAAAGTATTTTTTCTTGGATATTTCTAGGGAAAGATCATAGATGCCTAGGCATGCATCTATCATACTTAGCCACACTCTTCCCATTATTATTGGGCAGTTCCCCTTGTTGTTAGTTACTTGTATCACTAGGAAATTTGCTGGGTATGACCACCCACAAATGATGGTAACGAATGTCCTCCACTAGTCCCAAGGGGATAGTGATGGACTAGTCAGCTAGCTCAAGTCGAATGTTACTCTTCCTTAATGGAGGTAGGTTCCAGGCCTTGTACATCTCTTGTGATATTAGGTTGACTCCGGAACCTGAGTCTAGAAGAGCTTTACAAGGTTCATTCCCAACGACTTGGAGATAAATTAGGGGACTTCCAAGGTCAGATAATTTCTTAGGAAGGTTTTCCACCTTAATCTAGTCTGTGACAGTATGTGTTAACATAACCATGTGCATTGGGCTCAACTTTTGGGTCAAAGAAGGTCCCAAAACTTTATTTGGTACGGAGGTGTTTAGATGTTCAACCACTTGTGAGGGTGAGGGCTTAGTTTGATTGTTAGTTTTGAAGAAAGGTATTTTTGGCATAAGATTTTTAGAACCAATTGAGACTTTGGGATTTGAAGCCCTCATGACGTTGGGTTGTTGTGGTTGAATGGGATATACTCTTTGCATTGTTGGAGCGGTTGGTGGTGGAGCTACCAGCGTAAGAGTGGTGGATGGATTTGGAGGATGGTATGTATGTGGTGTGTCCCCTGTAGGAGAAGGAGTCCTAAAATACTCCCAAACTTGGTAGTGATGTTGTGGGGTTACATGACCCATAGAGTCACTTGGAGAAACCGGCTGCTGCACGTAATAGCCATATGGGTCTGGTTGCCGGTAAGGATATTGTTTCCTAGGCGGTGGCATCCCCCATGACTGTGGGTGTTGCCACTACTAGTGTTTCCTGATAGATTGTGGCAGAGTTCCACTTGGATAATATGTCAATGGTTGGTGGAACTGCCTTGGGTTACCTTGGGGATAAGGTAACCTTCGGGGTGCTTGCAGTTTGTTAAGTCTTGGGTTGAGCACATACACCCTGGACTCTTGCAGATGTGAGATTATTGGGCAACATCCCTTAGGATGGTCATATTGGTAAATCGCACATCCACCATCATTGTCCATGTCAGAATCCACAACCTCATCGGCGATAGTCATTTTTCCCTTACCCTTGTTACGTGCATGGTTTGAATCTCTCCGCTTTTTCTTATCATGATCACTACTTCACTCCTCCTTAGACTCCTCTACGATTTTTAGGATAGTTTCAATTTTACTATCTAAGGAGCTCCATATTTGATCTACCTTAGCTGAAACTTCCATTGTTAATTTCTGAAGTAGCAAGGTTTTTCTATTCACAAACTCTTCGAGTGGTGACTCATCCTCCTCCTTGCAAAATCTCACTCCCCTCTTTCGGAGGGAAGGATTACGGTTATACTCTTCCATGATTTCTCTTTTCTATAGCTCCCCTTCTTATTTAGCTACTTGCTCCAACAATCTATGAACTTCATGGGACCTAAGTTCTAATAATCTCCCTTGGGCATATGTCCCAAGGGTTCTCCTAGTTTCATGTCTTAGCCCATCTATGAGGTGGCGGAGTTGATCCCATTGTGCGTAACCATGGCCCGGGCAATGATGTAGTAATGCATAATATTGTCCCATGGTAGCATCCAAGGGTTCATGATTACCATGCTTCCATCCTTGGATCTTCTTGCACAAGTTGGACACTATAGAATACGTTTGGTATTTATCGTTAAACAATTCTAGCATTGTACTCCACCTCCTAATGGTTTCTGGCTCTAAAGACCGATACCAGCTTTCTGCTTCCTTTATGAGTGTCCTAGGAAACAACTTTAACTTCTACCAGTCATTTTCAATATTATGCAAGGCATAGGCATCATGAAATTCCTGTAAGTGATTCTACGGATCAAGGTTGTATCTCCATTCAAACCATGGGATATTATTCATGTCTAGTCTCTTGATCCAGCTATCTTTTTGGTGCCTTGTAGGTATTCTCACAGCCGTCGTAATGTCTAACATACTCTAGGTTTCTAGTAGGGGTTCATCATGATCATCTCTCTCATGACATCTATGATGCCTATGTGGTTCCCTACTTTCCCTTCTTCCATGCCTTGATTCTCTAGAATGCCCTCGTCCTCGCTCTCGACTCTCTCGTGAAGGTCTCTCATTTTTCTTATCCTTATCTTTATCCTCATGGTTGTGCTCTTTGTGACTACATCCTGATGTGGAAGGAGAGGGTGAATGATGTCATGAATGGGAAGAGGAAGGAGAACCATTACCATTATGATGTTTCTTACCTTCTCTTCGGTGGCTACGGCCCCAATCGTGATGACGATTAGATTTCCCACCTTTGTCATGTGTTTGTGTTTCCTCATCGAACACTTGGTAGTCATGGGCATTAGAACCAGGGTTGTGTATCTTAGAGTGAAGGTTCTGATACACCACCTCCTCACTCTCATTAGGAGGGGGAACATCACTTTTTAGAGAACCTATTGAGATAGGTTCACCACCCTTAACTTCTCTTATGATAGGCGAAGCGTTGCGGGGTCCTTTGCCCTTCAACGATGTGTGATAACTCTCTTGCTATGAGTCCCTTAGACATTGTGCTGCTGTGGGATGGTAATCCCTTATGTCATAATCTTTTTCAATGTATTCAGCATATAATTCTGTCATGCCTATCTGTGCAAGAGCATGAAGGAGCATGTTAGGGACTGCCCAATCTGGGGGTAATACTATGTTACCTTGCAGGTCTCTCCAACGCAATTGTTCATCCTGATGGAGGATAAAAGTAAAATCAGGTATATACTCATCGTGATGAGTATATATCACCTGATATTTTTGAGGAACTGGCAGTTCTTGGTTACGTGTGTTAGACCATTGACTGTGACCTATGTGATCCCTAGGTGGTAAAGTGCTTTTATGAGAAGAAGACATTGTTATTTTGTCAGTGTTCTATTGAACATAACCCTAAGGGTTCGTTTAAGCTTCACAATGATGTGGATGATTTCCTATGTTCTACTTAGTGCACAAACAACTTAGTCCCCAGCAACGGTGCCAATGATGAGTGGCGAGGTACCCCTACACTCAACCATATGAATACGAGCATTACACGCGTGATCCGGTCGAACTCCACAGACTAAGTGCCTACACGCCTTATGGAACACTTAAGGTTAATCATTCGTTATCTTCCCAGACTTACTTGCATTTTTTACGATTGTATAGTTAAGTCTGAGGTATGTGATTTTTATATCTTTTATGTTTTATCTCCTATGCTAATGAGGGAAAGGGTGAAGAGACTAAGTAACTAACTTTAACTAACTAAGTTCTAATGCCTAGCATCAGTATCCGTTCCCACTTGTCATTCACACCCTAAACCAATGCAACCTTCTGGGATTACCAAACATTATTTGTTACTAGGATTACCAAGCGTAATGCACGTGCTCGAACTGGTCATAATGAATGCACTTAACTAGGACAGTTGAGGGTTGAGAGAGATTAATTAACTAATAAATAATTTAAAAAATTAACAGTAATTAAAGTCCTATTTAGCTTAGTCCATGCATTGCAAGGTTTATCCAAAAGTTTATCTTTATTTCCGTACACAGACTTGTGCTCAGGTACAATATTTTCTCGAATAAAGATCCATTCACTTTGGGACTCCTACTGTAGGCACATGGAAATTACTCTAACTTTGGAATGGAAAAACTGCAAGAGTTTGGCTAAGGTCTAGATCTAGATGGAGAAACAAGGGAGAGCTGCCTCTTATTTATAGATTTGGCAACGCACTATGATATCGCATACGCGATATCATAGGAGAAGATGCGATATCGCATATGATACATCACTTACGCGATATTGTGGTTGATGCGATATCGCGTATGTGATATCACGGCCCATGTGATATTGCATCCCATCACATATGTTATATGCATTTCACAGTTTTTTTCATGTATCTTAGAAGGTTTGTAGAATTCCTAGTGTTTTGGAAGGATGAAAAATGGATGGGCCATGATCCCTCTTAAATTTCCAAGCCTTAGACCAAGCACATTGTTTTGGTGATGTATGTCCAAGATCCACTAGTTGAGGATATCAAAGAGTCACATTCAATTATCACTAAGATGTTTATTGATGCGTGATGTCCTTTCACTAATAGCATAGTGATTCAACCCCACATTAAATGTGGTAATTCCAAGAAAGTTAAGAAGATATGTGTAGAAGCTACTGACATAGCTAAAGAGAAAATGAAAAGGCCATAGGTTGAAGCAAATTCTCTTGTTGTCGATCAAGTAGCATGTAAGAAGGTAGCCATCAGGTTTGGCAAGGTACATCAATCCATTGAAATTATGTATGTATATATTCTTTGAATTATTATTTTGCACTTTTTTATGTTGTTTTATGTGGTTATATATTTATATTGTTGTTAACAAAAATGTTTGCTAACTTGTTCTATATTTTGGCTTTGACATGGTTGCAGGGAGACAATAGGGGCTAGCTACCCAGGCTATTGTGAAAGTGGAAAAAAGATGCAAGGAAGAGGAGGAGTGAATATGCAAGGAGGAGGAAGAGAGAACATCCAAGGAAACATTGGATATCATGAATTCTATCTATGAGGATTTTTCTCTAGAAGGTACTCTCCCTGTGGCTATGCCACATGATCTTCCAAGTAATCTTTGGTTTTATTTATATTTTTTAAAAATTTTATGTTTATCCTTACAAACTATATTGATGGTTATGATTATTGTAGTACATGAAAATCCTCTAGAAGCATCTACATCTATTTTCAATTTCAAGCCTTGGGTTGAGGTTCCAAACAAGTCAGAATTCATTTAAGGCATGGTAGATGATATGGTTGATTGGTTACATTCGATTGTCCATAATGTTTATAGGAAAAATTAGCACAAGTTTCATTTTATATTTTTGTTTCACATTTTTATGAATATTTATATTTTATAGCTACATGGTTTTATTAGTTTAAAATATTTTGGTAGTTTTTGTTATTTTTATTTTTATTTTGTGCTTTAGCTATTGTAGTGTCCAAAGTTAGATGGAAAACTACATGAGACATTGAGCTTGCTACACTACGAACTAAGATGAAGAATGTTCCACGGAGGTTGTACAAGGAGGCTACCCAATGTGTTATCTCATGTGCAAGGACATTTCGGGAGTCCCAATGTTCTAATGAATTTCTATGAGAGGAGGTTGTGTCTTTGAGAAAGAAGGTGAATGAGATATCGAATGAGAATAGGAGCCTTCATAATTGCAAAGAGTTCATAGAAGCTCATGTAGCTAATAGGGCCTCTTATCACATGAAGGAGATTGAGTGGTCATGATATTGGAGTGTCATCTAAAGCAAGGTTACTTGAGCCAAGATCAACGTGAAAAAAGACATGCAGATGGATTTATTGGTTCTTCAGACTAGGGATTGGAGGGATTATTATGCTTGGATACTTGAGTGGAGTAGAAAGTGAAAGAACCACAAGAAATAATACAAAGTGAAGAAGGAGAGTTACCTAAAGTTGTGGCATACAAAGGCTATTGAATGATAAAAGCTTGAGTTATTTGTGTAGGGGATAAATGTGGAGAACACCTTCAAGATATTCTTAGATTCGGTGGTGGTGATTGATTTTGTTACCCATTAGATCCATTACATTTGAGAAGACTACTATAGTTGACCTTTTCTAATATCCCCTTAAATGGATAGACATCGAGAAGAAAAAGATCCCAATAGGATTAGATATAGGAGAAATCGTCTAGGCTAATATGAGCAAAGAACAAATTCTTCAAAGGCTAAAGACTAGTCTCTAGAACATTGCTCCAAAAGATATTGCTTTGAAATCCCTTGAGGTTCATGTAAAATGTTTAAATTTTTTATATTATATTTTATATTTATTATTCTTTGGTTTTCATGGTTTCATAATTATCTTCTTACTTATGACAACTACTAATTGTTTATATTTTTGTGTTTATAAGTCTCAAGTGATGGTAATGACATTGGTGATGATGTAGATGATGATCCTCCTCCTCCTCCATCTTAGTTTTGGCTACTATTAGACATGCTAAATTTTTTTATTTTGGATTTAGTGTTGTAATTGTTTATTTTGGCTATCATAGACTTTGGAGACAATGCACTATTTTTTTGTATTAACTATTGCACAGTGCTACTATGGCTATGGGATATTTTTATTTTGTTATTGCCACATAGTGTGGCTATGACTACTATTTTAGTTTTTGTTTAAAGCATATTATTTTTTTATTTTTTAAAAAAATTATGGAGTTTTATGTTTTCTATTTTCATGTTGTTTTATAGTTTTATGATAATGCAAAGGGAAATTAGCATAAATCATAAACCTGACACAAAAATATAAAGTAAGGGCTATGTACTAAAGTAGTAAATAAGGCATAACAAGGCTAAAATTTGTAAACTAAAATAAAATATGTAAATAAAATTTGAGAACTAGGCTACAAAGTAAAAGGCTACATTATATTATACATGTTTAAACGATTAGGTGATGTACTCAATCACACAACTATTTAATAATCTTTCAAAGATTAGAGAAATTATAAGACCTCTATTACACAATAATGTACTCTCCATTTCCCTCATTTACAACATAATGGGAGCTCTTCCCACTATTTTTTGATGGCCTCATTACAATTAATGTTGGCATGGTCCACATAATCATGATTCCTGACTTTGTTCTTAATGGTAGGAGTTTCTTCTTGAAGCTCCACCTCAAATCCTTGTTCTATGTCAACATTGTTGACAAACAAAGGAAGTGCGCTATCTCTGTGGATTATATTTTCACCTCTCTTGTAAGGTAGATGAATTTCTTAATGGATAAGGGAAGAGATCACTCATAATTTGGCTAACTAGGGCCTTCCCAAAATTAGATTGAACCCTAATGTTTTCTCCACCACTAAGAAATCAACATATGTGGGGAATTGTTACCTAGAAATAAAGTCAAAAGAGCTAGATCCTCTTACTATTATCTATGATCCATTAAAGGAATTAAGAGTAAAAGTGGAAATATTTTACATATATTCTACCCAACCTAGATGTTCCATGATGGAAAATGGTATAACAATTGTAGCCACTCCATCATCAACATGCACCTAGTGTACCTTGCATTGGCCAACTCTTATAGTTATAAAGAGAGTCTCTCTTGACACCTCATCACTTTGTAAATTGGTCTTTACCTCACTATAATGAAACACTAAGATAGTTGACTTCATTTCTTTCCTAGGTAAATGTGGCACCATTACTCATGAATAGACTCCTCATTGGTTGGAATATCTTCACTAACTAGGATGGAAGGCAACATTGTAACTAAGGCTTTGCAGTGGGCAATGGAGGTCATCACTAGGTTGTATAAACTCAAAATGATGTTTTTCTATTTGAGAAAAAGCTTTAATTTTTCCATGGTATTGAGAAATTCTTTGTCATTGTTTGGTTTTGTTTCATTCTTATTACCCTTGACTTCATCCATTCTACCTAAAATATTGACCTCATGCTTTTGTGTTTGTGGTTTAGTCCCCTTCCCTTTCTCTTGTTATTTGATGTCCTTCCTAGGTTAACTCATTGAAGCAGCTTGAGCATTAAAGCTTATGGGAATAGCTGAAATAAATGTAGGCTTCAATGGACCTACCTCCTTCAATAGCTTCAATTGTTTATTATCCTTGGTTAGGCTTAGGAGCTAGCTTCTTATGTTGATTTTGAGATGATTTCCTATTGTTTGGCTATGAAGGGGATAAAGCATTATCTACTATGGGAGGACATTAGTCAACTTGAGCTACAAGCTTAGCATTGGTAGGAGGGAGCACTCTAATAACAAATGGTTCTTTGAGAGGCATACGTGATGCTATCCTTTTGTAAAAGAAGTCCTTGAACTCAATGAAGTTAAAA
Organism: Gnetum montanum; assembly: GCA_015680685.1. Classification (NCBI taxonomy): domain Eukaryota; kingdom Viridiplantae; phylum Streptophyta; class Gnetopsida; order Gnetales; family Gnetaceae; genus Gnetum; species Gnetum montanum. Next base: position 422,134 of record MNCI01031152.1, read on the forward strand.
CCCTTTCATCACAAGGAGGTATCCAAATCACAAACAGCTCCTTGGTGGATTTAGAATTATTGTTAACACTAAATGTTGTTATGATATAGAGGTCATTGTTAGCACTTAGTGGGTCTTTGTACACTTACATGCTTTGGTTTTGGGACCTAACTAGATTGGATGTGTCTAAAACCAATTCACCACTATTTATCATTTTCTACAAATCATCCTTTAAATCCAAGAAAAAATCGATTTCATTGCTAGGAAGTTGGTGATAATGATAAAGCCAATCTAGCTTAAAATATTTGGGCACTAGCGAATCATATTTTATGGCTATGATGGGATCCTTAGCCATCTCACATAAGTAATCATGCCTCTTATTAGCATTCTCAATTAGTTATTTATATTGAATGTAGCTACTCTTAAGTAACTGATCAAGAAGCTTAGATAGTTTCATGGGAAACTTCATGTACTTGGACCAATCCTTTCTTTCGAAGTTAGGCCTAGGTGGGTTAGAGGTGGTAGCACTATATGTTGAAGGTTGAGTGGTGGTGGCAAGGGCCTTTCATGTGAGTTGTTATTAGCCCCTACATTATTTTAGTTTCTTTGGTCACTATGGCTACAACTATATGGTATTATTTTTCCTTTGCCCTATCTTTTCTCATGTGTTGGTTTTTGTATGTCACATACACTAGATCATTACTTGCTTCTACAACATCCTCTATCTTCTTGGTTTGAAAAAAGGCTTGGCTAAGCAACTATAGGCCTAAGTAATATAGCTTGGAAATAAAAAATTGTTAACCGTTCCCTTAACAATGGCCAAAAGGTGTGTCTAAATATGGGCTATTGGATTTCATTGAGGGTAGTGTTCCATATCTATATAAATTTTTAAACAGGTATAAGAGACCCCTCCTTAATCTTCATTAGTTGGTCTAAGATGGTGTCAAGTCTCAAGTTGTATTTGAAGTTATTAACATATTATGAAAGCAGGTTCTCTAGAGAGGTACTAAAGCCTCTAGGTAATGCACAATACCAATCTAAGGGTTTTTCAATGAGAGAAATAGGAAATATGTGCATCACAGTATGGGGCCAAGCTTGCAACAGTATGCACTTGGAATAGAAGATAATGAGATGTGAATTGGAATCACCATCATCATTGTATTTGGTGATATGGGAAATTAGAATTCCCATGGGATGAATTATCTATGGAATGGTAGGACTAATGAGAATATCTTGGTAGAAGTCCATAGTTTTAACCATTTGGGTAGAAAGCTTTCTTAGCTCTTCAGTGAGGTCTTAGATCATTTGGAAGTCTTAATCTAGGCCTTGGAGCATTCCCATAGGTTAAGAAGTTTGAACTAATGGTTGTTGGAGAGGTTGGATGTCCTAAGATTATGTTATCATCATCAATATAGATAGAAGAGGCTAGGTGATCATGGTCGCAGGGAGAATAAACAAGAAGAACGATGTTTGATTTAAAATATAAGGGATAATAGGAATGAAGGGAGTTTGAAGAGCTTGTGATGCTTGGGATCCCAATATGGGGCTCATTGGGATGAAGAACAAAGGTGGTATAAAGAACACCACTAGTGATGGACACAAAAAATAGGGTTGAGTTGTAAAAAAAATTAATGAGAATAATGAGGTAGATCAAGATACAAGCTATGATTAGTATGCTACTATAATAGGAATTGGTCTAAACATGGTGGGATATACGAGAGAAGATTAAGGAACTTGACTCATAGGGGACACCGGAGGTGTAGAGCTAGGGATGATTGTTTGGGGAGCTAACTATTAAAAAAGGTCATCTATTAACATGATCGGTTTATGATCCACTTTAAACTCATCCTATTCCTCTTGATTTTCATCCAAACTAATCTCCTCACTCATCTCATCAATGTCTATTAGTTGTGTCATCACATGTGTATAAAAGTCTGTTAGGTGGATCTGGTCATAAGATAAGTAATATAATATTTCACATTTTGTTGGATGATTTCAAACTAACATTTAGCATTATATTCAAAGCATGGAATGAGGAGGCCAGCCTAGATTTTGGCATAAATGAAGTTCTAGTATTCCTCATTAATGATCATAAACTTCGGTTCTTGCCCTCTACATCTAAGAGATTGACTACATTATATGATGGTCAGATCCTTAGGATCATAGACAAGAACTACTTATTGGTTAGGGGCCATGTGTGTTATGATATGAGGTAAAATTTTTGAACAAAAAAAAGGCATAAACAAGGTATTAGAGTAAATAACTAGCCAATTGTGAGCTACCTAGCATGTGGAAGTCTTTGTACGAGAGCTTCCCACTATGTGGGAGTCTCTATGTGTGAGCTACCTTGTGTGTGGGTGTCTTAGCATCTGAGACTGCACAACCTTGACTATGTTGCAACTTAGAAGTAATGATTTTTCAAAATTTTAGTTTCAAGATTTTTCTAGTGTATGAGAGGGTAACAACCAAAAAAACTACAAAGTACTAATTTTGGAAATAAGGATTGCAATATGCATTACAACTATAAAAGTAGTGTAGGTGGTTGGGGTAGTTCTATGTACTACACTAAGAAAATTTAACTTTTTATGCTTTATAGTATAGGAAATGAGAGCATCACTACACACTATAGCAAGAAAATTTGAAGTGAAATTTATTGTGAGTTAACAAGTTGTAGGCCATACACTAGGCTTTAAAAAAATGCAAAATAGATTTTAAAGTTGAAAAAAAGTCTAAACATATTGCAAGCCACACATTGGGTTTTTGAAAAATCCAAAAATAATTTTAAAGTTGAAAAAAAGCCAAAATAGGTTGCAGGCCACAAGCTGGGTTTTGAAAAAATCCAAACCCAATTTTTAAAATTAAACACAGCAAGTTAGGTGGTAGGTCACTCATTGGGTTTCATAAAAATCCAACATAAATTTTCATTACACAAGACAAATTTATAAGCTAAGGCCAAAACTAATGGAAAAATTTTACAACAAGTTTTAGCAATGAAGTTAGGCAGCAATTCTCCTTCTAGCACTAGAAATTGTAGTGATGGAAAAATTCAATGCTGGAGAGCTGAAAGTTTCTATGTGAAAGAGTTTAGCTCACAAATCTATGGGCCTCAAAAGGATCTACGAGCATCTTGAATGATCTTTTCAATTACTTAAGGACTTATAAATCTATTACTAGTTAATGTAAAGGCATGGAAAAAATGTAATAAAATGAGCAAAACAAAAACACAGTGTGATATCTAAGAACAATGAAATTAAGAAAAAAAATATCATCAAAAGGAAATGACTATAACTCTTACATTAATGTAAGAAAGGAAAAGTGAATTTAAAGAGGAGTATACATCAAGGCCTTTAAAATCTTGAGAAGTAGTTATGCTTGATGGATACAATCCAAATTTGTAGGGTGTGTTCTACACAATGTTCTACACTAGTTTCTTGATTTGATCTGCAATGAAAAACTCCTTGCTCCTAATGCTCTACACTAGGAAGAAATAATTATGGAATCTTGGCTACCTGCACTACTCTAAAAGTCTCAAGTTTGGTCAGTTGCAAAAAAGATCTAAAAGTCCTTACAATGAAACAAGTTTTTGTTTAAATAGGCTATGGTGGTCCTAATTCATTGTTGGTTAATTCTACCATGATTGCTACCAAAGTTTTGATAAATTCTATCATGTATAGAAAATGCTATAATTTTAGCAATTTTAGCTAATTTCCTACCCCCACATGCTGCACAACATGTGGGACTAGGATGCCCAATGTCTGGGATTAAAGCCCAGATCTCACACGTTGCCTCCACATGTTACCTAGCATGTGAAACTATAATACTTAGCATGTGAGGTAAAATTATTAATTTTTGTATCATGTGGAGCATTATTAATCTTGAAAAGCTTGAATACATGAAATTTATAGCTTGTGGAGCATTTTTGGCTTCCACAAGCTGGGATACAAGACATTTATGGCTTGTGAAGCAATTTTTAACCTCCACAAGCTAGGATGCATGAGATCTACAACATGTAGACCACAAATCCTAATTTTTACATTGAAAACTACCTTAAATTCCATCAATACAAGGCCATAATGTAGGATTTTTGGGGAAAACAAGGCAATTGTATCTATGTTTATATTTTCCATCAAATTACAACAAAAATTTTGGCCATGGTCTTTTATACTACAACATGAATTTTTTTTTAGGTGTTTTATCACCTAGTGACAATAGTATAGAATAGTTTTAAGTTGACTCAACACATCCTGAAATGTTCTACCATAAGTGGAAAATTTATTTTACTAATGTAATATTAAAACATGTATATCACTAACCATTAGCATGTAGCTCCTGCATTACATAGTCCAAAGGGCATGCACTTGAAGGCAAAGATTCCTCATGGATAAATGATGGTATTTTTTGCCTAATCCTCTAGTGCAATATTAATGTCCTTGTAACCAAAGTACCCATCAAGAAAGATATAGTACTCCTAGCTAGAGATGTTTTTTAATACCTAGTTTACAAATGATAACAAGAAATTATTCTTAAATATGGTAGCCTTCAACAACTTATAGTTAATAAAAAATTTTCATTCATTGTCTTTCTCTGATGAAACTATAGTTAGGTTGACACACTTACTATTAGAAATGAATGTGATAAAACTAACTTGTAAGAGATGGATGATTTTATTTTTCACCATGTTTGACATATTAGAATTGAGTCTTCATTGAAGTATCCATTAAGGCCTAACACTTTGGTTTATCTATATGTGGTGTTGATAGATAAAGAAGTCAATTCTTGTGAGTTCATCATGGGACCAAGTGATAGCTTTTCTCCATTTTTCAACTATTTTTTTTAAATAAATTTTTTGAATAGTCATTAGAATGAGATTAAAGATGATAGATTAACCATTGATGAAAAATAAGTACTCTAAACCTTCTAAAAGTGACGTGAGTTCTAGCAGTGGTGTTGGAACATTTAAGGATAAATCAAGAGTATCGCAAAATTTAGGAGTATAGTGCACTACTGTGAAAAAATTCATTGTATTTTGCTACTTCTAAATCAGATAATTTGTCATTGGATAAAGCAATAGAATAAATTTTTATTTCCAAGACCTCATTCATGGTCTTATGGACTAGATGTTCTTTAGGGAAATTAACATCTCTAGTGACACAGAGATGTTTTGTAACATAGCAGTTGTAATCATGCTTGCTACATGATTGAGAAGGATCACATGAGATCCTCTTGTAATGTGTCTTCTTAGTTACATCTTTCTTTTTGATTTCAAGATGAAGACCTTGGAAGACTAACCTAGCATCAAGCTCTTCCCATGATAACAAGTTATCTTCCATCTTGTTCTATGGATTAATTATCAAAACTTCTACATGGTATGACCATCTTACCAATGTTGGAATTACATCATTTACTTATTCCATATGATATGTATAGGATTGGTCTTCCAAATCTAATCTAATATTAGTACTCTTGAAAGAAGGGAGTTCCCAATCAAGGTACTAATACAATGAAATGATGTTAACTCCCAAACTAGAGTTATAAAGAGCTAGGTAATGACCTTTCTCACCAATTTGAATCTCCACCATGGGAATACTAAGATCTAATTTCTTTTCAATAAAATGACATTCTTTTACTATCCACATGAATATCTTAGATATGAAAATGGTTATGACACCACTTCCATCAAGTGATACTATGTTCGACTTTCCAAATACTATTGAAGAACTTTTCTTTGAATTAAATGTGTCATTTTCATAGATTTTAGGGAATGGTATTGGGACTTCCTTGATGTGGACTTCCATACTATTTTTATTATTATCCTATCCACAAGATGAAGAGGATGGAGTAAACCCAATCCCATGATGCTCACATTTACACTTACAATAGAATTTTTTGCTATGGGACCTTAAATTTTCCTCCACAACCAAATCAACAAGGATTTGCTGATATTTCCTAGTTTCATACATAAAAGTAGGATTAAAATAGTAGTTAATATCAAAAAATTTGATTTACCTCATTTTTAGTTAACTAGTTATTCCACCTTACATGAAATCAAGAAGTAAAAGTTGATGTTGTTATTATTGAGGAGCTTGTAAGGTACGATTGATTGATGCAAGAAGGTACTGCTAAGATGTCATGTGGAAATGAGTAAGCACTTTCATGGGCATTTTTAAAATATTTATTGTAAGAAAACACCATATGTTACTACATTGGGGTTGAAGAATACCATGGAACAACACCATGAGGATTTGGAGTTTTTCACTACTAGTACTGTTGCATGATCTATAGGTGCATACCTTCAAGATAATATGCTTGTACAAAGTAGGTAGTCCTTCTTGTTTGCCTCCTAAGAAATGTGGAATTTAAAGGTCTCCTAGCTCATTCCATTGCACCAATCATGTGAGACATGAATAGGTAGCACTATGAATCATGAGGATCCACACAATACTAAGAGAAACTCTTATCACTAGATGATGAGGAAGCCTCATCTAAATCCTTCCTTATGCACTTAGAATAAGAGAGATTTCTCTTCCCCTAACCATTATACTTCTTTACATTAAAATGGTACAATTTCTTTAGCTACAACTTCTCATCTTTATCTTTAATATCCTTCTCATCCCTACCTTCAATATCCTTAAGATTATTGATCATCTTCTCATCCATCACATCCCAAACTTGGTTCACCTAGTGGGATAAGTCTATCAAGGTTTTATTATTTTTGACTTGATGTTGCACTAATACCTTAATAGCAATATGATATTTAGATATACCTTCATGATTTTAATCTCTTTTCTCTACATGGGATTGCAGGTGTACTCCTTATATGACTACCATTTCCATCATTCACCTTTCATACTAGATATGCAGTAAAGAAGCACTTTGGTTTGGGTTGTAAACATTTTTTGTACTTAAACCATTATGTACATATCCTCTCATTCTCTTGTTTCCTAAATCAAGTTTTTGATAATATGCATGAACTATTATCATTAGCTAAAACCATGGTTCAAACAATAAAGAGCTATTTTCAAGTACCTATCCATGGTAATGTCTAGTAATTCACAAACTTCTTGCCTTCATCCAACCATCTTCTTCTAGATGTTTGAATGAAATTTCATGTAGAAAATCTTAACCATATCTTTGAATATTTAAATTAATTAAGGTAGCAATAATCTATACTGAATTTCTGCTTTCTTGATAAAGGCATAGGGAAACAATTGCAACTTCTACTAATCACTAACAATCCCTTGTAGATAGCAAGCATTATCAAATACCTTCATGTGAAGCTTGGGATCATCATTAGTATACTATTTATATGTTAGAACATCATCCATGTTGATTATCTTAATCTTGATATCATGAACATGCTCCCATGTAATGTAGATAGCTTCGTTAAGCTCATGATAATCACCCCAGTTGAACAAGGGGGCATCATCATCACTGAATGATCCTAATAAGTGAAGATGCTAGAAACTAGGGAGGAGATCATCCTCATGGGTTTTGGCTACATTTGGATTTATAATTTCTAATAATAGTTCTTCATGGAAGATTAGCCCTTTGTTCATGATGTTTACTTTCTTGTCTTTCTCCTCACCTAAGTAGTTACATGAAAAGTAATGGTGGTTCTTCTCTTCCATCATCTAGTCTTAGAGCTCTTGTCTCTATTGGGGTTCATAGTCATCTTACACTAGCTCTAAAACCATGTAGAATATGTGAGACTCCTACAACTAAAGATTAATCATGGACTCTTTAAAATCTCCTACTATAGCCATGGCTAGTTCCTTTGCAAACCATCCATAAGCATCACATCAACTCCCTTTTCTATACTGATGATAGATCAAGACAACTAGTGATAGTGTCAGATCATTAAATTGTTCAAAAATGATAGCAGTACTCTCTTATTTTAGTACATTTTTTTAGATCTTTCATGAACTCTTAGCATTATCCATTGATGAGTTGCGAGGTACCCCTACACTCAACCATACGAATATGAGCGTTACACAGGTGATCCTATCAAACTTTGCAGACAGACTAGTTGTGGCATCCAGATAGTTAGCCTTAGATCGTAGTTCGTTGTCTTCCCACTTAGACTAGTGTTAACTTTGTCACGTATGGTTTAGTCCAAAGTGAGGTGTATGATGTTTTCTATACTAATGCTACTCCTGAGGGCAATGGAAGATAATATTAACTAATCTAAGAGAGAGAGAAGGTGAGAGAGAATCTAAGCTAGCCTAAGTGTGATGAGCATCCATTCCTTGATCATCTATACACATCTTGGACTTCGTGCATGACTACCACTGGGATCACTAAGTGCAGATCCTAGGTACGCTACTGGGTTACCAAGTAGTCACACTTAAATGCTCGTAATCAAGTCGTGCTTATTCTATGTTTAACAGGAGTTTAGGGTGAGAAGATATTAACTAAGAAAGCAGTAAATAACAATTAATTAAATGATTAAGCTAAGTGAATGATACAGTGATGAAGTAATCTTGATCTTTATTGCTGGTCATGTGCGTGTCCAAGTACGTCACACTTGAATAAAGGTTCCATACAATTACAATCACCACACAGTAGGCATACACTAGGAGGAAAAGGGTTGAGAGAAAAAATAAGAACTAAGATCAAACTTAACTCTAAACTGACTAATAGCTTCTAATCAAAACTGTCTACCTCTTATTAATAGATGAGGAGATAGGCTGCGATATAGCGTATGTGATATCATGGCTAGGCTACGATATCGCGTATGCAATATCGCAGTTTCCTCAATGATGACTCATCATACCCCCATGACTGAATGAAAACTCGTCCCCAAGTTATAGTGATTACATAGTTGATAGGTATGGGATTATTGGATGGTGAAAATGGGTTTATGCCACAGTGTAGAATGAAAAAAAAATTGAGACACAACACAAGAAATGTGCTACAGCTACAAAATTGGTGGAACTCATGTAGTTCCTGGTGGCAGTGGCTCCTCCATAGGTGCTTTCCCCTTGTCTTATGCTCTAGGTCTTGGGACTTGACGGCATTGAAGTATGGTCTGGAGTTTCTCCTCTTTGATCTGAGGATCCTATGTCGTCGATGCTAATGTTCTGATGTTTGATGGAGTCGGCACCTCCCATGGACAGGGTAGTTGCAAAAACATTTTATTGACCTTGACATACCAAGCCGCAAACACCTGATGTTTCTCTTCATAGGCTTTGGCTTTATCTTTGTATTCTTGGAAATCTGCAAGCCGTCGAGCCAAATCTACTACAACACATTTTTTTCCTTGGTAGCTTGCCTTCACCACCTCAAGTTCAGAATTTGCAATCTCCAATTTTTGCAATATCTTCTTGCATTCTACAAATTCTATTTCATATTTGACATAGGTGGTAGCTACCTATTGCTCAAGCTCTATTCTCAGGTGCCCTATTGTTAACATGGCAAAGTTGTCATACAACAAGTTTTCCAACTCCATGTATTCTGTAAGATCTTAGATCTGCAAGTCCCAGCTCTTAACTTCCGCTTGGTGGACAAAGGCATATGTGTCCAATATGGCTCACCAATCAGTGTGTTGAGCACTGATAGCATTGATGTAAGCCTTGGTCATATGGATCTCCTTCTCAAGGATTTTCTTGTACATTCCCACCTAGTCCTGGAAATCCTCCTTTAGCTTTTCATGCTGTTTAGCCTAATTTTTCCACACGCTTATTTCAATGGTTGTCTTTTGATGGATTACACGTACCTCCTCCATTGAGAGGGTTTGGTTCTCCCTGGCTGAATGACTTATGTCTTGGTTAATCTGGATGAATTTTTCTCGCAACTGATGAAAGTGTTCTTCAAGAACATTCTTTTTCTTCTCTATAGAGGTCAACCAAAGGTTGTCAGCAACAAGCTGCTTGTTTTCCTCCTGTAAGGATTTGAGTGCCTTGATATGCGCATGAGTTTGCACCTATGCTATGAAGGCATCCCAAATAGCCTTCTCTTTTTCTTTAACCACCTTTTTATTCTCTATTAGCAGCTTGGTTAGTTAGTTAGTTTTGAAATTTTCTAGCTGGTCTGTAGGAAAAAATTGCAAAGGGTGCTGCTGTGCTGCTTGTAGGGCCACAAGCTGCTCTTGTAATTTCTACACCTCTGCTTCAACATGCTTGGCCCTCACTTCTATTAAGACCAGCTTCCCCTTGGTGGAATGAGATCTGATTGAATTATTGTAACATCTTAAGGGATGTCAAACAAGGATGTCATTATTTGTCCTGTTTGTAGTAATCGATCAAGCGCCTCCTCATGTTTCACAAGAGTCATTAAGGTTTCAGCCAAAGTTTGAGCATCTCGTGCTCCTGTGAGATCTACCGATGGTACAATAGGTACATTGAATGATTCCTTAATATGGTTTGCAACCACTTCTGTAGCTCTCACTGCATCCTAATGTTGCATGACCACCACTGCTGCCCCTTCACCAGTTTCTAATTACACTTGGAAAGATGCAATGTTTCCTGAGATCTATTGTGACCAAATACTTTCCTCTCCTCTTGTATGAATAGACACTTCACCCCTTATACAATCTAAAGAAACTATGGGTTGTATGACATCATCAATGACGCAGAAGAGATTTGTGTCATCACGACTTCCCCAATTGACCGTCTCAGTGATGGCCCTAAGATGGCTCATCGATGGTCTGTAATCTTGTGGCAGTTATGGCTAATCCTAGCCTATGCTAGGACCTACTTCTTGTTGTTGGCTAGGTCCTATGCTTGGAAGTTTGCTGGGTCCTGCAAGTTGAGTTGCAGTTGGTCCAGCTGTCTATTCTTCTTCTTGTTCTAGCCCCAGCGTCTCACTAGTGATTTTCCTTGCGGCTGGTGGCTTTAACAATTCAGCATATGAAGCATTTTGAGCTTTTCAAAGGACATCATTAGTGTATCCTCTAATACTAGCACATCAGCATAGTTTCCTGATAAGGCAGGGAAAGGACAATGTCGTCTTCCCTATCTTCTGTTCCTTGAACCGCCTTAGTATCTTCGTTAAGTTTAGATGGGGCTGGTTAGCATTAACCTTTCCCATTAGCACTACACATCCTCTAGCCACATATGTTGAAATTATTTTTAAGCCCTTTGTGGGGAAGAGGTGATATGTTCCAATTTTGAAGTAGATCCTCTCTTCTGTTGTCAACTCTCCAAATGTCTTATCCCTGCCATACGTCCTTTCCAACCAATCTTTTCGTACATCGGGGTCTGAATGGGTGGATAACTGAGCAACCTTGGGCCCTGTATTCAGAAGGTTTAATACTTCCAAAATGGCTTGCATGGAGAAATCGACTATCACACCACAAATATTGACGGTGGTGCCTTGTTCTCTATTGTGCTAGAATTGGTACATCTTCCCTAGGTACCAGGCACTGCTTTCAGAGAGGGTAGGTCATAAGGAAGACCCTTTGAGGTGATCCCTAACAACCTTAGGAGAAAATTCTATAAAATATTCAAATTTTAATTCCACAATCACCTTAGTGAATGTGGACCTTTCGTGGATAGCCTGAATGCAATCCTGGGGCAACAAGAGATGTTGTCCCTGTTTAGGCACTGTAGTATCTCCTCCTTCTGCCTACCCAAACTATACGGTAGGAGGATCCTCTTGATGAATGCTAAATGATTGTTCCTCCTGTTCTACATGTTTTTCAGCTAGGACTTGGTCTTCGCCTCTCCTAGGTCGTTTACTTCCACCTTGAGTAGGACCTTTCCGTTGTCCATATTTCGAAGCCATCTACAATCACACGGGGACAAGCATTAGTAAGGTTGTTTTTGAGGTTAAGTTATACCTTAATAAATTAATTTTATTTATTTTATCTCCATGTGATGTTTCTTGAATGATTTTAATAGTGAGTTTTGTTACTTGGGTAGTTTCCAATTTTAGTTTCCTAGTAGACCTGGGGATAAAATTGTTTTCGACATAATTTATTCTTAATTTTACAACTAATTATCCTTGATAATGTTCTTTGGGTGATGAAAAATTCCAAAAAATTTATGCACTATTTAGCATATGTCCCTCCCCCATGACTAAGCTAAACACTCCAGGTTCAAGTAGGTTCAGACAGAATTAAAATCGGAGTACTAGCGAGCGCGATATTGTGGCCTAATGATGTTTAGGCTTGAGGGAAAAAACCAAAATTTTAAGGTTTTTCTAGAATGAAAAGTGGAAATTAAGGACATGTGGCACATGTTAAAAGGTTCTAGGGTAAACTAATTTGTTTTGAAGGCATGAATAATTAGGTATGGTGTAATTGACCAATAAAACCTCAGGTGGTAGAGAAAAAGGCTATGTGATGGTACATAGGAACATTATTATTCAGAGGGATGGTAATAAAGAAAATAAAATTGCTAAGGGTAATAAATGGTATGTGGAAAATGATTGAAAATCACAAAAATTACACAAGTGGGTCCTCCCCAAAGCAGGTTCCAACCTATAATGCCCTTGTGTAACCACACTTAAAAGTGTCCATGGGCACTAGAAGGGTTAAATGTAATCTGCATTGGTTCCACAAAACACACATACATGTAAATATCACTAGAATGAGGTAATAATCCTATGTTACACACGACACGAGCTACAATTACATGAACAGTGAGATGAAAAAAACAATAGAAGGGATTGTAGAGATTGGGACATGAGGTAATGGATCCAGGGCATAGTGAATCCTAGGTGTAAAGCATGATTAACATGTCATTAACCCATCGTTCCAAGATTAGGACCAAGTCAATTCTTCTGATCAGTGACATCGCATTGTTTCATCCCATGATGAGTAGCTATGAGAGCACCAAAACAACAAGGCATACAATCACTTGGCATTTTGTTCAAGGGAGGAGTGATTTTTGTTTTGTGGCACTTCCTTTTTTTTTTGAATACTCAATCCAGAGAAGCCACCAACCTTCAGGCATGGGTGCATGTCTTTCTAGTGGGACCCCCTATAATAGCATTGGATTTTTGAGTGCTTTTTGATTACTCTTACTCCCATTTTTTGTTAGATTTACAAGGATCTTAGTACAACCACATTGCATGATAACTCTCACAGACGTCACCAAAGAGAATCCGCAAGTCCCCTTGATGTCACACCCTAATCATTCCCTCTTGGTCCATCCATCTTCATTCTGGGTACAATGAACACAAAATTAATTTTAAGTTTTAAAAATGTCAAGAATATCACCGTACCTGTGAATAGAACCTCTTATTTGTAGAATGGATGAGTGGGTGTAATGGGCTCATGGTCCACATAATTGATCACTCAAGACTCGATAACATAGAACACACCTCACCCAACGATCCACATGAGTGTTTTATTTGTATACGAGATTACTTATAAAAATGTAAAAAGATAAAAAGACAAAATGATAACACAAGAAATTGAAAACCAAAATCCTGGAAAACAAAAAAGTTGTAAAATTAAAGAAAATGAAAAGTTGTTATTAATTCTACTTGTTACTAGAATGGGGGATATCCCCCATAACTAAACTATTGAGGATGGTGAGGATTAATAGTTGAAAGATGAGGATCCTTGCATGTTGGAAATATCAAGACTTGGTCATACTTACCCCATTGGGGTTCACACACTTGATTATAGTAAGCATAGTGGGGCAATTTGTAAGATGTGGTTCTTGGGTACAGAGTTGACCCACTATGATATTTGTGATTGTAAGATGGTATGCAAGGATTAGGATGTTTCCTTCCATGCCTATGTTCATTGGGCCGTATGATTGTTGGAGTGTTAATTGGTGGCCTTGATGAAGTAACATGAGGTGTTGGGTTTGAAGATAAGGGTGCATCACAGGGTTGGACTTGTGCAGAGTTGGAGGATGCAATGGCCTTGGAATTGTGTTATCCCTTCCTAGGATCATTTATAAAGAAGGGATGCCTTTGATGTTGCTAAGGTCCCTCACTGTTGTTGGCAATAGTAGCAAAAGTAATGTTTGGGATTTGTTGCTATGGTGCAGACACCTTAGGAACAATTTTTGGCGATGTATAAGGAGGAAAAGGATGAGAATGTTGAAAATTAGAAGAAGTGTAAGGTGCACAAGGTGGTGGTTGTGTTGAGGACATGGGCTGATAGTATTGAGGAGAATGATAATGTGGTGAGATAGAGTGTGTTGGTCCAGTTGGAGAAATAGGGTAATGGATGAGATAAGCATTTGGGTTCGGCTGGTACGAAGGGTGTCTCTAGTTGAGGGGTGGCTTCCCCCACGACTGGGATTGTTGCCACTGTAATCGAACACAGTATCTCTGTATGAACTCTGGGTGTAACGTGCTTCCCCAATGCTCATATAGATGTAACAAGATTGGGCATTGGCCTTTGGGGTGATCGTATAGGAAAATGTCGCATCCATACGTATGATTGGCAGTTGAGCTTTTAATTTCCTTATCCCTTCTTTCTGATTGTCCAATGATACTTCATCCTACTTCTCAAGTTGTCAAAACTCTATCTCCAATGATATTGATATATTCTCCACACTTTTTATACATCCATTCCAACATCTTATTGATCTTTGCCTCGACTTCTTCTAGTGATTGTTGTATCGACAAAGATGGTTTCTTCTTCTTGTGATAGGTTGATTTCTCCTATTTATGATCATGGACCTTTATTAAGTCCTGTTGATGTTTTTCAACACTCTCCCATCTAGCCATTTCTCCTTCTTCTTTTGCTACCATCTTAATAAGCTCTTGGACTTGATGGGTTTGTAGTTCGTATAGTTAACCTTGGGCATACATCCCTAGGGTTTCTCTTGTTGCATCACAAAGCCCATCAATGATATGGTACATTAGCATTTCCTCGGAGAACCCATGACCTAGACAGTTGTTTAACAGTGCATGATATCTTTCTAAGGCCATGTCCAAGGGTTCATGTTGTGCTTGTTTCCACTCTTGGATTTGTTTCCTCAAGGCTAACACTCTTGCGTAGATTTGATATCTTTTGTTAAAGAGTTCTACCATGGTTGACCAACATTGTATTAAATTTGGTTTTAACAATCTATACCATACTTTTTCTTGGCCAACGAGTGTCATAGGGAAGAGCTTGAGTTTTTGCCAACCATTATCAATGTTGTTCCATGTGTAGGCATCGTAGAAGGCTTGTAGATGTTGATGAGGATCTAAGTCATAGCCTCCTACAAAATATGGGGAAAGTTGTTTAGATCAAGCTTGGGTAGACAACTCTCTTTACGATGCCTACAGGGGATTCGAATGACCTCTTGTATTTGCGTTAAGCTTGTAGTGGCCAGTAGGGGTTCATCGTCATCAAGTAAGTTATGCTTTTGTGTGTTGGAAAGATGTTGTCTTCGTTTATGTTTATAAGAAACCTCCACTTAAAGTTGCGTACTCCAATCTTCATTGTCATATAGTTCGTTGGTTCTCCAATGAACTTCCTCACTAGGTGTGGCATTATTATAGTCTTGTAGGAGAGGCATGGTTGTGAAATTGTGTGTGAATTTATATGTGACTTGTTATAATTATTTCTTTCTAAAATATATATCATTAATTCCTATACAGTAACCTTGTATGATATAACTAATCTAGATAACTAGCATCTTCCTCGGCAATGGGGCCAATGATGAGTGGCGAGGTACCCCTACACTCAATCATACAAATATGAGCATTACACGGGCGATCCGGTTGAACTCTATAGATGGACTTGTTGTGGCATCCAGACAGTTAGCCTTAGATCACAGTTCATTGTCTTCCCACCTAGACTAGTATTCACTTTGTCAGGTATGGTTTAGTCTAGAGTGAGGTGTATGATGTGTTCTATACTAATGCTACTCCTGAGGGAAATGGAAGATAATATTAACTAATCTAAGAGAGAGAGAGAGGGTGGGAGAGAATCTAAGCTAGCCTAAGTGTGATGAGCATCCGTTCCTTGATCATCCGTACACATCTTGGACTTCATGCATGACTACCACTGGGATTACCAAGCGTAGATCCTAGGTACGCTACTGGGTTACCAAGTAGTCACACTTAAATGCTCGTAATCAAGTCGTGCTCAGTTTGCATTTAACAAGAGTTCAAGGTTAAAAGATATTAACTAAGAAAGTAGTAAATAACAATTAATTAAATGATTAAGCTAAGTGAATGCTGCAATGATGAAGTAATCTCGATCTTTATTGCTGGTCATGTGCATGTCCAAGTACGTCACACTCAAATAAAGGTTCCATACAATTACAATCACCACACTACAGGCATACACTGGGAGGAAAAGGGTTGAGAGGAAAAAAAAGAACTGAAATCAAACTTAACTCTAAGCTGACTAACAGCTTCTAATCAAAACTATCTACCTCTTATTTATAGATGAGGAGATAGGCTACGATATCGTGTATGCGATATCGCGGTTGCCTCAATGATGACTCATCATCCACCATTTCATTTGTGTTCAAAATCTACATACAACACTAAAGAAACACACAGTTGATTTGAATAAATGTTAAGATCAAAAATGTATAAGTAAATCTAGGAAATTCACCAACACCTTCCCCAACAATGGTACCAATGATAGGGGTCCCACTAGTTTTGACCAATGGAATTTATCATACTATATATAGTGTGATCTAGTCATAAGCTATAAAGACAATGTTGAGTGGATTGCCAAGAACACTTGTGTATATCATTATGTTCAATAAATACAAAAGAGATTATAATACATATGATACAAATAAAAACCTATGTTTCCATAGTAAGAGATAGAGAAAATATTTATAATTTTATGTTTTATAATTTTTTCTAGATTTAATGATTATATTGAATAAAACAAACTTAAATACATATGCATCACAATCCCTCTTGAGGATAACTACAATACCACATGAAAAACATAATAAATTGGCTCTTAGTCACAACCTTGATGGCCTAACACCATGTCATACAGTTATGATCTTCTTGAATAAGGTCAAATCATCATAGCTCAATTAGAAAAAAACTAAATAAATATAAATATAAATAATTTTAGTGTTTTAATATTTTAAGGCATGAAAAATTAAATAAGAAAAAACCATAAGCTTTATTTTCTATGCAAATACTAGAATCTACATCGACCAAATGGTTGTGAGCTACATAAGTAAGCTAGTACTCTAACAAAGTCTAATCACACTTGTGAAAGTGATGGCTTAAAACAAATATAAGAAAAGGAAGGAAATTAGCTTACCTAAGGAAGGAAGATCATTTTCACATAAACTTGATGTCACAAGCTCCAATGAAATGAAAGTTATGCTATAAAATGACTAATGTGTGTACATGAGCTCATCTAAAGTATTTATAGTGTTCACAAAATAACAGAAAAGGTTTGCCTGTGCTTAGACATCAAAAAAAGGTATGTCAACATAGCCTAAGACCATCCTAGTCACACTGCCATGAAAGTAAGTCAATCTAGGATTGATAGCAGATGCGTTAATATTCCTACACTAACATAAGATAATTAGCACACCCCTCCTTCCTAAAACATACTTTATGTCATCAATCTCGAATGAAAACCAAAACTTGAGGAAGCATGCTAGAAGGACCATAGGACATCTAAACAAAACTGGAATCATCCTAAGGTGCTTGGAATATGCACATAATCTAAAAGTGTGACACAAGATGCAAGGGTAAATCTCAGAAGACCAAGAACCCCAAACAAACACACTAAACTATAAACACAAGGCATATGAAAAAATTTCCAAATCTAGGCCATCACAAATAGAATATTAATAAAAAAACTTGTATTTGAATAGTACTAGAAGTGACCTTAATAGTCAGCTTAAAATTCTTTATGAAGAGTGCATATGATGCCCATGTAATACAAATAGCATTAAGGAGGAATATCTCATTTTCTTGTAATATCCTACATTTAAGCATATTATACAAAGATAAAATATTACATTTGCAAATTTGGTTGATTTGCTCTAGATGTTACCAAAAATACCCAGTAATTTTCTTAATGATGTTTTCAAAACTCATAGCATATATATATCTATTTCAATTTCAATTTAAAAATTATTGTATTAAGGTGGGTTAAAAATTGAAAAACACACAAGCAACTATAACACAACTAAGTTTCATCATTGAAATTTATTTTAAAAATAAAATATAACACAAAAGACCATTAGTACATACCAAATTTAATGATTTGATACATTACATATAAAATTTAATGTATATCTACATTACAATTTTAAGACTATGAAAGAGAGAGAGAGAGAGAAATGATATGGAAGAAATAATGAAAGCAAATATGAAAGAATTGCAAATAATTCAAGCTTTATTTCTTTACAAAAGTACATGAAAAGAAATTTTATTGACCAAATAATAAGGTGTTAGCTTAGTGATAAGGATCTTGACCTAGAAATCCAAGGTTACAATTTTGATTATACTAGGAAGGACTAAGTTACAAATTAAAAAATGTAAATGGAATTCTAAAATGGTTTGATAAATTCAAGAAATCTTAGCAGACTTAAGTAAAAATTTTAGTTTCAATTTCATTATTTAGTTAAGAGAATATTTTCTATTTTTAAAATAATAAAATCAAAAAATAGATTCATTGGGAATTGATTTTAATTTTGAAAAAAATATTTTAAAAAAGTGTCAAATAATTATTTCCATGAAATTTTTTTAGCCTTAAATTTTGTGTTTTTGACTAAACCATTACATGTCAATAATAATTCATGTAAAAAGGTTACTTCTTAGCTGAGCATTATTGGCTAAGTTATTACATACCCATCATACTTCTTATCGGAAGTTCATCCTCTAGTGTAGTTTTATGATAATAATAATTTATTTTCCATAATAGAGTCTAAACAATAGATATTGATAATAATTTCAATGAAAAGTTTATCTTTTATCCAACATTATGATAATAATTATTTATTTTCTACGATAAAGCCAAACCAACTAGTAAGGAGCTTCTTCACCGAATAAAAAAATTAGGATGTAGCCCAAATATTATTGGACTAAGTTAGAAAGATGTAAATTAAAATAACATAAATAACCAGAACAAAAACTGTTGTTTGACATCTTGGTATCCTTGTTAGTTGAATGCTCTTGAAGATGAAGAACATGTTTTTTTAGCATCTCCTAAAATTACATTTTCAATATTCATATAAAATATAATATTAATTGTAACAAAGCTAAAATTATGATGATAAAATATAATAATAGAAAAGGTAAATAAATTTTAATTCATAATTTACCTTAAATGATTTACCTAAAAATATTTTTGGCTTTTAATCTGTAATTTAATATTAGCATTCATACTTATACTTATATAGATTGAAAAATAGAATTACACGCAGTCAAGTTTTACCTAGCTTTAATTAGTAAATATAATTTAAGAACTTTTATTTATCACTAAAATAGAGTGTCTATTAACATAGTTGAGATAATGAAAGAAGGATAATGTAATAAATGGATAAACCATAAATGCAAAATCTCATAAGTCATGACAATAAATAAATAAAAACATTATATAATATTACAATGAGGTTTTAGTCTAGTGGTAATGTTGTTGGCTTGGTAAGCCTAAGTCATAAGTTCAATTCTACTAGGTAGCACTAAGTTATAAATTTAAAAAAAAAATCCATAAAAGAAATTCTAAAAGGATTTGACCTAACCAACTTAAAGAATGTCTCCTCCTTCATTCACAATAGTTATAGGCAAATAAAATTCATCCCAATACATTAATAAGTACTTAGAGTGTGAATTCAGAGTGGCAACCATCCAAAGCAATGAGATTTGTAACTATAATATTTCATCCTTCTTTAATATACTTCAATATAGGATATTGCAAGAAAATGTGGTATTTATATTCAATGTTATTTTTATCGCACATTATATTTATTCTTCATAAGGAATTTTGTACCATCTACTTGTTTTAAGTCTTAGATGATGAGATTTTATTAAGGTTTTACTAATTGTGCATCTCAACTGATGAGGAATAGCAATATATAAATAATTCACCTTGAAATTAAGGCCTCCTTAATACTATTCAAATGTAAATATTTTTTTCCTTCTACATTTTTTCAAAGTTTATGATATATTTCTTGTTTTACCATGTTTTGAATTTGGTTATGATTTTGAATATTCTCTTTATGAAGCCATAAAATTCCCTCATGAAGCCATCCTTTATCATGGATTCTCATCATTACTATTTTAAAATATTTATTCAATGAAGATCCAAAAATACTATGAGTATTGGTTATAAATTAACAAATAGCTTCAAATTCTAACAACATCATCTCTACTTCAAGAAGTATAACACCCTACTAAATAGGCTTAGGCTATAAAGGCATTATTTAAAGAAGAACAAAAATATAATGAAAAACATAAAAATGGTGCTTATAAAAAACATTACATGAAAAGAAAAATATAGTAGGTAAATCAATAAACATCCATAAAATAGGCACATAACAATAAAATAATGGTGAGCAAGAAAATAAAAGCATTGTAAAACAGTGATAGTAACTACATGCATACAAAACCTAACTTGTCTAATAAAAAATTTAATTTGAAGCCTTATTTCTTGATCCAAAAATAACATTAACATGATACGATAAAATATAATAAAATAAAAAATATGAAAATTATATAATAAGAAAAATACAACATCAAAAGACATTAAGCTCTAACAATGATAAAACTACTAAATACAACTAGTTGAAAATTAACCAATGCTACTAAAATAAAATCTGTAACCAAGTTAGGCCTATACCAAAGATATACAAATCCTTGTAGCTAAATCTAATCATAACACAATACAAAAATCTCAGCTCAACATTATATCATATAGCTAGTTTGACATCTTATTCTTACATTTTATGGAAAATGTTAAATATATGTACATTCAACATTATGTGTAATGAATGTGAAAGAGAAATTATAGAAGAAATGAAAAGAAAACTTTATTAATGTGGAAATAGTGTATCTAGGCTATCCTTTGAGGGTTCATTGAGGTTATCCTCCTTCAACATCTATCTCTTAGAGATAATCCAGCATTGCCATGACAATTAGGTCTATTCCTAGCTAGAAGAGATGGTCAATCACCTTCCTATTCTACTTTACTTAACACTCATTCCTTGCCTTTCACTATTTCCATAATGCCATGTTAATATTGTAATGTTTACATTTCCAAATGATGCTACTGCATAAGGAAGATGGTGCCTCTTCATAACAAGTGCTATTGTTATCGTAGCAAGACCTAAAAGGGCATGTTGTAATTGAGATCCAAAAGGGCACATTGTAATAATGGACATGTCTCTCGAGGTAACCTTTGGGGCTTTCACCTAAGGCATTTATACCTAAGCTTGGAGATCATCCCACCATGGGGTGGTGCAACCAATATAGACAAGTCACAAGAGTTGGGTGAAGCTAGATAGGAAGAGGAATAGCCATTTATTCTAGCTAGTAATAGGCCTAACCATGGTGGAAGTGTTGGATTGCCTCTAAGGGGATAGATGCGGAAGGAAGAAAATCCTAGGGAACACTCTCAGAGCATGATCTAGCGTCACTATTTCATATCAATGAAGCATTCTTTTCTTTCTCTTTCTACACTTTCTTTGTTATTTCCTTTATGCATAATGTTGAATGTTACATATATTTGACGTTTGGTATATTATCTTCTTACGCATAATGTCTAATATAAAATATATTTGATGTTTACTATGACATTTGGGGATGGGATGTCACAAATATGAACTATAATTTTTAGGTATAAATACTTTAGGTTAAATCCCCAAAGATCATCTTAAAATACATGTCAATTATTACAACATATCCTTTTTTGTGTTACTACAATAATTACATCATTTCTTACAAAGAAACATCATCTTTATTACAAAGAAACTATATTTAGGAATAGGGATGCAAAAATCTACCCTTCTTAACTTTCATTTTTACACAAATAAGTCTACATTAAGGATATAACTCCATGCTCTAGTTTTCCTTTCATGCTCAAATATCCCAATTCTTTCATTTGTTCTTTAAAAATGGGGTGGAATATTGAAAATTATTTTTTGTATTTTGAAAATAAAAATGTAAATGTGAATAATATGAGGGAAATAAATCTTATCTTTCTAATAACTTATCTTAATTTCTAGTTAATGACAAGAGGAAATTTAAAGATCTACTAACCACCAATCATAGTCCTAACCAAGGTTAAATAAAGTGCAACTCATATCTTTGGTTACCTAAGTGAAGGTAGATAAATCCATTGTTACACCAATTATAGTTCTAATTAGGGTAAATTAACTTACCTAATTTAGAAATAAATAACGAGGAATAGAATAAGAAATACAAGATGGTAGGGGTTAATCTTGATCCTCAAATTATTACTTAGGGGTTAACTCTAATAGTTTAAGAACTCGAAAGAATGTAGTATTACACTAAATGTAATCTAGATTCTCAATGAAAAAGGGTGTTGACCAATCTTTAGTGATCATGGCAACATAATTAGTAAATTATGGTTCTTAATGAATGTTATCCATTAGCATTATCTCTCAAATTCTAAGATTCAAATTATCTACTAAATATTTGTAGGAAGAGTATGCACTAACCAATAAAATCATGTGGTGAATGGATGGGAACATCTTCTTCTAATTGAGTTCTTCCTCCAAAGGTTTTTTCATACTTCTATATTTTAAAAATTTATTGACATCACTTCCAACTTTCACATTGAAATCTTCATAGAGGATGAATGACACTAAATCAAAACTAGTATGACTTAGGAATATGTTATTCTTCAATCTTTCCTTGATTTAATTAATTATGTAGGATACTTAACAAAGTCTAACATCTAGGCATGTTGGATCAACAATCAAATATGTTTTGATCACACATACATATATTCTTGATGATTACATTTTGAGTCCCAATGCTAAGGCTATGTTACTTTCCTAGAATCTTGCATGTTCTTTATTTTCCATAACTCAAAGTATTAGAATTTTGAAAATAATGTCTTTTAATATCCTATTAAACCTTAGTATGAACTCAAACTTGGCTTCTTTGTAGAAGATCACATAGACATTCATGTTGTGGTTCCTGAAATTGAGTAGCTTTTATGTCCTAAAAGAAGAGCCACCACAAGAAGCATTTGCTTATAGATACCATCATATCCCAATTTTCTAAAATTGGGTTGAAATTGGTGTAGGAATTCCCATTGTAGGACTTTTATAGACATAATAAATTAGCATCCAAATCTTTTAATTCTGAAAATATGCATGGGTATTAGTATTCATGTTAGTCCAATGCCCAATGTGGACATAGCAAAGGTTATCTTTCATTAACTAGGGACCTTGCAAGCACATTGTAGATTGTGATCTTCAAACTTGGTTTCTCTCCTAGCTTGTTTCCTCTCATAGGTATCATTCATTTCTTTTAGGACAAATTTATAATTCTTCATGATGATCAATTCTTATCAACTAATATGGTTACTAATTGGATTGGTATATATCTTCTTTGGATTACTAGTTTTCAAACTGATTCTCTAAATACTCAATTTGTTGAATTGGTAATGATTTGGCTATGTTTCCTATACTCTTAATAACCTTTCTACCTCCCTTAGGACACTGACTTTCAAAGTGTAATGAATGACTAACTAGGGTTAGTGGCCTATGTCTAGCTAAACACATAACATAATTACCTAATCCTAAGGTCCAAGATAGCTCAAAAGGATTAAATTTATTAGCCATAATCATTAAATTGTTAAACATGGCTAATAGATCTAAGTTATAGCCTACTAAAGAATGGTTTAAACTATCAACTAATTATCAATTTTTCAAATAATCAATCTAACTCACAATTAGATACAAAAGATCAAAAAATATTAGAAATAGCTATTTATATGTTAGAAATGAATATCAAATGCTAGAGTTATGCTTAATTTATGCCAAGATGCTATTAAGACATAGCTATAGGACTATTATTAATAAATAATTTTTTAAAGTTCAAAAGAATGAATCTAACTTCGCCATTATGTTTAGGAAGCTGAAATCTACCAAAAATTACTATTTGTTTACAAAAATGGCTCTCAAAATCAAAAGTTATAGTTTTTGATGTTTAAAAATTTGGTATGAATTTTGAGACTTGAAAGATCATACATCACAGTACCACTCTAGAAATCATGAGCTTAATTATGAATTTTTTACCCCATTTTTTGCCAAACATCTAGTTTGACTAGATTCATTCATTTTAACCAAAACCTAGTATTTTAATTTCAAATTCTAATTTAAACTTAAAACTTAAATTTTTCCTGTACATGGAGATGTTGACCACTAATGTCCATGAGTGTCAAGGAAGGTATGGACCACTAATGCTATTGATGTTTGTAGGCTTCAAGGGATGTGTGGACCACTGGTGTTGCTAGTCTTCATGGATACCACTCATCTACACCTCCATAAAATATGGATAATGGAAAAATTTCTAGTAGTAGGTTTTTAATGAGGATAGTTGTCTAGGTAAATGAGGATGTATACATAGGTGGGAAACAACAAGAACTATTAATGGAGAGATGGTAAGCAATGATGAGCATGGTAAATACTAGACAATGCGGGTTTTAGGTACTGTAACAAGGACAAAGTGATAACTAGTGGTGATTAGTGGTAGAATGGCAGTGCACAGTGTGGAGAACATGAGGGTACAAATAGCAGGTAGTCCAATGGCATAGTATTATACACAATTTCATGTATGATTTTGCACTACATAGTCATGTTCTATTATGACATGTGTCATCCTACTATGATCTAGTGTTTCACTACTATCATTCACAATGGTAAGGCCTTGCATAACCCTTCTGTCTCGTACTAAGCAGTATAGTCATTGAAACCCTTATGATTTCAAAAAAAAAATTAATATAAAATTATTTGTGTGTGTGTGTGTGTGTGTTTCATACTTTTTAAACAACCAACAAATTGGTATTTTTGGTTAAAAAAAGATGTTAATAGTTATAATTAGACATGATGAGGTTGTGGGTTTAATCCCAACCCCAAAATTTTTAAATTAAATTGAATTTAAACTTTATAAAATAATCAAGAAACTTCAATCCACTATATCTCCCAAACCGTAAGTCCAATTGAGACAAAATTGATACAGTTAGAATCATCTTGATGAGTACTACATATTGGATATAGCTTTGGAATCCAAAACTAAGTTTAATTCTCATAAATTTAAAACACTAAAATAAACATTTTTTAATTGGCCTTAATAAGATAACATATGGATGACATGGGGACTTCTAAGTAACTTGAGTTCAACTAAAAATGATAAAACAAATTTGGGATAAAAATTTAATACATATACCTTTACACTTTTGTCATCGCTATACCCTAGCAAGGTACTAAAGAGAAGGTTAGTAAGACAAAACATCACAACATTAGCTACTAATATTCATTTTCCTATGGATCTCTTAGTAAGATTTCTTATTTACAAAGAATAAGGGATCTATGGATAGCTTGATATTCTTATGTTTACTAATAATTGAAATTCAAATAAGAGTATGCAATATTAAGTTATTAGAATTTGGGTGTTTATGAAAGATATGATTCATAGTGAGATAATATCTTAGAAATCCTAACAATGGTTTTGTAACCATATAGTAGAGAAATAATTATAAACTTAAATAATTAAGAAAAAATTTAACATTACTACATGATGGGTAATACATACCTAGAATGATATCATCCTTATCTTACCAAATTCTCTTACAGTTGATGTACCTTGTTGATGTATAGTTGGAACTCTTCAAACTCTGGTTGTGGATATCTATGGAAGTTGATGAAAAGGAATCTTCTCAGTTATAAAGTTCATGTTAAACATGGTGCACATTTGATGATGGTTTATATTTCTTCCTAGATCATGGCTTATTATCCATCATTATATTGTAGTAAGTACTTAATTTTAATTAGGCTTGGATCATAATATTCTCTGATACCAATTGTGACATATCTTTCTCATATGCTATGGAAAATGTCAAATATATGCCAACTCAACACTATGCATAATGAATGTGAAAGGGAAAATGCAAAAGAAATGAAAAAAGGAAACTTTATTAATGTGGAAATAATGTATCTAAAGCATGCTAAGAGAAATTATTGGGATTATCTTCCTTCAACATCTATCTCTTAGACGTAATCGAACACTATCATCATGATTAGGCATGTCCCTAGCTAGAAGGGATGGCTAGTCACCCTCGTATCCTACTTCACTTAGTACCTATTACTTGCCTTTTTCAAGCTCCACAACTCCATTCTAATAAGACCTCTAGTTCCTCAATACAAATATCTTAGATCAAAACCCCAAGAGATGTGCTAGTTATTACAATGTACCCTTTCAAGTCTTATTATAATAATTACATTATTTATTAGAAATTAATACTATCTTTGTTATAGAATGGCTCCATTTGGAAATGGACATGTAACAACTAGTAACTTAATGGTTAAACTAAAAATACATCAAATAAGAATCTAAACATTAGCTTTCCCATCTAACTCCTCTTTTTGCCACTAACTAAATAACCTAAAAGGAAAATCAACATAGGGAAAATTAGATCTAAGACTAAGTAAAAATGGTAAGATGTAAAATACTTCCTTATGGATTTTGATTTCAAACATCAAGTATTTAAATAGTAATGCATAAGAGACTAGCTACAAGTAAAGAGATAGAACAAAAAGTATAAACATGAATATATCAAAATAATAGATAATAACCAAACCAAATATCCAAAAGGAAGATAATTGAAAATAGCTCTACCACTACCCATAAAACCCAAAATTGAACAAATGATGCTTACTAAGAAATGTGATCAAGACAAGTATTCAAATTCGTACCAAGAAAGATGACCTACATAAGCACCATAAAATAGATATGATACTTATCAAGAAAGGTGACCTGCATAAGTGTTTTACTTCTTATTAAGACAAATAACTCACGTAGGCACCACAAAAAATTGTTAGAATACCCATTAAGAAAGGGAACCTATGTAGGTATTACCAATCTAAATCCAAAGATAGATACTCATAATGTACCATATATATAGATAAACATATCAAATGAAGCTTGGTTAGTGAGAAAATGTATCCAAATTACTACCAAAATGAAATGAAAGATTTAAATCCAAGTTATTTCAAAATAACATTCTAAGATGGTCAAAAATGCTAACGATTAAGAATATAGGTTCTAAAGGTTAACTAAAAATGCAAAAAAATGACAAAAAGAAATGTGGCAACTGAAAATTTCAATGCTGGAGAACTAACAATCTTAACATGGAACAACTTAAATCCAAGATCCACAAGCCTTGTAGGGATCCAAAGAATCTTAAATGGTCTTGTTGTTCACTTAAGGATTTAGGAAATCTGTTACTGAATCTGTAAATAAAAGTAAAATGCAACATGTAAAAATGATGTTTCAACATGGGACTTAAGAACATATCACTAAGTGTAGGAAATACATGAGAAATATGAAAAAGAAAAAAATACAAACTTTGTATTTAATATTGTAAAATTATTTTTTAAAATAAATGATTAGAAGCTGGAGATCAAGGCTATGAAAGCCTAAAAATGGGAAGTATCTCTTGTAATCTAATGCAAGTGGTAAGGTGTGCTCTGCACAAGATCTACACTAGTTTCTTATTTAATCTACATAATGAATGCTGCTAAAGGTTCATTTTACACTTAGAAATTGATGTTTCAAAGGTTGCAAAAGGCTATAGAAATCTGTTGTGATGCTCTATTGTTTCTTGCCAAAGTATTATCTTTCCAAAAAGTCTTTAAAACAATGTTGAATCTAGTTTAAATAGACTTTGAATCTATTGCATTGGTATTAGTTATAGTTTCATATGCTCATCAGAGCATTACATGATGTTTTGAATCATAAGTGCAGTGTATGGATTTAAAATCCAAAATTCCACATGCTACCACAGCATGTGGAACTAAGATGTGCAATGTGTAAGACAAAAAATCAATTTCTTGCAACATATGGAGCATTTTAGCCTCCACATGTTGGCATAAATGGAATTCACTGTGTGTGGGCAAAAAATATCATTTTTTACATTAAAAAATGGATCAAAATTCTAACATGAAAATTTCACATGGTGGGATTTTTTATGGAAAAACAAGATAAATTATTTCTACCTTTATATCCTCATCAAATTCCAATGAATATCTTGGCTATTGGGCTTTTTTCTGCAACATGAATTTTCCTTGAGGTGTTGCATTAGCCCCTCTTTGTTGATGTTTTAAGGATTGACCTGAGAGACATCAACAAAGAATATGAAACACCACTATAGGTTTATCATCAACACTTCCTCTCCACACTAGATTTCATACCTATCAAATCATATCAAGAAGTGCTCATGATGATGACATAAGATTACAATGGGATGTCAAGAGTTTGGGATGAGATGTTGGCTACATGAGCTATCAAAGAATGGCCGCATGGGCTAAGAAAGAATTCCAACTATGTTAACATCATGACTATGGCATGGTGATGACATAATTATTAATTAAAAAGGTTTTCATGCTTTTTGCTCAAATTTTTGGGTGTTTAATGATGTTTGGAGAAATCATAACTTGGTAATAGGATTATTTAACCATTTGTCTCTCTTTTTTCTTCTTTTCTTCAAGAGCCATTGATTTACTTAATGTTTGGTTGCATTGGCCTTTTTTCTTTCTTGGAATTTTCCTCCCACTTTTATAGGAGTGAAACCTTCATTAGGCCTTGTTGTCAAGGTTGAACTTTCATTTTCTCATTGAATGAAATGTGTTACATTCAGTGAACTTGGTTGGTAGAGCATGTCAAAGGAGATGTCACATGTTCCTAGCTCATGAATGTCAAACATTATTTTTCATTATTATCAAGCTAAGGATGGCTGCAATTTGGCTATGTGGTTATGAGTCAAGAGGGGTAATGAAGATGATGTGAGGTAAGCATTGATAAGGTTGAACAAGCTAACCAAATCTCATGTATTGAGATTACATGGTGACTCATCTTTTCAATGAATCTCACTACTACGATGAACCTATTCTCATCCTGCAAGCACAACTCTAAGAGAACATCAAAACAAGTCAAATAATACATGTGCTTACAAGGAGTTACATTAGGCTACAAGCAACAAGAAGTAAATATAGGTCACCATAGGCTAAAATTAGTAGAACATGATAACTCTATATCTTATTTTTATATATTCATATAAATTTTGCAGCCTTTTGAGATGTGAAAAAAGAGGTAGAACATTGTGTAGGATTGCTTGTTATAGGCCACTTAGTTGTCAGTGTTAATAATTTGTGAAAATATGTAAATAAAGGCAAACAAAGCCTATAGGAAAATACATCAACATTAGATATAATAAGGTTTGAGATAGAAATGGTTGACCAGATTGGTCAATTCATTCCCATTCATGTCTACCAATATGAATGCTTTGTTGCCATAATCTTTGGTAACTAGAAAAGGTCCTTCCCAATTGGTTGAGAATGTTTCCACATGTTCATGAATGAATTTGAGGATAAGGTCTCCTTTGTTGACTTTCCACCTATTCAAATCATGAAAATGATGTTGTTTCTACTTTTCTTGATATCATTCAATATTGGCAAGCATTTTTATTTACTATTCCTTAACTGAATCAAGATTAATGATATGTAGCTTCTTATTTTGTTCATCATTAATGAAGTCAAACAAAGATATCCTTAAGCATAAAACCTACAATTCAAGAGGAAAAATAGCTTCAAATCCATAAACTAGGCTATACAGGATGGTACCAGTTATAGTTCAAAATATTGTTCTATATAAGCCCAAAGTGCATACAATTGTTGTTCATGCCACTTATGCTTACTATTGCTTAGCATTTTCTTTAGGAGGTTTATGATAACCTTGTTACTGGCTATAACTTGGCCACTAGCTTGTGAACAAGAGGGTGATAAAAAGGAATGCTTAATATTTAATTGTTGACAAAATGTTTGCATTTCTTGGCTACTAAACTATGGTGCATTTTTTGTGATTATCATTAAAGGTAGTCCAAAACAGGATGCAATGTTCTCTAAGATAAATGCAAAAATTTTGAAATACTTAGTTACGATGATGATGAAACTATGTCCCACATAGTATTTAGGCATTGGTGATCCAATTATATCAAGTATCCATCATTGGAATGGTCACCTGATCTAAGTGGTATATAACTCAATCAGTGGCACATGTATTACGTTACTATACCATTAATAGATGTCACAAGTTTTAACCTTCTATAAGCAATCACTTTCCATATAGGATTAATAGTATATTAAACATCTAATATTTGTGGCGATGACTCTAAGCCCTATATGGCCATCACATATGTTGTTGTGTACTTGTTCAAGGATTGTGTTGGCTTCTACCTTACTCACACATATACTAACAATACATCATCATAAGATCTTTGACATAATGTGTTATCAACTACAATGACATATTATTTTGATCTTTAATATATAGCATTTTTTAAGGGGTCATTAGGTTTTATGGATGTTCATCATGCATTAGGTAAAACTTAATGTCATTATACCACTCTTGTTGAGGAGCATTGTCAATGGTGGCTATAGAGGTGCCTTCGATGTTCTATGTGATGTGAAGAGCATAGTTCTTCATTAAATAAGAAAACTTTCTGAACACATTAAGCGTCATCCTTAGGGCTAAGGTTGTAATGGCATCAACTAAGACGTTCTCCACCAAGAAAATGTGTTGGATATCAAAATCTATAAACTATAGCATGATTTTTTGGGCTAAGTAACAGTAAGATTGTTAGCTTTATAAGTGTAGACCTTAGTTACCTAGTTAACCACTAGCTGTGAATCACCTTTTATAATTAAACATGTAAATCCTTGATTATGAGCTTTCATCATCCCTTTGAATATTCTTTCATATTCTGCTATGTTATTAGTACATGGCAATTGGAAATGATAAGAAAAAGGTTGGATCTCACTAGAGGGTAATGTTATGATGATAGTAGCACTTTCTTCATGTGTAGTCAAAGCTCCATCAAAGTGCATGATGGCCTCATATCCTTTAAGTAACTCATTAACAATGTTGACATGCTCATCAAGGAATTCAAGATCTATAGTTGTAGCTATGGAATTATAGCTTAACCCTTCATTGAGGCTTACAAGATGTAGTATAAGTTAAAATTTTCTATTATGACCTTCCACCAAGCTATACAACTACTCTCATAGATATTGGTCATTATGACTCTTAGTACATTTTCCTTGCATAATATGTTGACTTGGCTACTAAAGAGGTAGTGTCTCTATTTCTTCAATGAGAAGACTAAGTCTAGGTAGTGCTTCTCGACCTTAGTGTATTGGGTCTCATCAGCTATTAGTACATGGCTTAAGTAGTAGATAGGTAACTCTACTCCATCATCTCCTTTTTAATAGAGCAAAGAGGCTATATTTCAAAGATTATAAGCTAGATGTAGAGCGGTTTATCTTTCTAAGGAGGATACACTATAGGCAATTAGGCCAAGTCTTGCTTGATTTTGTGAAAGGCTTCTTAGCATTAGTTAGTCCACTCATAGTTAACTCCCTTCTTGAACAAGTGTTGCATAGGTTGTAGCTTATCCGTGAGTCTTAAGATAAACCTATAAACAAATTGCAATCTACCTTGTAAACCTTAATAGTTCTTTAATGTTACTAAGTGTTGTTCAACATGTTTCCTTGCCTCGAATACTATAAAAATGAATCATTTTGCCCATTTTAGCATTGAATACACACTTATTAGGATTAAGTATAAGCTATTATTTGATACATTATTGAAGGATCAAATTTAAATCACATGCATGGCCACTAGCTATTTTGGACTTGATGGCTATAACATCAACATAATCATTCAATAACCCTAGCATGTAGTCACTACAAATGTAGGTCATAGCTCATTGATATGTTGCCCCTATGTTCTTCAAATCAAATGACATCATTATGTTATAGAAGGTTCCCCAGGAGGCCATGAAAATCGTATACAGTTAATACTATGGATTAATCCTCACATGGTTATATCCTAATAACCCATTCATAAAGGAAAACAAGGCATGCCTAGCCATAGTATTGATAAGTTGATCAATACTAGGCAAAGGGAAATCATCTCTAATAGTTGTCTTTTTGAGGTCATGAAAATCAATAAAAATATGAATACTCATATTTTCCTAGGGACTATCACTATATTGGAAACACAATCAGCATAGTTGATAGCTTGAATGAAACTAGCTTGGTAAAGCTTCTTAATCACATCATAGGGTTTCATGGTCAAATCTAATCTTATATTATGCACCTTTTATTTAACATGCTTGATACTAGGGTCAAGTATGATATTATGTTGCACTATATGTGGATCAAGTTCTCGCATGTCTTTGTGTGACCAAGAAAAGACTTTACTATTATCCTAAAGGACCTTGATGATGTCTTAGGTCATCTGGGATTCTAATGAGGAACTTAATTTTTAGTTTTTTTATTCTCACCATTGTGGATTATAATGAAAATTTCAACTAGAGAGTCCTACATAATATCTTTACCTCTAAGTCAAGGGTTTTAACCATATAATCATGTCAATCCAGGTACTTCTCTATTGAGGCTATATGATCAAATCATCTCTTAGGCTCAAGATCTAGCCATTCTAGGTTAGTTGGTCATTCAACATCACCATAGGGTCTAGTTAGGTTTATGGGCAGGTTGAATTGTATCCTTGTATCCATGATTTAATTCTTGCATGTTAACAAAAGCACATTAGCTAGCATCTATATTTCATAATTGTCAAACAATGTCAAAATAGTATAAAATATTATAATAATAAAGCATAACATAGTCAAATAGGGTTAAAAAAAAGTAGAATAAGGAAAAAATAAGGCTAAGTAAGATCATGCCATAGTAACTAAGAAAAAGAAAGAGAGATCAAGATGCAGCATGGTGGGACAAGGAACAAATGATGCCAAATGATATAGAGTGAGGGTCAAATGAGATCAACACAATGCAAATTGGTGTCAAATAAGATCAAGTGAGGTCTAAATACTATCAAATGACATCAAATGATGTCAAATGATGATAGAACAAGGCCAAAAAAGGCCAAAAGATGTCAAAATGAGATAAAATGATGTTAAACAAGGTCACATGATGTCAAATGATATGAAATGAAGTCGAAATGATATCAAATGATGCCAAATGATATCAAATGATGTGGAAGGAGGTCAAACAAGGTCAAACAAAGTCAAACATTATCACAAATAATGTTAAACAACAATATTTATTTTTTATTTGATTTTATGATCAAAATAATACAAAACCTAGTAAAAATAAACCATTAATTATTAAATAACTTAAAATTTAGAAACAAAAGTCATAAATTGCTAAAGCAAGCAAAAATCTAGGCCATGAATTATTAAAGTAAAAATCTAGCAAAAATAAGGAAAAATCTTATGTAAACTTATAGAATAAGTAAAAATCTAGTAAAAATAGCCAAATAAGAAAAAATCTTGTGAGAAAAAGTTGTAAACTACTAGAATAATGGCTTTTATGGTTAAAATATTTTAAAAATCTACAAATTAGTTTTCCCAGCATGTAGGGCCTCATTTCCCATCCTGTGAGGATTGTATGACACACCCACAACATGTGCGACCTACATCCTCAACATGTGGAGAATTTTGACTAGGTTTGTAGCTTGTTTAGCTTGATTTGATTACATCTATGCTATGTAGGACTGGTTCAAGACTTGTTTAACCATTCCAAGTAGTGTATGAATAAGTTTGATCAGAATTATGGCTTGCTAGAGTCGCACACACTATCCCACATGTTGTCACAATGTATGGGAAAGGTTTTCCTAATGTTTGAGGTCAAAAACTAGTTTTGATTTCTTTTGAGGGGCAATTCCTTAGTCAATTTTCCATCCTATGACTTTTGGGACCCACCAAACAACTTATGAGCAATTATAGACATGATCAATCTTGGTGTGAGGCTCACACATTGCCCCACATGTTTCCACAATGTGTGAGACAGGCGCTCCAACATGTGGAACATAATCATGCTAATTTATGGGTATTTTGGCTCTATTTGTGGCTTCTCCAGGCTTTGATGATAGTGTCCAAGCTATAAGGTAATGTTTATAGTTCTTTCGATCATCTCAGAAAAAGTATGATATATATGGATCAAGTTTAGAATTTGTTGAGGCCTCACATGTTGCTTCACACACTACCATAGCACAAGGGACATGATTCCCAACAAGTGGGCTTAAACTTAGTAGTTTGTAGGGATTTTTGACTAGGTTTTTGGTTTCTCCAATCTTCCATGGAAGCATCCAAGATGTATAGAGAGATCTATAGTTTTCTTGAACATTCCAGACAAGATATGGGTTGTATGGATCAAGTTAAGGCTTATTGATACTTCACACACTACCACAACATGTGGGACTTGAATACCTAATGTGTGGACACTCCTACTTCAATGCCTAGTATTTTTGGTTGGGTTTTTTACATGTTGAAATTTTTATAATTTGTCCTATATTTTTTGGGGCCCACTAGGTAGTGTATGGGCAATTTTGGCAAGGGAAATAACTAGTGTAGGCTTCAAATGCTACCCCACATGCTATCATAGCATGTGGAATAAGATTCCCTAGCATGTGAATATTTTGGAGTTTATTTCTAACATGTGGGATTGCTTGGTGCTTTGCCCAAGTCCTATGGGGCCCACCCATGGTCAAACTACCTTAGGAAGTTAAAATCTCAAGCAAATTTTGCTGTATAAGGCCTATTTCTTCATCTACTTTCCAACCACAACGTGTAGAATGTATTTCTTAGTGTACAAATGGTTTCATGGGCAATGTGTAGGCATTGTGAGAGGACTTTTGGTATCAAAACCTAGTGTATGAGCTTATTTCTTACCAAACTTCACAAGGGCACCATATAAGAGCTAGATTTTATGATTAAATCCCAATCACCCTGCACTTCATAATAATTTTTTATTTACCCCTTCTTGTATACAATGTGATTATAGTAGAGCTAAGAATTTGGGCTTCTTCCTATAGCAATTAAGGTAAAATCCTACAACCATGATGAAGAAGATTAGTTTGACAAGTCAAAATCCAATGTTGGATGAGGTGAAGAAGGTAGTTTGGATCATCTATAGGCTTCTAGATTCTTCTATAGCCAAGGATCTTCATTGAGGACTACTAGGTACTAATTTTTCCCATATTTTCCTTATTTTCAAAGAATTTGTGGAAACGTTTTTCCACTTCTAGGCTAGTCTAGGTTGAAATTTTACATTTACGCTACATTGAATTTACGTTTTAAGCTTTTCGATCATGTTGGAAGTGACATTTGGATTTTTTTGTGTTTTTTGGTAGATATTTTGGATTTTTTCTCACACCTATGCAAAACATTTTTGCCCTATTTTTACCTATTTTTGCCAATTTTCAACAGTTTTTGTAGCCTGTGTATCGATAGATTTTCAAATTTTGATTACATAAGATTTTTTGTTAGGGTGTTTTGGCTATCTTGAAGGTGAAACCAATTTTTTTGGAATTTGTTTATGGATTTCTCCCAACCTAGTGCATAGCGTTCTAGTCTATTTTTCCAAATTTTTGCAATTTTTTTATAGAAAAACTAGCCACATGTAGAATCTTTTGACCACATATGGTTAGTGTCTAGGGCCCCTAGTGATGAAAGGTGTAATGTAGAAGGGTTTTAGATCAATTTTGGATTTTTTAAAATTTTTCTCAAATTTTTCCCAGGGTTTTTATTGTAGTTAATTCACTACAAACTAGGGCTTTTAGTGAAAATTCTATGAAATCTTAGATTTTTCTGCACTGTAACTACAACATTGATGGTGAATTCAAGTTTTTTGGAGCATGTTCTTTGCATTTATAATTAAAATTAATTTTTTAAAATCTTTTATAGATTTTTCCTCGAACCCACGAACTATGTTTGTTAGTTACAATTTTGATTGTAGAGTTTCATAGTGGTTATGGCTAGAATTGACAACATTAAGTGCTTAGGCTTGGTTTTTGGCATTCTAAAATTTCTCTAGTTATGTGGCCAATGTATGGTACTCTTTAGGCTTTCTAGGAGAGGATATGAGAGGCTTTGGGATTTTTTTGTAGGGCAAAATAATAGTGTGTGGGCTCTAAAAGCCAAGAAAACTCATGTTTCTCATTACCATTTTCCCTGTATCCTAAGCATTTTGGAACTAATGAAATTTCTTTGGCTACTTTTTTTAGGCATTCTCTACCCTTTAACCCACATCATTGTCAATTTTAGCTTCTAGTTGTGCAAAAACTTGATTTCATGTTAACTATTT
The DNA here is from genome assembly GCA_015680685.1 of Gnetum montanum. Taxonomy (NCBI): domain Eukaryota; kingdom Viridiplantae; phylum Streptophyta; class Gnetopsida; order Gnetales; family Gnetaceae; genus Gnetum; species Gnetum montanum. The sequence goes on from MNCI01031152.1 coordinate 458,367, forward strand.
ATGAAAATGCTTACATGTCAACTATTTGTTGAATTGTCAAACTAGTTTTTTCCTATGTTTAATGCCCATTAAGATTTCAAATTTAGTTTTTCACTATGTTAATTAGAGTGTGAAAGGCTAAATTTTGGTTTGCACTAGGATGATAGTTGAGTTAGTGGACTTGATCATTTTTTAATAATTTTTCTCAATACCAATTGATGAGTGGCGAGGTACCCCTACACTCAACCATACGAAACAAGCGTCGTAGGCGCAATCCAGTTGAACTCCGCAGATGGACTAGTTGTGGCACCTAGATAGTTAGCCTTAGGTCGCAGTTCGCTGTCTTCCCACCTAGACTAGTTTTGCATATGTCACATATGGTTTAGTCTAGATGAGGTGTATGATGTGTTCTAATTCTACGCTACTCCTGAAGGCAGTGGAAAATAATATTAACTAATCTAAGCTAAGAGGAAAAGGGTAAGAAAATCTAATCTAGCCTAAGTGCGATGAGCAACCAATTCCTTGATCAACCGTACACATCTTGGACTTCGTGCACGACTGCCACTGGGACTACCAAGCATAGGCCTAGGTATGCCACTGGGATTATCAAGCACAGATCCCAAATACGCCACTGGGTTACCAAGCGTAGATCCCCCTAGCTACACCACTGGGCTACCAAGCAGTCACACTTAAATGCTCGTAATCAAGTCGTACTC
>MNCI01031152.1:464276-500825 GCA_015680685.1 Gnetum montanum
CCCAAATACGCCACTGGGTTACCAAGCGTAGATCCCCCTAGCTATACAACTAGGCTACCAAGCAGTCACACTTAAATGCTCGTAATCAAGTCGTACTCGTTCCACTTCTAGGAGTTTAAGGGTGAGAAACTAATCGTGATGAGCAACCGATTCCTTAACTAGCCGTACACACCCGTAGATGCTCATAGCTAAGTCGTACTCACACCGCGCTATGAAAGCAATAAATAACATTAAATAAATAACAATAAAATAAACTAAGTGAATGCTGCAATGATGAAGTAATCTCGATCTTTATTGCCGGTCATGTGCGTGTCCAAGTATGGCACACTCAAATAAAGACACCGTACAATTACATTCACCACACTGCGGGTAGACACAGGAAAAATTCTAACTCTGGAGGGATCAAACTGCCAGAGCTTCACTACTCTAAAACTGGGATGAAAATGAGGGAGAGCCGTCTCTTATTTATAGAAATTGCAGTGGAAGATGCGATATCGCGTACGTGATATCGCATACGCGATATCGCAGCCCATGATACATCGCGACCCATGATACAACGTGGGTGCCTTATCGTGGGTGCCTTAACGCGGCTGCTAGCACTATGAGCAATTCAGGTCTCATCACCAATGTTGTCATTTTGGAGGCTATATTGCTTGAATTTTTTCATTCTAATGTTTCTATGGTCTCATGGTTGTGTGGCTTAGCTATATGTAGGCATTACTAAAACCTATTTTGATCAGCATGGTGTTGGTGAAAATCTTGTGTTGCACTAGGATAGATACTCGAAATAGCTTGAACCTCGATATGACCATTGATAAATGCATCCCATTATGGTTTAGAGCTAGTGCCAAGGAATTCTTAATATACTAGCTTCACAATTATAGTGTAATTATGTGATCACACTTGGCTATGGATGTTGTAGTTGTAATCACAGAAACTCTTGTGGTAGCATCTTCTAGCTACATCTTGCAATTCATGATGAATGATCCCATTACTCGAAGAGAAATAAAGAAGAATGAGGGCTCATATTCATTGGGAGTTTGACAATTATCCTAAATTTTAAAGCTACTCAAGTATTTGTAGTACAATGTTGATAATACCTTGATGCTATATCACCAAGTTAATACTCTATTCCAAAATCCTCTTAGAACTATATACCTACTAGATGCGTAAGCATAGTTTCAAGTTGATATAAATTTTTTACTTTTGATTTCAATGTTGTTTATTCTAATTAATTTCATGCTTCGATCTTGTAGGCATATGGTACACTGTGAAGAATTTATGAAAAATACCAAACATTATCAGTGGCTTGTACAACCTTGAAGAAGTTTAAGCAAGGTGAGGTCATAAGAGTGTGAGTGATTAACTAGCATAGTGTTGAGTGTGGTAGGTACCTTATGTAGTACTCTTGCATATATTAGATGTGTGTAGCTACCAATCATGCATATGAGTTTTGGGCTCTTCAAGATTTAGGAGAACTTTCACAAATTTGATCTAAGATTCCAATTTTGCCTAAGCCTAGTTGGTGAAAACTGTTTATGCATGATCAATATTTTGGTATTTTTGGTTTTCTAGTTTTTGTGTTTTTATAGGTTTTTATGATTTTTTATTGTTTATGGTGTAAGAGACTAATGGGTTATCTATGTTGTGTTACAGATTCTATGATTGATTCTCCTATCATTGTGATAACTTCCTATCATAGTGAGGAGAACATTCTTCTCAAATGGAATGAAGTAGATCAATCACAAGAATGGTTGGCAAACAAAGCTCCTATGGACATCCAATAGAGGATCACTAATGTAGGTTTTTTGACTTGTTCATGCTACCTTGCCCATTAATATCTCAAACCAAGATGTTGAACATGATTGACTCTTTTGATGATGGAATCACCAAATTTGTCATATGTGTTCATGGTTTTCCTATTTTTTTAGCATTAATGAGTCCATTTTTAGTGATGTTTTTGGCATACCTTCTACTAGTTTTAAGGTATCCATTAGAGCAAGAAAGGATGTAGGCCATAGAGAGGAAATGGAGGCTTGACTTAAATCACCTATGAGTGCTACATTGTCTTGTAGTAGGTGTGATGTTGAGGAGCTAAATAAGACTTACCCTCTTTTTTTTCTAGAGCCTTTCCCATGCTACTATCATAGAACAGAACAATTGGTGTTCAATAGGCCTAGACTATGAAAAAGATTTTAATGGATGATACTAGGTTTGATCGAGCTACTTTCTTAGTCACTAGTCTAAGGGATGAAATATAAAAACTTTGTAATAACCTCAATTCTATATATCATGTGCATTTGACATTTTTAGGTGTGTACCTCAAAAGGTTCACAAAGTTCTTGGTGATTTGGACATATGAAAAGTGGGTAGCATATGATGCTTTCCAAATGTCCAAGCCTTAGGCTAAACACATCACTTAGGCAATGCATGTCCAAGACCCATACATGGAGGAGATGAGTGAATCACTGTTATTTATCACTAAGAATGGAAAGAATAGTTTTGAAGACCAATGGACCTCAAAAGATAATAACCATAGTCATTCATTCAAAGGTAACAATAACAACAAACATAAAGAAAATAACAAACAAAATGATCAAGGCAGGAATCGAAGAAGATGGCCTAGTAGGCATCATTCTCATGTTGATTCTCCTTCTTCCTTACCTACATCATCATCCTCATCATCTTTCTTCTCAAATTTTGATAAGAGAAGTAAAGGCTGAGATAAAAGAAAGAATAACCATAATCGGGATGGTGATGAATGGTGGAATAGGGATAACTACAAATCATGTTAAGATGATCGAGAACAAGGGTAAGGAAAAAAACAAAGGAAGGAATGTCATTGAGAAAGAAGAAATAGCAAGACTCATCATAGGCATCTTGGCCATGAAAGGAGCCACTGAGACTATAATGACTATGATGAGCCTTTGGTGGCTACTATAAATATATTAAAAATTTTATAGGTAATTAGAATTCCAACAAGGAACTTGAATGATTGTTGCATGAAGAGGTTGGATATGAACAATATTTCCAAATTTGAGGGGGATATAACTTAGATCCACAGAACCATCTGCAAGCCTTTCATGATGCATGGGTCTTGCAAAAAATTAAAAATGAATGGTAAAAAGTAAAATTATTCCCAATGACACTCATTAAAGAAGCTGAAAGCTAGTACCGATCCTTGGAACCAAAATCATTATGTTGAAGAAGTATGATGCTAGATCTTTTTAATGACAAGTATCAGACCTTTTCAACTTGTAAAAATATATCCAAGGATGGAAACAAGGCAATCATGAGTCCTTGGATGTAGCCTTGAGTATGTACTATTCTCTTTTGCACAAATGCCTCAACTACACCATATCATAAATGGGCTAAAAATGAAACAAGAAAAACTCTTAGAGTCTATGTCCAAGGGAGACTTTCTAAGCTAAGGACTCATTAGATCCAAAGGCTAATTAATCAAGTGACCAAAGAAGAAGTTGAACTTAAGAAGTGTAAAAGTGTAGAAGAGTACAACAGGGATTCCTCCATTTGTAAAAGGGAGGTGCATTTTTGTGATACTGAGGAGGCACCACTTGGTGAAGTGGTGCAAAGAAAAATCTTACCAATACAAAAATGTATCATCAAAATATCAGCTAAGGTAGATAAGATGTCAAACTCCTTGAATGAGAATTTCCAAACAACTTTGATGATTACACAAGAACGAAGAAACCAAGGGGATAGTGGTCAAGAAAGAAGGAAGAAAAAGGATACTTAATAGAGATATCACAAGAATAAGGGTAAAGTTATAGCAATCAAAGACGTTGTCAATTCTAAAATAAATGATGATGCTTGTGAAATTTACCAATATGAACACCCTAAGGGATGTTGTTTAGTATTGTCACACTTGCAAGAATCTAGGGTATATGCTTTAAATCCTAGATTGGCAAAATACAAACACCCAAGAAATTGTCTTATCCACAAGGAAACTACAAGCAATAGTTTCATCAACAACTATATTATCCAAGTGGAGCACCACCTCAACCTCTAGAGTAATATTAGTAGTGACAATACCCATAGTTGTGGGGGATGTCATCACAATGGTAGCAGTATCCTTATAGGTGACTTGATCCCTATGGATACTATGTCTAGCAACATATATCCCCACATGACTCCTCTTGTCATGCCTCCTTTCCTTACCACAATTACCCTCTAGAATTTTTCAAAGCACCTTATCCAAAGGGAAAGTCTCCTTTTCCCTTCTATTCTCCTCAACACTCATCAACTCCTGCACCACAATTAACCACAATTAACTCCAAAGTAGAAGTCCTCTCATCTACTTACAGATCATAGGAAATGAACCATGTAAGGCTTTTTTGGATTCAAATTCCAAAGTCAAATTAATTTCCCAAGAGATATACAAGGCTTGGAACCTACCTCCTTTGTAAAAGGATAATATCAAATTAGAGCTAACAGGTCAGTCCGTCACTATCCCTCTAAGGTTAATGGAGGACATTGGGACCACCATTTATGGGTGGTTCTATCCTGCTGATTTCCTAGAGATCAATGTGAAGAATTGCAAGGGGGACTTCCATATCATTATGGGGGGGGGTTTGTGCGTGGTGGGGGAAGGGAGTTGGGGGCATGGTTAAGCACAATAGATTTCAAAATGGGGATTTAAGACCATTCTTGGAAACTTCCAAGGAAAATGAATTTGGAAAAGTTGAGAAGAAGAGGGGTCCATGCATCACATTCAATGACATAGGGTGCCATTCTGTGCAAGAACTATTGACCATCAATGATACATCACTTAAAGCATGCAATCAATATGCTAACATAGCAAAAATTTAGATATGTTTATATGCATTAGCCAAAAAATAAGAAGATACCCAGTGGCTGATAACAGATAATGAAATTCAATTAACCATATGCATGGAACCAAGTGAAAGCCTCACTAGCACTTATGTTGAAATCATGGAAAAAATGGAGCAACTCCATTACCAACACTTCAATGCATAAAGTGAAATGGATTGGGGAGAGTTAGAGATCCCTAATAACTTCAAGCAAGAGCCTCTTGAATTAAAGGCTCTACCAGCAAGCATGGAATATGTTTTTCTCAATAATGGCAAGTTATTGATCATCAATGGTAGACTTACTTTTGAAAAAAAAACTAAAATTCTCAAAAGTGGTGAACAAATGGTCAACAACCTTTTCCTGGTCATATCATAAGATTACAAGAATAGATCATCAGATATGCCATTACTGTAACTACAAGGACTCCTCAATCAAGCCAAAGAGGCAACCACTCTAACAATTGAACCCTAAACTTAAGTAGATTGTCAAGCAGGAGTAAGAAACTCCTTAAAGATGGGTTTATCTACCAAATTGCAGATAGTAAATGGGTTAGCCCACTTATTATTGTTCCAAGAAAAGAAGAAAATAAAAGTCTACATAGACTTTTGGCTTTTAAAAATGGCAACATACAAGGATCATTTTCTATATCCATTTGTGAACTAGGTATTGGATACCATAACAAGACATTGTTATTACAACTTTTTGGATGGTTATAGTGGCTATAACCAAATCTAAATAATATTATAGGACCAAGAAAATACTATATTCACAAGTCCTTAGAGGACTTTTTCATACAGGAAGATGCCCTTTGGCCTATGTAATGCTGCTACTACATTCCAATGATTAATCCCCAGCATCTTTCAACAAAAAATTAGTAGGTGGGATAGAAGTATTCATGGATGACTTCTCTACCTATGAAGTTACATTTGAGTAAGCCTTAAGCCACCTTTAGCAAGTACTTCAAAGATGTGTAGGGACCAATTTGAGGCTCAACTAGCAAAAGAGTCATTTGATGGTCTAATAAGGCATTGTCTTAGGGCATAAAATTTTCAACAAAGTAATCAAGGTGGACCTGGAAAAAGTATAAGTCATAGAATAAATCACTAGGCAACCTAAGATGGTGAAAGATGCAAGGTCATTCCTTGGCCACATATGCTATTACAAGTGCTTCATCAAAAACTTCTCGAAAATCACTAAACCATTGGTGGAGCTAACAAAGAAAGATGGATCATTCACCTAGACCAAGGATTGTGAAAGTGCATTTCAACTATTAAAACAAAAGCTCATAGAAACTCCAATTCTATAAGCATCTAACTGGTCTAGGCCATTCCACATCATGACAAATGCATCCAATTGCACTTTAATGGTCATGCTTACATAATTGGACAATTAGAAACATCCCTACTATATCTATTGTATAAGCCAAAGCATTTTGGGTGCACAATTAAACTACACCATCACTGAAAAGGAGCTCATGGTAGTGGTGTATGTCTTAGAGAAACTCAGGAACTATGTCTTTGGATACCAAGTTTTTATGCACAAAGATCACAATGCCATAAGTTTCCTCATGAACAAACCAATAGTGATTCCACATGTCATACAATGGTTGGTGATTCTTTTGGAGTTTAACCTTATGATGGTAGATAAAAAGGAGACTGAGAATGTGGCTACTAATCACTTACATGATTATGATGGGATAGCAAAGAGGATGAAGAAACATTATCTAATTAGTTTCTAGATGAACTCCTCTTTGCTAATGCTATTGAAGTTGAAATTTCCAAAGATTCCAACTAGTATGATCACATCCTCTACTACCTACTTACTCAGGAGATGTCACATGAATGGTACAATAGGATGAAACAACAGTTTCTTCTCCATGTGAAACACTACATGGAAATCAAGAAAACCTCTACAAGAGTCGTGTTGATGATCTGGTTTAATGGTGTGTACCTAATGATGACTAACTCTGAGTCCTCCAGGATGCTCATGAAGGCCCTTGTGGTGGCCACTATGCTGGAAGAAGGATGCCCATTAAAATCCTCATGGTAGGGTATACTAGTTAATGATCTTCTTCTTTCATTTTTGTGACAAATGTCAAAGAGATGGAGGGCTAATTACATGAATAGAAGGACCCCAATAGTGGATTCAACCACTATAGCCTTTTAATCTTAGGGACATTAGCTTCATGAAGCCCATAAACCCTATGTCTAATGGAAAGGCATATATCATTGTCATTGTTGACTACTATACTAAGTGGGCTATAGTTGCCACCATCATTGACTGTTCATCCTCTACAATGGCATGGTTTATATAAAAAAATGTTGTAAATAGGTTTGGTATGCCAAGAGCACTAATTTCTAATAATGAAACACATTTTACAGGTGCCACTTTTCATAAACTTATGCAATGCTTAGGGGTCAAGCACAAACTCACAACTCCATACCACCTCTAAGACAATGGTCAAGAAGAGATCACTAATAGGGAAATAACAAAAAATAATAACATGCATACTTAATAAGTATAGGAAGGACTAGAGAGCCAAACTCAATGATGCTCTTTGGGCTTATCATTCAACATGGAAACTTCCTATCAGTTATTCTTCCTATGAGTTAGTGTACAAGAAACTTCAAAATCTTCCTATATAAACAAATCTTTGTACACTTTCAACAATCTATGAACTTGACCTCGATTTGAGTCTATCCCAAAAAGAATGATTAATGACCTTAAACATGATAGAAAAACAATAATTAGTGGACCTATCCTTAAATGAAGTGCACAAGGCATACAACAAACAACAACATGACCTCAAAATAAGGAAAGCTAAATGTCAACCAATAGCTAAGGTTCTCTATTGGAACTTCATGCATGTACCTAAACATACAAAATTCCAAATGCTGTGGAAATGACCTTATATTATCCATGCAAATTTTCCATCTAGGATCATGATGATTTATCACCCTACCAACTGAAAAAAATAATTATTAGTCAACATGCAACAATTCAAACCTTTCTTGGAATCAAGAGTAACTAGTGGAAACAACCCCTTAACAAATGGCCAAACATGCTTTATTTTCATATCTCCTCCTTCCAACTCAATCATAGAGGAGATGGCCAACCATGTTAATTGTGATGGTTTCTCAATTTTTTCAAATTTTTTATTTTTCACCATTCTTTATATGTTTTCCATTTTCTTAGGTACTTTGAAATTTATTTTATATATTTTTTCTTATTTAAGTTTTCTTACATGTGTTTTCCTCTTTATTACCATGAGGACTTTCGTCCTTAATAAGCCTACTGATTGTTGAAAGTTCAATTGAACTCTATTGGCTAAGTTAATTACTTAATGACTAGATTTTATCTTTGAATTAGGCCATTGATTAATTGACCATTAATTTTCTTATGGTATCATGTAGTGAGCTTACGTCATCCATCCATTCCACTCAACTCCATGATGTTCTTTCATTTTGAAAGCATGAGGTCCTTTCTTAATTACAACTTATAAAAGAATCTGTGGCCTTGATACTTAATTGACTAGGATGAATCAACTGGAATAGCTAAGTATGTGGCTTCAAGAGGACTTGTCACCTTTTGTACCTACCTATCTTCTTGAGTTGTATGGGTGATTCTCATTAATTCCTCACCATTTCTAATGTCAACCATTAACAAGAAAAATATCTTTGCATGGTGTGGTTGCCATTCAAACAAAACATGGGAATTCAAGCATACCCCTTTGACAAAATAATGGGCTAGAAGCACTGGTTATGGGGTTGGAAAGACATGTTACCCATGCCTAAAGGCACCCCTCTAACTAAGGCTCTTCCTAACTTCCTACTTCTGTTTTTCTTCTCTATTTGGAATGGTGGATGATCTTTGGGAGTGTTCATGAACTTTGAAGGTTGAATAGTATAAATGTGCCAATGGGAAGTCATTAGACATTGATGGACTTGATTCCAATTAAGGATGGAATAATATCAATTTATATTAACCACACATTCCACAATGACTTCATGTGACTGGGATGCAAGACTCCATTACCATTCTCTCTCTCTTCCATAGTTCAACTCTTGGCATTCACCACCTCACTACCTCCTATCATGGCTAATTAATGTGTCCCTTTTGGTATGTCCTAATTCTTTATTTATTTTGTGTGTGAATTTTATTTTTATTGGTCCATGACCATTAACAATCTTTAATGCCTACAGACTCCTAGATATGAGCATATGCAAGGGTATTAATGGCATGAGCCTACTATGAGAAGGATCCACTTGCATACACCTTCATCTAATGCTATTAAAATTTCTATCCCTTAGTTATTTAACATTCAATTCCATTATTTTACAACAAAAACATCTAGTTTTGCACTCCTTAGCAATTAAAATTTTCTCCAAATCTCCTTTCCTAAAACAATTCCATGCCCTCTTTCATGATTTGTCATCATTCTAGGCTATTATGGCTTCCTTTGGACTCTAATTTCATCTCAAAAATCTTCCCCAATACTTAGTTTTTATTTGTGAAAAACTATTTTAAATGGCTATGTCGATGCATCCCTATTAATGCAATGTAAAAAACCTATAAATATCCATTGACACTTATCAATTTTTTCATATTTTCCTTAAAACACAAGGAGAGTTTTTGCAATTTTGAAAGCCCAAAGATATTTTCCACACCATAAATCTCATACCACTTGTTTGATTAACCTTTTTTTTCTTATTCCCCTACCTACTAGAGGTAAGCTTTATGTCGTGAGGCCACAAACCTTTGGTTTATGATAAAAAAAATTTTGGTAATTTTTCAAACTCCCCAAGGTTTAATTATTAAAGTACCCATCTACACCAAGTTAAACCTCATAAACAAACTCTAGTAGCTAATGAATAAAATAATCAACCTATCATGCTCACAAAAAAACCTAAGTGTAACTTAATCAAATCAGAGAGGTATCAAAAAGAACTAAGGGTTACACATTAATTTCTAATCCTTGATTATGTTTGTGGATACATATGGCACCAAAGAGGGGAGAACCCACAAGAGGACCATCACAACCAAGGAATAACTAGCAACGAGGAGGAAGGAACTAGTAATAGCCACAACAACCCCAAGAATAGGTGGTCAAAGTGATCCATGGAATGGGACCTCTTCAGAAGGATCTTGAAGTCAAATCTATTTGATAGATTTCCACTACTAAAACTAGCTAATCAAGGTAATATGAGATGTCAAGGCTAAGACCTAATCTATAGGTTAGAATGATAGAGGCCTGCCGTGAGAAGATTCAAACCAAAAAGGACTAGAGTTCAATTTTTCAAGAACTAAACTTTGAACCCTTCTTTGAACTAGTGCCTAAGGAATTCTACACACAATTGTAGGGGTCTCTCATGTGGTCCATTCTCTCCTTAAATGGACAATGATACATGGGGAAGACTTGCCTATTCTAGAGAAACCAACAAGAAGATGCAATGATGAAAATCAAAGATATTATCATCTCCTACTCAGTTGAATCCATTGTAAAGGTCATTGGCTTACCTAATATAGGGGCAACTTTGGTAGAGATATCTACCCAAGAAAACCTTGAAGCCAAAAAAGAGTGAATCTAGAATTACTAAGTGGACAACAAGGAATATGGTGTACTAACTAAGGTAAAGTATGCATACTTTAAGATAGTGGCCTATTATCTAAAACCCATGGTGAGGCCCAACAAGGTCGTAGCCTTCTCTATCCATGAATGCACCATTCTAAGTAGTAAATTCCCCATCAACTTTCCTTATCTCATCTACTTGGAAATTCAAAAGCACTTTAAAGAAAATGAGTGAAGAAGGAAGACACTCCCCTTTCCTTATCTCATCAAAAAACTTCATAGAAGGGGAGACATTGCATGCTATGTAAAGGTTATGCTCCACCATGCTCCTACCGCATCTTGGCATGAGATTATGAAAGATAAATCAATCACAAAGCCAGTAGAAGAGGAGTGGCTACCATCATAACCTACCAGAGAGACCACACCAAAGTGTGCATAGTTGTAGAAAGGATTAGAAAACTTCATGAGTAGCTACTACAATAACAATAGGGTTCAACAAGTGGTGAAGATCCATTAGTCTACCATCCAACGTTGAGCCATCTTAATGAGGTTATGTGGACCATCAACTAGTTGGAGGCGACTTCCCTATTATTCTCTACACAACAAACATAGGTACCCACAAGAACAAATCCTAGTGCTTAGGAAGCTATGATATTCATCCCTAGACAAGAGTTCCATGAAATCTTTAGGAATGTCATAACTTTCTCGATGCACCTCTAGGAAGATGAGGAAGAAACTATCCTAATGATGAAGCATCATGGACAATAGATAGTGGCAAAAGTGGTGGCCAATAGGATGGCTAAGGCCCTAAATGCTCCTGTGGTAGCAATACCAAACATTGCTACCCTAAAAGATGTTCAAGCTTCCACAAGAGTAGGGAGTGATCAGCTTAGTGTAGCCCAACATAAGGAAGTGTTGGAATGATTGGTTGGAATCAGATAATTACTTTCAAACATCTTTATCTTTTAGATGAAATCACTGCAACCTAGTTAAATTTTTTAGAGACTAAGGGCAATTTAATCATTGTCAATGTCTAGCTATAGGTAGCCACTACCAAAAACCAATAGTTAGTTGTTGAAGTTTTAGAGTTGCGAGCTTATCTCTCTGACCCCATCATCATCCACCTGAACCTTAACAGAGATGAAGTTTTTCAATAGCTTCAACAAAAACTTAGAGAGGCTAAGAATGTAAAGAAAACTATGGTATTTAACATCTCCTTATCAAAAGCGTTAGCATTCAACACCGATAAGGATTTGGCTCAAGTCCATAAGGAAAAACCTAGTCCTCAACAAGGATACTCATCGGCTATGAAATATTGAGGGAAAAAAGGATCAAATTGTTGAATTCATCTAATAGTAGTATGAGTAGCTAGCCAAGGTGAACCTTGACCTAAAAATGTTGATAACAAAAAACCAAAATCTCTCCATGAGAAGTGTGAGCACTTTTCCAAAAAATGGCCATTGAGGTAGCCACCTAAAAAATGAGACTTTGAAATTTTCACAAGTGAAAAACCATTACAAGGACTAGGTTGGACTCCTCAAGAAGGTAAATGAATAGGAAATACAACTGGCCATGAACAAGACCCTCCAAAAGCTCCAACAAAGAGGTGATGTATGGAAACCAATTTTTGATGGCTTAAATGCATACAATAAAGATAAGGTCCACTTAAAAGGTTGCAAATAGAGGAGATGACTAAATACATAAATCCTACCAACCTCCAATATGCAAACTTGGCTATGCTAAATGTAGGGAGGCCAAGAACAACGTTGGAGAAACAGGTGACCAATTTGTACCTCCTATATGAGGTAGAATTCAAGCACCACAAAGAAACTAAACAAAAATTAGAGATATCTAACATAGAGCTTGAAGTTATTAAGAGCCTATTCACTGATCAATGATCAATTTTTAAGAACCTGGCCAAGAGAATGAACGATTACCATGAGTTGTTAAACCTAGTAAAGATGTTTGACATCAAATGAAAGTAATTCATAGCATGGTTCATTAATGCCAAGGAACTATTTCCAATAATGTCGTGCCCATGGGACAACCTCATACTAGCTCATATTAGCAAAGCTACGTGGACTATGTATGACCCACACAGCAAAGAAAAAAAGATGAAAGCATTGTTGGATGCTTTCTAACTTCCACTAGTAGCAAGATAGCCTCAAGCGCCTCCACCACTACAAGTGTCGAAGCTTGGAAAAGGTCCATCAACATCCCAGGAGCCTCCACCTCCTAGCACTATTTGAACTTCACCTCATCTTTGGCAATCAAAGGGATCCTGCTATTATTTTTGTAAAAGGTGTCTAATTTTTTTTTGTCATGAACACCAATTTTGTAATTCCATACAATTTAGCACTTACAGTCAGTCAACTAGTTAGAGTCAATCAGCTAATAATTCATACCTTTTCAATTCTGTAAGAAGCTTAAATCCTATTTTTGTTCACTTGGGAACAAGTTTTCACTCAGTCATGGAGGTATGATGAAGTAGAGTTAACTAGCTACATCGACGGGCATGCATCGACACAGCCCCATCATCACTTGATCACATGCATCAATGCAAGGTCAAGTCAAGCCTATATAAATGCACGTACCCACCACATTTATGGCATATTAAGTTAATACTATAGCCGAACTCTTATAATTTTTTTTCCTAAAGTTAGAATATTTTCGAAGTGCCCACAATATGAACTAAAGCAATTGTATGGATATTTATTTAAGCATCATGTACCTAAACACATTGGTGTGACTGACAATAAAGACAAGATTCTTAACATTCATTGCAATACTTGGAATAGATTAATATTTCTTACCTACACTTTGTTATTAATGCACTTTATATTCTTTTTTTAATTAATTCATACATTTAATAATGAACACATGAGTATGACCACTTCGAGCATACCATTTAACACTTGGTAATTCCCACAATGGCCATTTGGTGCACCCCATAATTATCACTTGGTAACCTAGTAGCATTGATATGAGTTCAAGATGTGTATGGAAAGTGGGCCCGGATACTTATGTTAGGATAGTTAGCCTTAGAACCATTAGATAGTTAGAATAGTTAATTACCAGCCATTTATCTTCTCATCCATACTTAGGATAAAAATATATAAAAATATAAATATCAATAAATATCATATGCCTTGACTCATACTTAACCATACATAAGAGCCTACACAAGTGAGAGTTAAGAAAAAAATGATCATACATTCCCCTAAGTCACCATCTTTATCTATAGGCAAACTTATGAGCTAAGTCCATAGAATTTGACCAAATCGCTAGTGCATGCTTATGATCGGTATGGTTGGACAGAGGGACTACTCACTGCTCACTAGATTACATGGTCACCCATTGAATATTGTACGTGATAGAAATGTTAAATTTACAAGTCATTATTGGATGTCATTGTAAAAATTGTTGGGTACAAAAATTTTTTTTCCTAGTATCTATCATCTACAAATTGATGGCCAAACTAAACTTGTAAATAAATCATTGCTCAAAATTTTAAGGTATCTTTGTGAGAATTAGTATAATAGATGGGAAAATCTTTTATTATATGCTAAGTTTAGTTATAAAAATTCTTGTTATTCTAGCATTGGGAAAAGTCCATTTGAGGCAATCTATGGTTATGCTTCTAGGATGGTAGGTGATTTAGGAAATTTAATGATTTTGCTCATGTTAGTTTAGATTTTGTGAATAGCATGCAAAACTTGCATAAGCAAGTGAAGACAAAACTTGAGGTCAAGGCAAAAAAAAGTTGTTGCTACCAATAACTTGGAAAAGAAAAAGGTAACATTCAATGTTGGTGATTATATATGGCTTCATTTTGGTAAGGAGAGACTGAGAAATGTAAACTTCTCCAAGCTTAAGTCTAATAATTTTGGCCCATTTCAAATTAGGGACAAAGTGAATGATATGAGCTTGATCTTCCTAATCATTTTTCATTGTCTTGTGTGTTCAATGTTCAATGTGTGAGTCATTTCTATAGCAAAGTGCTTACATCTAAATTGAAGGATAGTCTTGAGAACCTCAAAGATGCACTTGAAGATCAAAAGTCATTAGAGCCATCAAGAAAACCAATTGCATAGGCAAGGGAGGCCAAAAGCAGAAGCTAAAAGATGCATGAGTACTGATGAGTAGCGAGGTACCCCTACGTTCAACCATACGAATATAAGCATTTCACTCACGATCCGATCGAATTCCAAGGACTACGTGCCTATGTGCCTTTGTGAAACAAGGACAGATTGGTTGATTGTTATATTCCCAAGCTTACCTGTATGTCACAATTGTATGGTTAAGTAAGCTTGAGGCATATGATTTTTATAGCTTTTATGTTTTTATGTCTTGCACTAGTAAGGGAGAAGAGAGATAACTAAGTGACTAATTTATCTTAACTAATCATTAACTAAGTTCTAACAAATCCTAACACTAGCATTCATTCTCACTTTTCGTACACATCCTAAACCAGTGCAACACTACTAGGATTACCAAATGCTAATCGTTACTGGGTTACCAAGTGTTACACGCATGCTCGGAGTGATCGTACTGAGTGTAATATAACGATTTGCTTAATTGATCAAAATGAATTACTACGCTAATAACATAAATGTAAAGTGCATAAAATAAAATAAATGCATAAGAAAATGAAATAAAATAAATGTGTAAGAAAAAAAATCTCAAGTGCTGTAAGGATGAATCAAAGAGCTTGTCTTTATTTCCATACATAAGGTGTGCTTAGGTACACAATGCTCGAATAAAGATCCATCCACACTTAGACCTCCTGTTGTGGGCACATGGAAAATACTCTAACTACAAGAGTTTCGTTACTTGACTGCTACCAGACTTCTTTTCGATTATGCACTTGGGCACTATATTTATAGACTTGGGAGCAACTACTCTAATAATTAGAGTAACCACTCTAATAATTAGAGGAACCACTCTAATAATAACTACTCTAATAATAACCACTCTAATTATTAGAGTAACTGCTCCAATAATAACTGCTCTAATAATTAGAATAAACTACTAGAGTAACCACTCTCATCATACCCCCATGACTAAATGAAAATTTATCCTTGAGTTCCTTACAAAATATTGGGAAGGTATGGGATTATTGACTAATTAACAACTAACGATGGAATGGGATGATAGACTCAACGTGCCCAGTGATGGATCAATAAGCATATTACAACATTGTGGTGAACACTCATACATAAATGACATCCAAGCCTTTATTTGGCAGCTTGCAGAGAAAGAGAGAGAAAGAAAATGAAGCATGTTTCTGCCAATGCTAAGATTGCGCCTTCCGTTGTTTATCCATAGCCATGCCACCATACTTGCTTCTTTCGAAAATGCTCTAGTTCTAGTCCATCTCGAGTGCTTCCTCCAAGCCCAGTCCATTTTTTGTATGATCACCATCTGCACATACAACACAGTCACAAATGAGCAAGGATAGATAATCCATAATGCAGTTGATACCTTGCCTCAATATGAAGCGCATTGGCTGAGTTGTGGTTATGGAAGAAACTAGTTCAGAGATTTATCATTAGCAACTACCCAAGGTGTAGGGGTTAGGAAATTAGTAAAATGGAAAAAATTGAAAAAATTGTGCCAAGGTCCCCATGACTAAGAGCGAACCTCTGATAGCTATAAGATGGAAAAACATGAGGAACAAGAAAGATGAAAAATATCAACAGAAATGCCAATAAAATGGATTTCATGGATGGGGATGAAACAAGAAATGATTGATTGTAGGAAATTTTTAAGGGAAAGAAGTTAACAGTTGCATCAAAAAGAAATGCTAATGAGTCTTTCCCAAAGCAGGCTCATGCCCTTTATGCCCTGACAAACCCACAAACCAAAGAGTCCGTAGGCTCTAGGAATGTCATTTGGAAGCAAGAGTTAAAAAATTACCTGTAAGAATTCACCAAAGAAAAACAATGCATCAACCTAGAAATGGACTAATGATAGAATCGGTAATGAGGTGGAAAAATGGAGAGAAAGATGGAGAGGAGAGAATGGAATGGAATCCCAAGAACAAGGTTGTGTAAATCCCCTTGTGTACTTTATGGTTAATGTCACTAAGTAGAACTCACCCCAAATCCAAACTCAAACAAACCACATCCAGTGACCTTGCATCAATACACTTGACCAATCCATCCACTTGAAGTAACAAGAATGCTTCCAAAAAAAGTTACCACCATTCCAAAGAGAGCGAGATGGAGAAGTAGGAAGAGAGAAAAGGCCTTAGTTAGAGGGAACCTTTAGGCATGGGTAACATATCTTTTCAGTTCCATAACTAGTGCTTGTAGTCCATATTTATTTATTATGTCTAAGGGGTGTGCTTTGAATTATTACTCTTTTTTATTTTTATTTTTATTTTTATGTGAGAACCACACCATGCAAAGACTTTTTTTTATTCACTCAGCTTCCTAGTTTTTGAACAATGTCAAAATGGTGGAAAACCCAAGAAAAAGCATCCAAGCACCCCAAGAGAATAGCCAACACAAATGCATCAAATCCCCTTGAAGTCACACCCTTTTCATCCTTTGAGTCTTTCCTTGGTTTGAAAAGTACCCAACCACCAATTCATTAAAAGTTTACTTAGAAAAAAGGGACTGTATAGTCCAAGCCAAAGGAGACCATAGAGTTGTATGGATGAGTGGATGGCATCGACTCATTGCCTATTTTACCAAAAGAACCATACCTTAATATCAGCATCATAATTCAAAGGAAAAAACCAAACATTAGTAATCAATATGATATAATTCAATCCACCATCATGAGCACTTATTGGATGATGAATAAAAGAAATTAAGCAAACAAAGAAATATTAAAAATATGAATGATGGTGTAAAACAAAAATAAGAAAAGTTGAAAGAATGTGTAAAATAAAAAATGTATAAAAAAATGTGTAAAACAAAAATTCAAAAAGAATTGAGGGCCTAGAATGATTAGCATAGGTGGCCATCTCCCCCATGACTAAGTTGGAATGAAGAGATCCGAAATAGTGAGCAAGGTTGTCCATCAAGAGAGGTAGCATGTGTATTGGTTGTCCTAAGCTCTTGGAAAGTTTTGGTTTGTTGCACATTGATTAAAACTTTGTTATCTAGGCTCTCAGGTTTGTATATTATCATGGCCTTTGAAGGAAAAGTTGCATAAATAATATAAGGTCCTTCCCACAGTGTTTGAAATTTAGTACGTTGTGGAACATGTGTGGGGTTCTAGTAGAGAACCTTATCTCCTGGTTGATATTTAACTTTCCTAATTCTTAGGTCATGAAATTGTTTATTAAAGGCCTTGTGCAATTTTTTAGATGACAGGGCAACTAATCAATTTTCATCTAGCAAGTTAAGGGTTACTAACCATTGTTTCTGTGCTAGATCAAGGTCAAGGTTGAGGTCACATGTCGTGGATAGTGTACGAAGCTCAGTTTGAATAGGAAGCATGGGTAATTTACCATACACTAACTTATAGGGAGAGTAGCTTGTAGGGAGTTTCCATGTGGAGCAGTATGCCCAAAGAGCATTATTTAGTTTAGTGCTCCAGTCTTGCCTAAACTTGCTAATGGTTCTTGTCAATATCTTCGTAATCTCCCTATTGGTGACTTCGGCTTGATTGTTTGCTTGGGGGTGGTATGGTATTGTTAGTTTGTTTTCAACCCTTAAGAATTGCATTAATTTCCAAAAATTTGCACTTGTGAAGTGCATACCATTATCTGAAATAAGTGAACGAGGCATACCAAACCTATTTATGATTTTTTGTTGAACAAATCATGCAACTGTAGATGATGTACAATCCTTAACAGCATCTACTTCTTCCCATTTAGTTAGGTAATCAACAACAACAATGATATAGGCTTTTCCATTGGACATTGGTGTAATTGGCCCCATAAAATCAATTCCCCAAATGTTGAAGGGTTCTAATGGTTGGATCCATTGTTGCAGACCATCCATTCTAGCAATCATTCCCCCATCATGTTGATAGCACTTACAAGATTGGACAAATTGATGGATGTCCTAAAACAATGTAGGCCAATAATATCCTACAAGCAAGATCTTGATGCTTGTTCATCTTCTAGCATAATGACCCCCACAAGGACCCTCATGAGCATATTGGAAAACTTGTAGTTGATCTATATCGGAAACACACCATCGAACCAAACCATCAAGATACACTTTGTAAAGTTGCCCATTGATTTCCATAAAGTATTTGGCTCAGTGAAGAAATTGTTGTTTTTTCTTAAGGTTTAACTCTTGTGGTATTTGTTGGGTGAGGAGATAGGTAAGAATGCTACTATACTAGCTTGTTTCCGTGGGTGATTGATTATTCACTACACCAGAAAAGAGGAATTCATCAAGGAAATAATTAAAAATTGGATACTCATCCTGTTTGTTGTTCCATTGAAACTAAGATAAATGATCAGAAACTACATTCTCGGTGCCCTTGTGATCAATCATTGTTAAATTAAACTCTTGTAAGATTACAAGCCATCGTATGATATGAGGGATTACCATTAGCTTATTCATGATGAATTGGATTGCACTATGATCTATATGTATATATACTTTATATCCCAACACATAGTGTCTAAACTTTTATAGTGCAAACACTATAGCCATTAATTCTTTCTATGTGGTAGTGTAGTTAAGTTGTGCACCAGTGATACTTCTACTTGCACAGTGGATGTAATAAGGACACTTCTGGTCATCTAACTATGTAAGTATGGCTCCTAAGGCATAGTTGGACATGTCAATCATGATATGGAATGGTTTAGACCAATTAGGAGCTTGTAGAATGGGTGTTTCTACTAGCTTCTGCTTTAAAGTTTCGAAAGCTAGTTTGCATTCCCTGGTCCACTCGAAAGGTGCCTCCTTTTTTGTTAATTCCACCAATGGTTTGGCAACCTTTGAAAAGTTTTTAATAAATCTCTTATAGTAGCCAGTATGTCTAAGGAATGACCGAATATCTTTGACAGTTTCCAGTTGATCGGTAATTCCTTGGATAATTTTGATTTTCTTGGGGTCTACCTCTATCCCTGTGTGTCAGATTTTGTGCCCTAGTACTACGCCTTCTTAGAACATCAAATTCCTTTTTTGCCAGTTGAGCCTCAAATTGGTTTCTATACATCTTTTTAACACTTACTCCAACTAGTCCATAAGTGGATAAGTCATTCATAAAGACCTCCATGCCATTCCCTATCTGTTGTTGGAATATGCTTAGAACTAGTTGTTGAAATGTTGCAGGGGCATTGCACAAGCCAAACGACATTTGTTTGTATGTGAACATTTCCCAAGGACTAGTGAATGTAGTCTTGGCTTGGTCTTCTAGGGCTATTTTTATTTGGTTATATCTGCTATACCCATCCAAAAAACTGTAATAGTGATGGTGTCTAAGACTTGGTCAACAAATGGCAATGGAAAGTGATCTTTCAATGTTACCATATTTAGTAGCCTAAAATCTATGCACACCCTCCATTTGCCTCCCTTTTTAGGCACAATAACTAAGGGTCTAACCCATTCACTATCAACAATGGGGTATATGAACCCAGCCTTGAGAAGCTATTCAATTGCTTCCTTAACTACTTGCTTTAGCTTAGGGTTCAATCACCTTTGCAGTTTGTCTTCGAGGCTTCATGGAGGGGTCAATGTAAATTCTATGTTGGCATATCCTAGGATCTATTCTAGTTAATTCGAGATATGACCAAGTGAAGGCTTTTGACCATTTATTTATTGCCTTCAGTAATTCTTCTTTCTATTGAGGAGCAAGCTTAGCATTGATAATTACCGATTTTTCATTTTTAAGGAATGTGTATTCGATATTGGTGGGCAATGGTTTTAGCTCAAGGGGCTCCTACTTAAATTTCTTAGGGATTTCCAACTTCCCCTAGTTGATATTTTCAAGGTTAAGACTTGGAAGTTGGCAGTGGACTTGCTCTAATGCATCTATGTTATCAATGTAAGCACAAGTCAAACCCTTAATTGGTTTCATGCATATGAGTGAACAACTTTCTTGATCATCTATCAGCCACTAGGTGTCTTCCTGTCGTGTGGCTGCTGCATATAGCCATCTTTGTATGTTAATCACTTGTGCACACTGATTGCATGAAGGCAATGCTAAAATTTGCACAAACAATGACCTTTGCACGCAATTACACCTTGCGTCACTATATGCAATGCACAGAACTTTCTTCTTCTCAATCTTTTCGAATGTATTTTCCTTTGATATTTCTAAGGAAAGATGATGGATTCCTAGGCATGCATCAATGGTGCTTAGCCATGCTCTTCCCATTATGATTGGGAAGTCCCCCTTACCGTTGTTTACCTAAATCACTAGGAAGTCATCTAGGTACGACCACCCACAAATAGTGGTAACAATGCCTTCCACCAGTCCCAATGGAACAGTGATGGACTAGTCGGCCAACTCTAGATGGATGTTGCTCTTTTTCAATGGAGGCAGGTTCTAGGTCTTACACATTTCTTGAGAAATCAAGTTGACATCAAAACCTGAATCCAAAAGAGCCTTCCACGGTGCATTTTCAATGATTTGTAAGTATATCAAAGGACTCCCAGGATTAGATAATTTCCTAGAAAGGTGGCCATCTTTGATCTAATCAATAACTGCACGTGTTAGCATGACTGTATGTGTTGAGTGTGGTGATTGGGTTGAAGGGGGCTACAAAGTTTTGATTGATACTAAGGTGTCTAACGAATCAACCGCTTGTGATTGCAAGGGCTTAGTTGATCTATTGGTTCTAAAGAAATGTCTTTTCTTCATGTGGTTGTTGGAACCAATAGTAGGTTGAGAGTTAACAGCCCTTGTGGCATTACATTGCTGCGACTAGGTAGGGATTTCACCCTGCATAGCTGGAGCAGGTGATAGTGGAGCTATTGGTGGAAGAGATGTAGCCAGATGAGAAGGATGATATGCTTTCAGAATATCTCCCCTAGAATAGGGAGTCCCATAATACTTGCGGGCTTTGTAGTGAGGTTGAGGAGTGATCTGACTAGTAGAGTCACGTGGGAAGATTGGCTACTACACGTAATATCCATACGGGCCAGGTTGTTGGTAAGGATAATATTTCCTTGATGGTGGAATTTCCCATGATTGTGGGTGCTACCACTGTTGATATTCCTCAATCAGTTGTGGTGGAGTTCCACTTGGATAATACATTAAGGGTTTGTGAAACTATCTTGAGTTACTTTACTTTGGGGGTAAGGTAACCTTCAGGGTGCTTACCATTTGTTCAATCATGGGTTCAATGCATACATCCCAGACTCTTGCAGATGTGAGATTACAAGGAAACATCCCTTAGGATGGTCATATTGACATATTTCACATCCACTATTATTATCTGTTTCCTACTCCACAACCTCTTCAATGATGGCAACTTTGCCCTTACCCTTGCTACATGCATGTTCAGATTTTTTTTTTTTTTTTTTTTTTTTTTTTTTTGCGATCACTACCTTGCTCTCTAGAATCCTTTACTATTTTAAGAATATATTGAAATCTATTGTCTAGGGAATCCCACATTTGAGCTACCTTTGCCGATACTTCTGATGTCAACTTTTGGATAGGCAAATTTTTCCTATTCACCATCTCTTCAAGTGGTGACTCTTCTTCATCCTCACAAAATCTTACTCCCCTCTTCTGGAGGGAAGGATCTCAATTATACTCTTTCACACTTTCTCTCTTTTGTAGCTCACCTTCTTCCATAGCAACTTGCTCCAATAGTCTTGGAATTTGACAAGGCCTAAGCTCATATAGTCTTCCTTGGGCATAAGTCCCAAGGGTTCTCCTCATTTCATGCCTAAGCCCATCCATGAGATGGTGCAGTTGATCCCTGCGAATAAAAATGGCCAAGAAAATGATGTAATAGTGCATAATATCGGCCCATGGTAGCATCCAAGGGTTCATGTCCTCCTTGTTTCCAACGTTGGATTTGCTTTTGCAAGTTAGACATTCAGGAGTACATTTGGTACTTGTCATTAAATAGTTCTAACATAGTACTCCACCTACAAATGGATTCTGATTCTAAAGACCGGTACTAGCTTTCCACTTCTTTAACTAGTGTCCATGAAAATAACTTAAGTTTTTGCCATTCTTTCTCCATATTTTGTAAGGCACACACATCATGGAATGCTTGTAAGTGATTTTTAGGATTAGCATTATATCCCCCTTCAAATTGTGGGATATTGTTCATATCTAATCTCTTGATCCTACTATCTTTCTGGTGCCTTGTTGGAATTCTAACATCCTCAGTTATGTCCAACATACTTCGAGTAGCGAGGAGGCGTTCATCATGATTGTCTCGTCCATGGGGTCTATGATGCCTACATTGTTCCCCACTCTCCCTTCTTCTATGTTGAGACTCTCTAGAGTTCCCTCATCCCCTTACTTGGATGTTTCATCTACGACTTACTTTGCCTACCTTTATCCCCATGGTCTTTTTCTTTATGACCGTGTCTGGATATTGAACGCGAGGGTGAAGGAGATGATGAAGATGAAGAAGAAGGAGAACTGTCACCATGATGGTGTCTGCTACCTTCTCTTCTGTGGTCTCAGCCCCGATCACGATTGTGATCAGAATTTCCACCTTTATCATGAGTTCATGTCCTTTGTTCAGACCCTTTGTGCTCATGGGTATTAGAACCTGGGTTGTGAAAAGTAAAATGAAGGTTCGGATCACAATCCCTTAGCCAAATTCAAGGGGAGGAACATCGTTGTATAGGCAACTACTTGAGGTAGGTTCACCACCCTCATTTTCGCTTAAGACATGTGGGGCATCCTGGGACCACTTACCCTTCAAAGACTTATGATGCCTCTCTTGTTGCAAGTCCCTTTGACGTTGTGCCTCTACGGGATGATATTCTCTTGAGTCATGGTCTTGCACAACGTATTCTACGTGTAAGTGCAGCATGCCAATTCATGTGAGAGCACAAAGAAGCATGCTCAGGACTGAACAATCAGGAAGTAACACTATGTTACCTTCTAAGTCTTGCCATCGCAGTTGTTCATCTTAATGGAGGATAAAGGTGAAGTCTAATATATACTCATCGGGATGAATATATACCACTCAAACTTGTTAAGGGACTAGCAGATCAATGTCATATGTATTATGCCACCAATTATTTCCTGTTTTAGACCTAGGCGATGAGGCGCTTTCGTATGAAGAAGGAGACATACTTGTCTATTCAATGTGCAATGTATTTTTGTTTATTATTTTCTCAGCCAACCCTAATGGTTTGTTCCAATGATGTGAATGATTTCCTATGTTCTAGTTAGTGCACAAATAACTAAGTCCCTAGCAATGATGCCAATGATGAGTGGTGAGGTACCCCTATGCTCAACCATACGAATATAAGTGTTTCACGCACGATCTGGTCGAATTCCAAGGACTAAGTGCCTATGCACCTTTGTCGAACAAGGATGGGTTGGTTGATCGTTGTCTTCCCAAGCTTACCTATATGTCACGATTGTATGATTAAGTAAGCTTGAGGCATATGATTTTTATAGCTTTTATGTTTTTATGTCCTGCACTAGTAAGGGAGAAGAGAGATAACTAAGTGACTAATTTATCTTAACTACTCATTAACTAAGTTCTAACTAATCCTAACACCAACATTCGTTCTCACTTGTCATACACATCCTAAACCAGTGCAACACTACTGGGATTACCAAACGCTAATCATTATCGGGTTACCAAGTGTTACACGCATGCTTGAAGTGATCGTACTAAGTGTAATATAATGATTTGCTTAATTGATCAAAATGAATTGCTACGCTAATAACATAAATGTAAAGTGCATAAAATAAAATAAATGCATAAGAAAATAAAATAAAAGAAATGTGTAAGAAAACAAATCTCAAGTGCTGCAAGGATGAATCGAAGAGCTCGTCTTTATTGCCATACATAAGGTGTGTTCAGGTACACAATGCTCGAATAAAGATCCATCCACACTTAGACCTCCCACTGCGAGCACTTAGAAAATACTCTAAGTACAAGCGTTTTGCTACTTAACTGCTACCAGACTTCTTTTCGATTGTGCGCCTGGGCACTATATTTATAGACTTGGGAGCAACTACTCTAATAATTAAAGTAACTGCTCTAATAATTAGAATAACTACTCTAATAATTAGAGGAACCACTCTAATAATAACCACTCTAATTATTAGAGTAACTGCTCCAATAATAACCACTCTAATAATTAGAGTAATCACTCCAATAATAACCACTCTAATTATTAGAGTAACCACTCCAATAATAATCACTCTAATTATTAGAGTAACCACTCCAATAATAACCGCTCTAATAATTAGAATAAACTGCTAGAGTAACCGCTCTCATCAAGTAGTTAATGCATTAGAATGATGAGATACCTAAAAATGCAATTTGCATAGTAGTTAATGCATTAGAATGATGAGATACCTAAAAATGCAATTTGCATTCATGAGAAAGACTTGGCTTTGTGGGAGCTTAATGCTATCCCAAGTGTATAGCCAACTTGAAAATAAGTTTTTATTTTAAGAATGGAAGAGATGATGAGGACATCATCCAACCCCTATGCCATCCTTAATGGAACGTTTTATGTATTTCTTGGTATTTATGAGTGTTTCATGTTTTTTTGTGATATTTATTTATGTTTTTATGTGTTTTGACATGTTTGAGGATGTTCTAAAGCTATTTTGATGAGTTCATGGGGTTTTGGGATCAATTGAGACTTGTTTCAAAGTGTCTAGACATTCCAGACCTTAAAATGAGCATCCTTATTTTTGGCCCTACTAGAATAGATGTCTTCTCCCAAGACAAGACATCTTGTCTATAGTATAGATGTCTATCATACAAGCTAGACATTTCCTATACAAGCCTACAACTCTAGGAAGATGTCTACACCACCTACAAGATATCTCCTTTGTAAACTAGTTACTCTTAGTTAGGACATCTCCTCTTGTCCAACAATGGGATGTTATTGGATGAATTTTAACGAATCAAAATTTTAATTTTGAATGTTAAGGTAATGCAAGACCATGAAGAAAAATTATAAATGATCCTCTTGGGCATCCATTTGGACAAGAGGGAGAGAAGTGATGAGAGAGTAATGTTAAGCTCCATTTCAACATCCATTGTTGTAAGGCTCCATACCCATTTAATTTGTGAGTATGTTGTATTGGATTTTAACTGTTGTTCGTCCTTGGGGATTGTATGCTTCTAGCTATGTACTTGAATTTCAAGCAAGAATAAAGGGTTGTGCTTCTTTTCTTCTTTTCCATTATGTGTTCTTGTGAGAATTTTGTAGGATTTGGCTTTAATTTGGGATGTTGGAGTCTAGTCCTTACTAGGTTGTAGGATGAACACCTAAAAATGCATTTCCAAAACCATTGGCATTTTTTCTTTAAACTCTCTCTTCAATAATATAATGTACTTTAAATTTTTCTAATATTCTTATTCATTTTTTTGAGGGTCCAATACTCCTTCGGTGCACCTTGTTCTCCTTCCCTGACTATTAATGAATGAAACAAAAATGTGAAATCGTAAAGGTGTTAAATTCAAAAATCACCGACAACTTTTCGTGACACAAAAATGGGCAAGCACCTAAATCACATGTTTAGATCAATGTGCCTTAAGCATTTTCCCCCAATGTGATGTGATGTGCATTTCGACGGTAAAGAAAACGAGAATACGAAAAATCCACGTAGTGAAAATGCCTTTGAATTACGAACCATATTAATACGTTAAAAACCACATCAATATCTGGCATGAAAATAAGCTGTGCTGAAAACCAGAATAGCCTTATGTTTTCTAACATATTCTAAAACACGTTTTCCCGTTATTTCACGTATCCACGTCCCCCTTGATGCATAGCTTTTCACGATTGCAAAGTAGCGACATCTTCCTTGGGATAAAACCAGAGCGAGCGCCAGAAATAAAGTCATGATTGAAAGCCCCGAAAATAATTTCAACGAAAAAGCTACCAAAGAGTGGAGGACGCAGGCGTCAAATCGACCTTAGCTTTTGGAAAATACTATCGCAGGCGCAATTACCAAATATCAATGGATGGCGGAACATTGGCTTCTGCCGTTAGACTTGCAGAGCAAGAGAAAGAGCCAAGCCATGGTCAAGGCCTGAGCCATCAGAAGTGCAAGGGTGCTAATTATGGTTACCTGGCCTTTTTCGCAAACGGAAAATGACTACCCATAAATAGAAACGTCTATTTACGTAAAGTTGCTATTTCTCACATTTCCTACGTGTCTGCCTAGTACTTGCTGCCCCATCCGGTGCCGTCTTTGTGATTCAACATCAACCCCTTGTTTTAGTCTTTATTCGCTAAATTGTATACTGCAAATTGGCAAAATCTGTCCCTTCTCTTTCTTCCTCTCCCTCCCGCCTGACCGACTGCTGCTTCGTGGAAACCACCTCTGTCTCTGTTTAACAATATCTACTGGGTTGTCTTTCATCTGCATTGGCCGTGGCTACTGTATTGAACCATCCTTGCAGTTTCCTTTACTTCTTGCTGATAGCTTTACTTGTGTCAGCTTTCATTTTCTGTTTTTGCTCGTCAAGGATGAACGGTGCAGATTCTGATAGCCCAAGTGCTGCTGCTCCTGCTGCTGCTCCTGCTGCTGCTAGTCCAGAATGCTTTGCCGAGTGCAGAATTTGCCAGGAGGAGGACCATTCTTCCAGACTTGAGGCTCCTTGTGCTTGTTCCGGTACAGTCAAGGTATGTCTTTGATTTGATTTGTGTTGTTGTTAAAGAGTTTTGGGTTTTGGCTTTTGGGTTTTGGTGTGTTGGGTTTTTATGTTAGGCAGACGTTTTTGAGGAGGTTACGTTGTCATTTCTTGTTTCTGTGTTTCGAGTTTGCAGTATGCTCATCGTGAGTGTGTTCAGAGATGGTGTGATGAAAAGGGTCATATCATATGTGAGATCTGCTGCCAGGTGAGCCCACCATAATCCTTACCAAATCCTACCAACAGAATTCCATGAATTGCCCAGAGAGCCGCAGACTTCCTTGCATGAAAATGACAAACCCTAATGGTTTTCCGTGGATTTGGATTTTGGTATGTTGTTCTTAGTTAATTTTTGGTTTTGAAATGCAGCCCTACCGAAATGGTTACTGGGTGTCTGCTGAGCCCACTTTTTTAATTCCAAGGTACGTTACACGAATGTACCCATGGATCTTTCTATACTTCGTTTCTGGTTTCATGATGCGAGTTTTTTCAGTATCTCATGCTGTTCCTTGGTTATGTGAAAAATTTTGAAAGATTCGTGGACCAGAGAAACCAGATAGACGTGCTGGGAGGCGGGAATTTGATGCTTGATAATTCTGATTACGAGGAGGGCGGGGATGATGATAATAATGAACAAATCGAGGAATTGAGCTCCGTAACTGCCGCCTTGTGCCGCGCTGTAGCATTTGCTGTAACGGAAAAACTGCCTCACTATCTTTGTTGATTCCGCAGGGAATTTATAATTAAGCATTAACTTTTTTTGTGAAGTACTTACCCTCGATTCACCGGATGCAGTTATTATTTCTAGTTTTTGAGCTTTATACCATAGTCATGACCACATCTTGCACAGGAGATGATTTTACCATCTGCTCCCTGGTATTTATGCCTGACATTAGTCTCCTGATCGTCTTTGATTCCCATTTTCTGCTATTAGAGAATGATTTAATATTCATGAATTTTGTTGCAGATATTTCCTCTGAGGGTCGCTGGTTTTTTTCTACCCTGCTATTGCGTGGCCAAAGCAGTCAGGCTCTTCAATCGCATAGAAGTATACGAAGATACACAAGTACCCATTTGAAATTAGTAGTTTTAACTATAGAACGAATAATTTTGCAATCGCACTTGGGTTTGGTATATAAAATTTTTATATGTTGCATATCTGTTTCCGTACTGCAGGAGGATGATAGGTCATTGGATGTAATTTTGGAGCAAGAAGAGGCAAGAGAAGTCAGATTATTCGTCTGTTGACTGTCTTCTGAGTCGTAACGCATGAATCCTCCAGCAGATTTTACAGTCCTAAGACGTGGAACAGCTTACCGTAGAAAAAGGTGGGAAGATTTTGGGCATAATATATAAACCGTTTTGAACGATACCATGCAACATGAAGGCGTTAGTAACTTGTTTTAGAATGTCTGGCCTTTTGCTTGTCTGGCACACTCAAATGATCTGAAACCATATTTCCATCCAGTTTATTTATGTTTTCTGATAAATATCGTGTTCTCAACGCATATTCAGGCACATGCAACGTGCTCAAATTTTGATTGTGTATCCGTAGTAAATACTTACAGAGATCAAGGTAACTTCCAAAGTGTATCTCATATTTTCACTCAAAAAATTTAACTTTGTTAAGTATAATCAGTGTGAGAGATTTGCAGATAACTTTCTGCCTATTTTAATCTATATTTTTTGATCCATGATGAAAGTTTCGTAATTTAATTCGGTAAATCTTAAACTTGAATATCTTTATTTTTAATGTTTAATTGAGATGAAAAGTATCATTAAAATCATTATTTTGCATTTAATAATATAACTAGTTAAATTTCAAAACATGTATATTTTTGTGGCTTTACTAATTTCTATTTTTCTAAATTAATTTTAATTATTTATTTATACAAGTAATAAAAATAGTGCTACACTTTATTGTTTTACTATATTTATTGAGGTAACTTTTTTTATCTCGACCAAGAGGTGAATTACCAACTCCATCCAAGAGAGTCCTCCTCGTTGAAGATTAAATGATTTTAATCAACATAACTGTAAGTTTACAGTAAAACAATTTTATGGTGAAGTTGGGTAAAGAGATGATTTTTTTTCACCAAAATTATCATTGAATAACGTACACTGGTTTTGATTTTTGTTTTTAATATGAAAATCAATTTTCACTCGAGATTTTATTAATTTGAAAAATATAAAAGATTCTCTCAACAATTTGATCACAAATAGAGAGTTTTATTCTTCCTAAAATTATAGGATCCCCAAAATACATAGTAGGAAAAAAATCTTTCATACAATGCACCTTTGTACAGAAACTTGAAAACATAGTATTTGGAGTGCTGAAAATTCTAGATTTTACCTTTAGTGAAATTGATTTTTAGTAATCATGGAAGCAATGCATACCATTATTTAAATTATCATGAAAACCCTCTAAAAACAAACAAGTATCATCTATAAATTACGAGTAAGTATAATTGCAACATCCAATAACAAGAGTGATGCATCTGAGGCTATTCAAAGGTTTTGTTTTTTTTTTTTGTTTTTTTGAATGAATGAAAGCCTCAAAACCTTCAATGGCTAGAACAAAAAGATAGAGAGATATCATGTCTCCTTACTAAAGGTAATTTTTTGTAAAGATATGTCCCTCTTATTTATTATTGATAAGAATTGATAATTGGAAGCCCTTATAACATTGCTTCAATTCTCTTACCTGATGAGGTGGAACATGAAGGAGTGGAATATAGCATCCATATAATCCCAATTGATCCAATTATAAGCTTTACTAATATCCAACTTAAGAGTGAGACTGGGAGATCTTTGAAGGCTTATAAAACACAACAATTTCTATGTGAGAATGAGAATTACTTAATTAAGAAAATTAGCGGAAAAGGTCACACTATTTAAAAAATAATAAAATATTTGCAAGTAATTATACATATAATCAAGTTAGAACTTTATAACTTAGCATTGCCCACCAAAATCAAACTTATAACTTAAAGCTTCTTGAGCAGGTTCACTCCTATTAATTTTTTATTCCCACTAAATTTAGATATTACGAAATACAATTTAAATTGCTAAAAAACAAGGAAACTAGCTATCTTCAATTAATGTATAGAAGATTACAACAACGTTCCACAAGCTACAAACATCCAAATCACTCACAACCACTCAAATGACATTGCAAAGCATGAGGCTCTACAACTACACAATGATTGTCCTCAATGTAAGGTACAATCAAAAGAGAATCTCTCCTACAACTTAGGACTAAGATCTCAACACATAAGCAAGAACACAAGACCACATAGGCCAAACACATAGACAATTGACCTTGAGCTGCAACCACAATTATGCACTCATATAATGTGCTCTCATGACATCTCTTTCCAATCTTATCAACTCATCACATACATTTCATGATACAACAACATAATATTTATTGGAAAATAAAGACAAGAACCCTAGAAACTTTTCCTCAAGCTCAACTTAAAGATCCTCAGCTATTTTCATCTTTTCTTGAATTTTCTCAGCTATTTCCTGATTTGAAACTACTAATCTGAAAGTTTTCTTGGTTGTACAAATCATCTCTGGCTTTCTCAGGATGTCTCTAAAAAATTTTACCATTCAATTAAGATGTATCATTCAAGTGAGAGACATCTTCCATGAAGGTAAGGCATCTCATGAACACTGGATATGTCTCCTAATAGTTGGGATGTTTATCTCAAGATATCTCCTCCAACAGTAAAATGTTTCTTCTAAGATTTCTTCTTCTCAGGCCAAACATCTCCATAACTTGTTAGATGTCTCTTGCAACATCATGATTCTTAGCTAAGACTTCTCCTTAACCTCCAATACATCTTACCAAAGTTTAAAAACCTACAAAAACAATCTTTAGTATAGAGAAAAGGGAATTGAAAGAGGCACTCCTCTACTAGCTCTCCCACTCTTCAAAAAGTGAACTTATGTGAATAAGGGATTAGGGGTAGAAGATATCCCCAACTCAAGCAATTTAATCTCATGGACCCATATAAGATCATCAATGAATTGATACTTCCAATGGATTAAGTATTCATTCGTTTTCACTCCCTGAGTGTTTGAAGCTTCTCTATGCTTGAGTACAATTATCTTCCTTTATAGTGAAGGCTTGGAATTGTCAATACCTCCCCTTCAACTCATAGATGTTTCCCTGTATGTTTTCCTTATCAACCAATCCATGGTAATGTATAAGATCGGAAACATTAAACATATAAGACATATCAACATCATTTGGTAAATCAATCTTAAAAGAATTATCATTAATTTTGACATTCATTTTAAAAGGATCCATCTTCTTGGCTTTCAAGTTGGAGAAGTTGGCATCTCTCAATCTCTTCTTCTTCTAGTGCACCTAAACCAAGTCACCAACAACAAAGTTAGGTTTCTGCTTGCCCTCATTCCTCTTGAGGACTCTCTCTTTAGCCTTCTTCTCAAGATTTGATTTTACTTATACATAAAGATCCTTCATCTCTTGCACAAAATTAGCATTGCATTAAGCTTCTCCCTCAAAGCTCTTCAAATCATCCACCATCTTATGAAAAAAATCATATTTTACCCCAAATAAGCTTTTTCTAATAGCAAAATGAAAAGCATTATTATATGAAATTTTAGCATGACACAATAAGTTTTCCCACCAATTGGGTTGTCCATCACATAAAAACCTTAAAATTGTTAGCAAGGGTTTATTTGCTACCTTTGCTTGACCATCATATTGTGGATGATTTGTACTAGAAAAAGTCAACTTTTTTCTTAAAATTTTCTAAAGGAACCTCCAAAAATTACTAGTGAACTTGAAGTCTCTGTCACTAACAATGTTCAAAGGAATTCCATGCAACTTGACAATATGCTGGAAAAATAAACTTATAACATGATAGCTATCAATCACCTTTTTGCATAGAATGAAATATTGCATCTTGGAGAACCTATCCACTACCACAAAAATAGCATCATTTCCACTCTTGGTTTTTGAAATACTACTCATAACATCCATTAACATACTTTCCCATGGAACCTTGGGAGTTGGAAAAGGCATGTAATGTCCATCCACTCATTTATCTCCTTTGAATTTCTAATGAGTCAAATACTTCTTCACATATTTTAAAACTTCAATTGTCATACCAGGCCAAAAATAATGCCTACCCACAAAATCCAATGTTTTATCCTTGCCCATGTAACCTACCATGCCATTACAATTCTTTTTAAACAATATCTTTTTCCTAAACTCTCAATTAGGAACACATACCTTTACATTTTTGAACAAGTCATCTTGAATATAATAGTCCCTTCATTGATCTATCCTACTTAATAATGGTTCCTCGAGGCTTTTCCAAACTTTCCCAAACTCATAATCATGCTTATAAAAATCAGCAAAATCACCAATACCTTCCACATGAGCCATGCTGACATTCACCACATGCACTATAGACAATGCATTAGCCACCACATGAGCATTTCCAATTTTGTGCTTGAGCACAAAATTGAACTCTTGTAATTAAGCAACCCACTTCATGTGTTTAACACTCAACTTATTTTAGGAATTTTGTGCTTGAGCACAAAATTAAACTCTTGTAAAGTGATTTATGGTTCATCATCAAAGTGAATTCCTTGGACAACAAGTAATGCCTCCAATGCTTAAATACTTGAAGAATAGCAAGCAACCCCTTCTCATACATGATATATTTTTTCCTTGACTTATTTAACTTTTCAAAAAATAAAGCAACAGGACTACCTTCTTGTGAAAGTACCCCACCAATGGCAAGTCCAATTGCATCCACCTCCACCTAAAAAACCTTCTATGATGAGAGCAGTTACTCTAATAATTAGAGTTGTAATTATTAGAGCAGTTACTCTAATAATTAGAGTGGTTATTATTAGGGCAGTTACTCTAATAATTAGAGTGGTAATTATTAGAGTGATTAATCTAATTATTAGAGTGGTTATTATTAGAGCAGTTACTCTAATTATTAGAGTGGTTATTATTAGAAGGGCAGGTTCTCTAAAATTAGAGTGGTAGTTTTTGTAATTATTAGAGTAGTTGCTCCCAAGCCTATAAATACAGTGCCCAAGCACACAATAGGGGGAGTCAGAAAAGAAGAAGAATTCAGAAGAGGAAGTCTTTTAGGAGTGAAGTAGCGCAACTCTAGCCAAGTGCTTGCAGCAGGAGGTCTAAGTGTGGATGGATCTTTATTCAAGCATTGTGTACCTGAGCACACCTTGTGTATGGCAATAAAGATGAGCTCTTGGATTCATCCTTGTAGCACTTGAGATTTGTTTTCTTACTTATTTCCTTTATTTTATTTTCTTCTGCATTTATTTTATTTTTTTATTTTATTTTATTTTATGCACTTTACATTTCTATTATTAGCACACACAGTACGATCACTGCGAGCATGCGTGTAACACTTGGTAACCCAATAACGATTAGCGTTTGGTAATCCCAATAGTGTTGTGCTAGTTCAGGATGTGTACGACAAGTGAGAATGGATACCAGGATTAGTTTAAAGCCTAGTTAATCAGTAGTTAAGTTAAATTANCAGGATTAGTTTAAAGCCTAGTTAATCAGTAGTTAAGTTAAATTAGTCACTTAGTTATCTCTCTCTTTCCCTATTAGCACAGGACATAAAAACATAAAAGCTATAAAAATCATGTACCTCAAGCTTACTTAACCATACAACCGTAACAATACAAGTAAGTTTGGGAAGACAACGATCAACCAACCCGTCCTTGTTCCACAAAGGTGCATAGGTACTTAGTCCTTGGAATTCGATTGGATTGTGCTCGTATTCGTATGGTTGAGTGTAGGGGTACCTCGCCGCTCATCATTGGCACCGTTGCTAGGGACTTAGTTGTTTGTACGCTACGTAGAACATAGGAAATCATCCATATCGTTGGGACATTAGAAAGAACCCTTCGGGTTGATCAAAGAAAAGATAAGACAACGGTAAATCACACACCCAATAAGACAAAAATTTCTTCTTCTTCGCACAACAGCACTTCACCGCCTAGGACTAACACAAGAGACAGTCAGCGGCATCATACATGTAACCAAGATCCGCTAGTTCCTCAACAATTTTGGGTAGTATATACTCATCACGATGAGTATGTACCTGATTTCACCTTTATCCTCCACCAAGATGAACAACTATGTTGGAGAGACTTGGAGGGTAACATAGTGTTGCCTCTAGACCGATCAATCCCCAACATGCTCCTTCGTGCTCTCACACAAATAGGCATGCTGCTTTTATACGCGAAATACGTTTCATGCAATCATGACACAAGGGACTATCATCCCACAGAAGCGCAACATCAACGGGACTTGCGACAGGAGAGTTATCATGCATCCTTTAAGGGCAAATGGCCCCATAACACCCCACATGTTTTAAGCAAAATTGGGGATGGAAAATCGATTCCCCACCAAATGATGTTCCCCCTCCTAATGATGGTCAAGATGTGGTGTATCAAAACCTCCACTCTATAGTTCACAACCCTAGTTCTGATCCCCATGAACACGAAGTGTTCAATGAGGGAACACAAACACACGATAAGGGCAAACGTTTTGATAATAATCATGATCAAGGCCAAGACCATTGAAGAGAAGGTAGAAAACACCGTCATGACGATGGTTCTCCTTCTTCTTCACCTTCATCATCACATTCACCCTCTCCTTCGGTGTCGGGATGCAGTCATAAGGAAACTAACCATGAGGATAAAGGAAGACAGAGTGAAAAACATCGACGAGACAGTTGAGAACGAGGATGAGGGCACTCTAGGGAATCATGGCATAGAAGAAGGGAGAGTAGGGAACCGTGTAGACATCACAGACACTATGAATAAGATAACCATGAAGAACCCCTACTCGCAACTAGAAGCATGTTAGATATCACGAAGGCCATAAGAGTTCCAATAAGGCACCAAAAGGACAATAGGATCAAGAGTTTAGACATGAACAATATCCCATGATTTGAAGGGGGATACAACACTAATCCTCAAAGCCACTTACAATCATTCCACAATGCATGTGCCTTGCAGAACATCGAGAATGAATGGCAAAAACTAAAGTTGTTCCCAAGGACACTAGTGAAAGAAGCAGAAAGCTAGTACCAGTCCTTAGAACCGGAATCCATTTCGGAGGTGGAGTACGATGTTAGAACTATTTAATGATAAGTATCAAACGTACTCCCAAGTGTCTAACCTATGAAAAAAAATCCAAGAATGGAAGCAAGGAAATCATGAACCCTTGGATGCTGCCATGGACCGCTATTACGCACTGTTACATCGTTGTCCTGGCCATGGTTATTCGCAGCAGGATCAACTGCATCATCTCATGGATGGACTTAGGCATGAAACAAGGAGAAACCTCGGAACGTATGCCCAAGGGAGATTATCATATCTTAGGTCTCATCAAGTTCATAGATTGCTATCGCAAGTAGCCAAGGAAGAGGGGGAGCTACGTAAGAGAGAAAGTACGAAAGAATACAATTGAGATCCTTCCCTTCGAAAAAGAGGAGTGAGATTCTATGAAGAGGAGGAAGAGTCACCACTCAAAGATATGGTGAATATGAAAACTTTGCCACTCCAAAAATTAACAACAGAAGTGTCAGCAAAGGTAGACCAAATGTGGGACTCCCTAGATAGTAGATTTGAAACTGTTCTTAAAATCGTAGAGGAATCTAGGGAGCAAGGTAGTGACTATGACAAAAAGAAAAAGAGAGAAGTGGAAAATGCACGTAACAAAGGTAAGGGTAAAATTTCCATCACCGAAGAGGTTGTGGATTCAGATACGGACAATGACAGTGGATGTGAGATATGCCAATACGACCATCCTAAGGGATGTTGCCTAGTGATATAACATCTACAAGAGTCTGGGGTGTATGCACTCAACCCACAACTTAACAAATGGAAAGCACCCCGATGGTTAACTTATCCCCAAGATAACCCAAGGAAATTCCACCAACCTTCAACGTATTATCCAAGTGGAACTCCATCACAACCTATTGAGAAACACCAACAGTGGCAATACCCATAGTCATGGGGGATGCCACCACCAAGACAACAATACCCCTACCAGTAACTGGATCCATATGGCTACTACATGCAGTAGCCAATCTCTCCATGTGACTCTGTTGGTCACATGACACCACAACATCACTATCAAACTCAAGATTATTATAGGACTCCTTATCCTAGTGGAGATAACCCACAGACATACCACCCTCCAAATCCATCTGCAACTCTCACACCGATAGCTCCATTACCATCCGCTCCAGCGATGCAAGCGGAACTCCCCACCCAACCATAGTAATGCAATGCTACGAGGACTGTGAATCTTCAACCCACTGCTAGTTTTGACAACCATATGAAGAGAAGACCTTTCTTCAGAACCAATAGT
>MNCI01031152.1:505012-526585 GCA_015680685.1 Gnetum montanum
TTGTTATTTTTTCCATCTTTCTTGTTTCTCATATTTTTCCATCTTATAGCTACCGAAGGTTCGCTCTTAGTCGTGGGGGTCCTAGCACAAATTTTTCAATTTTCTTCATTTTACTATTCACCTAACCCCTACACCTTGGGTAGTTACCTATGATAAATCTCTAAACTAGTTTTTTCCATAACCACAACTCAGCCAATGCACTTCATCTCGAGGCAAGGTATCAACTACATTGTGGTTTATCTATCCTTGCTCATTTGTAACTATGTTGTGTGTGCAGGTGGTGATCATAAAAATAATGGACTGGACTTGGAGGATGCACTCAGGATGGACTGAAACTGGAGCATTTTACGAAAGGGGAAATTCTAGTGCCGTGGCTATGGATAAATAACGCAAGGCGCAATCTTAGCATTGGCAACAACATGCTTCATTTTCTTTCTCTCTCTTTCTCTAAAAGCTACCAAATAAAGGCTTGGATGTCATTTATGTATGATTTTTTACCACAATGTTGTAATATGCTTATTGATCCGTCCACTGGGCACATTGAGTCTGTTATCCATTAGTTGTCAATTAGTCAATAATCCCATACCTTAACAATATTTTGTAAGGAACTCGAGGAAGAGTTTTCATTCAGTCGTNGTTAGTCAATAATCCCATACCTTAACAATATTTTGTAAGGAACTCGAGGAAGAGTTTTCATTCAGTCGTGGGGGTATGATGAGAGAAGTTACTCTAATAATTAGAGTGGTAATTATTAAAGTAGTTACTCTAATAGTTAGAGTGGTTATTATTAGAGCAATTACTCTAATTATTAGAGTGGTTATTATTAGAGGGGCAGTTTCTCTAAAATCAGAGTAGTAGTTTTTGTAATTATTAGAGTAGTTGCTCCCAAACCTATAAATACAGTGCCCAGGCACACAATAGGGGGAGCCAAAAAAGAAGAAGAAGAAAAGAAGAAGAATTCAGAAGAGGAAGTCTTTTAGGAGTCAAGTAGCGTAACTCTAGCCAAGTGCCCACAACAGGAGGTCTAAGTGTGGATGGATCTTTATTCAAGCATTGTGTACCTGAGCACACCTTGTGTACAGTAATAAAGATGAGCTCTTGGATTCATCCTTGTAGCACTTGAGATTTTTTTTCTTACTCATTTCCTTTATTTTATTTTATTCTACATTTATTTTATTTTATGCACTTTACATTTCTGTTATTAGCACACATAATACGATCACTTCAAGCATGCATGTAACACTTGGTAACCTAGTAACGATTAGCGTTTGGTAATCCCAGTAGTGTTGCGCTGGTTCAGGATGTGTACGACAAGTGAGAACGAATACTAGGATTAGTTTAAAGCCTAGTTAATTAGTAGTTAAGTTAAATTAGTCACTTAGTTATCTCTCTATTTTCCTATTAGCACAGGACATAAAAACATAAAAGCTATAAAAATCATGTACCTCAAGCTTACTTACCCATACAACCATGACAATACAAGTAATTTTGGGAAGACAACGATCAACCAACCCGTCCTTATTCCACAAAGGTGCATAGGCACTTAATCCTTGGAATTCGACCGGATTGTGTCTGAAATGCTTCTATTCGTATGGTTGAGTGTAGGGGTACCTCACCACTTATCATTCTGAAAATATAAAATTACAAGCATTGATTCATTGGTAATTTTTTGCTTTAAATAAGTCAAAGCTCCTTTGGGTTTTATTACCCTACCTAAAATCTTTATTTTTCTTTAGTAAAGCATACATAGACTAAGAAATACCACTATAATCTTTGATGAACCTTTGATAAAAACATGCTAAAAAAGGAATAATACTACCTCCCCAACATTCTTAGTATTTGGCCAATCTCTAATAGCCCTCACCTTGGTAATTTTCATCTAAATTTGGTTTTTAGAAATCACACATCCCAAGTATATGATATTCCTCCTAAAGAAATGGATTTTCTTCACATTGATCATCAAATGTGCCTCCTTCAATTTTAGATACACTCTCCTTAATTAATCTAAATGCTCATCCTCATTAGAGCTATACACCAAAATATTGTTAAAAAAGGCAATACAACACTTACTAATCAAGTCTTTAAGTACATCATGTATCAACCTCATGAATGTAACAGGGACATTCATGAGCCTATATGGCATCCTCAACCACTCAAACAAGCCACCCAATATTTTGAAAGTAGTCTTCCATTCACCACCAAGCCTGATTCTAATTTGATGGTAACCACTCTTTAAATCAGTTTGGCTAAAAACTTCTACATTATTAAGGACATTAAGGATATCATCTATGCTTGGGATAGAAAACTTATAGCTTAATATTATTCTATTTTCTACCCTAGAATCAATGCACATCCTCCATTCATCAATGTTCTTATATGGCACAAGAAATACTGGAATTGCATATAATGAAATGGATTCCCTTACAAAGCCATTTGCAAGTAACTTCTATACTTGCCTTTGCAATTCTAACCATTGATTTAGTGCCATCTGGTATACTCTCTTATTTAGTATGGTAGCACTAGGGATAAAATCAATTTGATGTTGTACATTCCTCATTAGTGGCAATCCATCCAATTCTCACTAGAATACCTTGGGAAATCACTACTTCAAGCCTTGCACACCTATTAAAAGTTCTGCTTGCATATCATCATGGTTAGAAGCAACTATTGATACAACAACAAAACCAAAACTAGTTTCATCATGTTTCTTAATGTATTCTCTCTCTCCTAGAAGGATTAAGAAAGCATTAAGTGAGCTTTGCTACATCACTTGTTCAACTATCATAGGAATCAACTCATGGATTCCATTAGATCTAACTACACTCAATACATTTCTTGCTTCATCAAATTGAGCACCATTGTGAAAATTCTAAGGTTTACCAAGAAATACATTAACACAACTAATTAGAAGCACATAACATTTCATAGCATCATGAAAACTTTCAATTTTAAACTTCAAAACATATTGTTCTCTCACCTCTTAAGACAAGTCTCTAGACAATAAATATACCTTATAGGGTCTAGGATGAGGATTAGTTACCAAATCCAATCTAGCAACTACCATATGAAATAAAATTTTCTAGGGCTCCCTCATTAATCAAAATATGAATCCATTCCTTACTATGAAAACATCTAGCCCTAATCCAAAATAACAAATTTCTAGTAGGATGATCTTGTCTATTTACATTTCCCATGAATGCACAAGAATTTAATTCAAAAACTTCCTCAATCTTGAAACCATTAAGATTACCTCTTTGAAGATCTTAGCTTGATGTTTCCTCTACTTTGATGGTTTGCCCATCCTTACCCTTGGCTACCTTGAGAAGTAGATATTTCTATTTCTTTTATCCCCATTTTCCACACTTGAAGAACTAAATCTTAGATAAGTTACTACTTTGATCCTTGCCTCCCTTTCCTTGGTCCTTCTTCTCATCATCCTTCTTAGTCTTATTATCATGATTGTCACCCTTGTCTCTAGATTTGGACTTGGATCCCTTATCATTTCCATTGGAAGCTTGTTTGCCCTTGTTTTCAAACCCATTAATTTTTTTTTTGAGTGCCAAGTCATAAGCCTCATCAAGAGTTTAAGGCTCATAGAATGAAAACTCCTACTGATATACCATTCTGAGACCTCATTTTAGGTAATTGAAGCAACCTAATTATTTTATCTATATTTGAAAATGTTAATTTTTTAGTTATTTTCATGATTAATTCTATTATCTTATTCAAGATATGTTAAATAGCATAGTAATTTAGTTCTTAAAATGCTCACAATCCTTCTAGGAACATTTCAGGTCATCATTTTATATTAATAAGTTATCTTTGGCTTGTAGGATGTTCATTTCATAATAATATTCAATCTCCTTGAGGTATCAAGTAATTTGTTCATTATTTAACAAGGATTTGTAGACAAAATTTTATTAACTCAAGTCATATTTGAGGCATCATTATATTCCTCTATAGTTCTTCTAATTTATTTTGAGGTGTACATATAGTCCAATTGTTTTAGGTTTTGACAACATACACTCAACCCCTTCTTCTAATAATAACATTTAAGATATGATCAATCAAATGATAGG
This sequence comes from Gnetum montanum, assembly GCA_015680685.1. Taxonomy (NCBI): domain Eukaryota; kingdom Viridiplantae; phylum Streptophyta; class Gnetopsida; order Gnetales; family Gnetaceae; genus Gnetum; species Gnetum montanum. The sequence continues at coordinate 509,092 of MNCI01031152.1, forward strand.
GTTCAAATTGCATTCTTTAGAGGTTTAAAAATCTTATATGGAGCTTCAACATCAATTAAGGTTTGAAATGATGGGGGTGTTACAATTGAAACTAGATAACTATAGGTACTCCTAGGACATATAGCCAATATGATACTTTCATTAAACTTACACATAACATAATGGTATGTCAAATTAACATAACCATTTGAATCTTATATTCCTAAGAAAAGTATTAGATCAAATTTCATTTCTAAAGAAGATAGCATGCATAAAGAATTAGAACAACTAAGATGTCATGCATTTTTCAAATTCATAATGCTAAAATTTAAATATGTAGGTAAAAATGCTAGGAAAAATAATGTTATTGAAGGTTATAATCCAAGATTAATAGTCAATGAAGAACAAATATATAAAAATTATTTCAAATACATTTATAAGCATGATAAAATATAAACTATTCATCTTCTAACTACATCATTTTAAAGATAATATTAGGTGTTTGCACAAGGAAACCTTACTAAAAGTGTAAATATGTTTTGATAAATCATATTTCTAGATTTTTTTTAGCTTACCAGAGTGCAAGTAAGCATACTTATTGGAAAATAAATGGAATAATTGTTAATTATTTTGTAAGCAAATAATTACTTTATAAGTTAATTATTCTTTTATGTTTTCTTAGAGATGGAATTATTGTTTGAAGATTTTTTTTAAGTTTAAAATAGAAATAAGTGCTATTTCTAATAGAGTTTAAAGGTTTTCATTAATATATTTGCATTAAATCAAACTACTTGCTTAATATGAATGTTCAATGAAAGTTATGTTTGCTTGATAGCATCATTGCCATGGCTAGGATCATAATTGATTTACTCAAAAGAAGATTTTATATTTTATTTCAAATTAGTGATTTACTATCTTGAATGCTATAGGTAAAACTTGATGAATTGGTTCTTTAAGTCCTACTTATAATATCTTATCAATGGTTGTTTCAAGATCATCTCCTAGCACAACCAATAATTGGTAGACTCATTTTAGGTGATTGCTAGTTTCTAAATCTACCATGATATAGATAGCTTCAAATAGCTATAGCTGTTTTACTAGAACTAGTGGCGACAATGCTAATATGTTAAGGTTTTAATAATATAAATGTAATACAACTACTAATCTTAATTTCTAAAATATATCTATAATATTTCTATATATCTAAGCTAAAACAAAGAACTTTCATCTATAATGAATTATTTGTCAATTTGAACTAACTAAAACACAATGATTTAGAATCTATTCTTTTATATTTTCAAAGCTTATAAGTTAAAATAAGCCTTTTTCTTATCGATTACTAAATTCTTAACATCACTTTACCAATACAATAATAAACATCTTTCAATCTTTAAATTATATTAAGCTTTGATTTATCCATCTATTATTTTATCTCAAGAATTTTGTAAGAACAATAATGAAAAGAGCACAACCTTCAAAGATTGAAAAAATAATATGATCTCATCTTTATGAACATATAATGCAAAAATTGACCTAATTCATTAATAATAAACACTTATATTAAGCTTCCTAGTCTTTACAAACATACAATGATATTGTTAGCCCTTCATTGAGCAGAAACCATATCACAAGAACATCTAACTTTGCTCAAAATTAAAGAGATAAGCTTAGCTAGGTAATCAAAATTATAGAGTTTAGAATAACTCCTAGCTTTGAAAACAAAAAGAAGCTAAGATAATTAATTAAATTACCAAGGTCAATACAATAGCTATCTTTTTTCTTCCTATCTTCTCTTACCTTGCTTGTGTTTCTATCTATAATCTAGTGTTACACATTGGGACTTTTATAGGCCTAAAGTTAACTAATGTTTAGTTACATTTCATTAATGGCTAATAGTGAATTTTCAGCCCCGCATTTCTTTTCTTCCTCCTCAATCTTCTAAGATTCTTATTCTAACTAATATGTCAACTTCCCATAACTAAATAAAGCTTCAAAGCTTATAGCTATATTTCAAGCTATGTGGTATACATTTTAGAACTGAATTGGCTTACATTAAAGCCTCTTTAACCTATATTGGTTAAATGAATGACTCTATTCAATGAATCTTCAAGCTTCTAGCTAGTATCCATGATGGAATCCTTTTGCTTGTAAATTTTGATTGCAATTTTAGCCACAATCATCATCATTTCATCTAGTAGCTCTCTTTTTGTGGTTTCAAAATCTCTTTGAAATTAGTTGCTTTGGCCACCAGCTCCCATGTTTTTGCAATTTCTTCCTCATATATAGTTTGTTACCTCCTAAATAAAGTTATTCTTGCAGCTAAATTTTCTATGTTTTCATTATTTTCATAAATATTGTTCATTAGATCTTGATAATAATCTCTAGTATGGTCTACTTATACCTAAAAATTTGGCTAATTTGAATGCCTTGAACTAAATCAATTAATTGGATCTTAGATGTTGAAGGAATCTCCCTTGATGCACAATTGTAAGCTCAACATCATTTTCAATAGGGGTCTTTGATGATTCTAAGGGCTCATAGATTTTGTGATACCTTTTTAAAATTAGGTCAAAATAGCACTTAAAATTATTTTTTTAATTTGAGTTAATCATTCTCTTTCAATGGGAAGAATCTTACTTTTTTCTAAAATTGGTTGTAAATAGCTTCTTGTGCTTTGCTCTCGATGACTTAGCTTTGTTGTTAAATCCTTTGATTTGGGTATTGAGTAGTTGTCTAAGCTTTTAATAGTCTTCAATGTTACATGTGCTTGAGCTCTATTATTTTATTGGCTCTACAGGGTAAGATTTGATTTTCCAAGGGCTCTTGGATTTGAGCTTTTATATTTAGAATTCCCTTTTTAGCTTTGATATTATGACTCAATTGCAACTCCTTTTAATCTTTAGCTTCCTAATTCATAATTGACATGGCCTCTAAATTCTCAACAACCCTTCCAAAATTCATATAGATGTTTTCAATTTTATCTACATAGGTCATGTGATGATGTGGAGACTAATCTTGCTTTTAAATCTTGTGTTTTTTTATTAGGCTCTTCTTCTACATAGGATGATATGAGCTTTTTCTCTAAAATGCTAACCTAGTAGTGCTTACTCTAGCTTGTGAGAGAAAGTACCTAGATGATTTGAAATGCTAATGTAACCATGAAAAACATCTAGATGAATTTGATTTCATCTAGATGGTTTTAGTTTTCTAGGATAGACCATAAATCATATGTCTCTTTAATTCACATCAAAGCTCATCCTTTATGCACACTAATATATAAAGCTTTCTTCTTAAAAGGCCAACATAGAAATGTTTCTTTTAAATCATGTGTTTTTTTTTTCATATAGCACTTTGTGCTTTACAAGACCAATGCTAATGTGGCTTCTAAATCTGTTTAGATGATCGAGTTACATGGCTCAAAACACGTGTTTTATTTATCTTCCCTTAGCTTAGCATGGACAACAATATTTAAAATCTAACTCAATAACTCTTTCTTAATCATTTGCTTATTAGAATTTATCTAGATGATTTTGGCTTCTTGTGTGGCATTGGGCTTCTTTAAAATAGTAAGGTTGATCTTCTTACTTACACAAATTCATAAAGCTCTTATTCTAAAAATCATCTAAATAGTTTATCTTAAGGATGATGTGTCACAGCTTTCTGGCATCTTGAGCCTATAGAACCAAACTTCATAAAGGTTAACTAAAATGCGTTATAAACTTATAGACCCAAGCTTTGATTCTAAATAGTGAATCTTTTCTACAAAGACTAACATGCTAAAAAAACTAATAGAATTGAATTTTGGCTTTATTCCATGATTCTAAATGGCATATTGGAAAATACACTAACATGCTTGAGGTTTTTCTACTAGTTCCAACTTTTATTCATCTAATGCTTACAAGTGTCTCCATTCATAAGACTTCTTATCAAAGAGCTTTGTAGTGTTAAAGTTTTAATGTATTTTATCAAGCTTAACATGTTAAATAAAGTCTATATTTTATCACACCATAAGAATTTTTTTACACCATTATGATGTACAACACTCGCATGGTATTAGTGCATTATACTACTTGTTACTGATAGGTGTTCCACCAATCATGACCAATGGGATTATATCATATGAAATGCAATGTGATTTGATCAAAAGCTATGAAGACAATGTTGAGTGGATTGCCAAGAACACTCATGTATATCGTTGCATTCAATAAACATAAAAGAGATTATATTGCATATCATACAATGAAAAACTCATGTTGCCATGATGGGGAATAGAGAGGATATCTATAATTTTATATTTTATGATTTTTATAGATTTCATAAATATAAGAATAAAACAATAATAAACACTCATGCATCACAATCCCTCATGGGAATAGGCACCATGCTTATAATTACTCACATATGTCACCATCCCCTATGGGACAAGTGCAACACAACACATGAAAAATAATAAATAGCCCTTAGTCACAACCTGAATGGTCCAACACCATGTCATACAGTTATAACATCCTTGGATAAGGATGAATCATTTCAGCTTAATGAAATGGAAATTAAATAAATATTTTTAGTGTTTTAATGTTTAAGACATTAATAGTGGAACAAAGGAAAATCATGAGCTCTATTTACCATACAAATATTGGACTCCACATTGATCAAATGATTCTAGACTACATAAGTAAGGTAGCACTATCATAGAGTCTAGCCACACTTGTGAAAGTGACAACTAAAAATACACATAAAAAATAGGAAGAAAATCAACTTACTTAAGGGAAGAAGAGATCTTCACATAAACTAGGTGCTAAAATCCAAATGAAATTGTATAAGTATGAATTTTTATTTATGAGAATGCATCCCAAATATTTATAGTTTTTGCAAGATAATAATAAAGGTTCGCTAATGCCCAAGCATCAACAAAGATTCATCAATATAGCCTAGGCCAACCCCAATCACATTGCAAGTAAAGTAGCCAAAACAAGTCTAATAAGAAATTTGTCAACACCCCTACACTAATGAATAGGGTGCACTAACATAGGATAGTTAGCACAGGCTTCTCACCACTAGTTTCAGATAAAAGTTGGAACATCATGGAACATGTTAATAGGATCCTACAATACTCAAATGAAGCCAAAAATATTCTAAGAAATCTAGAACATAAAAAAATAAGGAAGTGGAACATAGAAGGCAAGGATGCAAACCTGGGAGGTACAAACCTCGACTACACATGCTAGAACTACAAATGCAAGGTGTATGAGATACATCGTAAGTCCAAGGCTAACAATGAACATACAAAATGCCACTAGATGACTTATAAGTTAGTTAAAACTTATTATAAGTAATTCTACTATTTACATCTCTTAATTAATATTAACCAATCATCATATATATATGATCAATTGACATGACTATTCCTTCTAACCTATAAATGTGTTACTTCTAGTTTGATCATAAATATACATAGAATATAGAGGAACATAGTAATAACAATCATCCATGTTTATACAATTAACTATTCAAGCATAATCCAAATACTTAATACCATGGCTACTATAGCATTCATGGTGTGTTACAATTTGGATATATTTGTTACTTATAAGAGTTACCAATTGTTTCTAGTTTCCTTAAAACTAGTGATCTAAACATCGCAAATCTTAACATGGTATTAGAATAAGTTTTGATGATCAAATTTACCAACATCATGAAACATGTGTGATGATTTGGTAATTAGGTGTAGTTAATGCTAAGATAAGTATAAAAATAAACTATGTCAATTTCATTTTCACATTTCAAAAATACAAAGAAACCATAGAGCTCTTACTTTTAGGACAAAATGATCATTCTAAGCCAATTTATGATTAATTTAGTGTTCTTATCTAAATGTAGTTACTTGTAAGTTAAAAGTAACAATTTTATATCTCAAATGCATGATTTTTGTTTGAATTACCATGTAAATATGTTCTTGTAGTTTCAAAACATTTGATCTAATTAAATTCTTGAAGTTTATTGGATAAAATTATCATAGACTAATTGAAAAGGATGTGTAATGTGTAAATTAACTTAATTATGGGTTATGCCTATAATGTTTTTATGTTGAAATTGATTTCATGAAAGCCCTAATTCCACATAGGTTATCACATAATTGTTTGACATAATTGCTCATGGTGGCAAAGGGCACAAATAGACATGAAGATCATCGAAAAGGAAGCATGATATTAGATACCCTTCTCTAACTTCCTCCAAACACAACTAGTCAAAAACATCATCACCATCACCACCGCTAGCACCATGATCAAAAGCTCATAGTGGGAATTCCCATGGTGAAGGTTTCAATTTAGCACTAAAAGATAACAAGAAAAAGATCACGACCCACTCAACAATGGCCACTCATTATGAAGCCATCTCTAATACGTCAAGGAGTTTTAATCTACTTCTTTCGAAAGAGAAATATGTAAAATACTTGGCCCCTCAGATTAGTATTCAGTATCATCATTTTGATCTTATTTTCACCTTCAAATTAATAGAATCAAATCACAGTGTTAAATTGAAGAGGTATGATCTTACACCATTTATAGAGTTTTTAGTGTTGAAGGACCATGCAATGCTAAAAAATTTTGTAAGAGTCTACAACAATAGTAATTTCATTTTCAAAGTCAGAAAGATCTAGAGTTCTCTAAAATTAAAAAGAGATTCTTGTGGTTCTATTTTAATATGACAAAAATAAATTTTTTACTAAAGAAACTCATTTTTTCTAGGCATTAGTTGCAAGAATGTTTTGTTAGTGAAGAGGAATGGAAAAAGGCCTATAGCACTACCATAACCAAAATTTTAATTTCAAAGATAAACATGTATTCTAGTCTTGTTGATATTATTTCCTATCAAATCATGGTGAAAGATAGGAAAAAATTCATTTTATGATCTTTGTTACACATACCCTATGTTACGGTGAAGGAGGATAGCCATGTTAATTAGCTTTTAATTTTAAAGATTAAGATGAAGGAGTAAGTATTATTATATTATACTTCATTAGCCCCTCATTTTTCCTATGGCTACTACCTACCCACATTTGGAAAAATTTTTAAGAATGATAACATTACTGTTATCACCATAAAGATGAAAAAGAAAAATAAAGAGTTGAATTTCTCTGTATTTCTTGAAGCCTTCTTAAAGATTGAGCAAACTATCATGGAGCTATCATTCATAAACTAATTCAATGATGTCTAAGCTAAGGGGTGTAGTAAATTAGAGTGTAATTATCTAACTCCATCCATAGTGCATGCACTAGTACAACATTGTACATTTAAAAATAAATTTATTTATTAAGAGGCAACCACTAATTTCTTTAGGACATCTTTGGAGAAGAGTATTATAGCAAAGACACTCTATAATAAAACTACATGAAAAGATTTTAGAGACATTAGTAAGGATAATTTTTCATTAGTAATTAAAGTCATAGTAAATAAAGATCTCAATAAACTTTTGAAGACTCATGTCATTGCAATGAGTGGTAATCTTTTGAATGATTTAATAATTATGAATTACATTGTGTTAAACTATTAGTTTAAATAAGGCTTAAGGTGTCATGTCGAGAAACAATAAAAAAGTGGTAGATACTACTTTGGCATAAAATAAGGAATTGAACAAGGATTTAATAGTTGCCTATTAAGATAAGGAAAGTATATTAAAGTCTTTGCCAAGTATAAGGAAGAGGTTGAAGATACACTAAAATTTTCTAAAAGCCAATCTTAGAAATTAGCAGCACTAAAGAAGACAAGGAGCACCATGAGTTCCAATTTGGGGATAGACCTTGCAAGTAAACTTGAGGAACTAATGGTAAGAACTATGGAGTTAGAGGAAGACAAATTAACAATGCAGAGTAAGACCTTCAAAATCCAAGAAGAGCTTAACATGTTATAGAACTAAATAAAGGATCCCATTAAACAAAAAAAATGAGTCATCAAAGATCTTTAGTGAAGAAAGAGAGAAGTTACAATGAAAATTTTTTAAAAATAGATGATCAATGATGATTTAATAGCTCATTAAAAGTAACTATTAATATCTACTTCTAAGAAAATTTATAAGCTACCACTTGTAAACACCATCTTTTCACTATCAATTCTATTAGCTTGTGATGAAGTAAAGAATGAGATATATAAGGAATTTGTTTAACTATAATTGAAAGCATCAACTAAGAAAGTTCCATCAACATCTCCTAAACCTCTTGTAGCTCCTAAAGAATCCATGATAAAAGAAATTATCCCAGAATCTAGGGGTAAATCATTGTTAAGTATGTTTCATAATTTAACGAATGTTAATATAAACTCATTTATTGAATGATGATTTCATGTTATTTAAATCCTTTATCTCTATTTATTTTAACTAGTACTCTTGGTGAGGGCCAAGCTTCAATAATCAAAATTGTAGCTTCAGCCTTCAAAGTTGCAAATTTAATCAAGAAAAAAAAGAAACAGTGTGTTATTCTTGCTCAAACCTGATAGAGAAATGCAAAGCTAGAAGATAATTCCTAGGATAGAAAAGAGCTAACGAAAATCCCAACAACACATTCACTCTCAAAATGGCTATGAAGCCTTACAACATGGAAGCTCAATTGGAACTCAACCTCACTCTCTCCTCAATTCTCTCTCTCACTCATCACACACTCTTTTAGTTTTCTTCAACTCTTCTCCTTCAAATAAAAAGTGTTGATGCCTATTTATAATCTTTTTGGCATACAAAATATGAATTTACATCCATTACTTCAAACATAGAAGATGTCTTGAATATGTTGAAGACATCCCAGCAGAGAGCCATAATGCAAAGAGAAAACATCTTTTAGTCTTGATAGATTTCTTTGAGGAGATGTCTTTTAACCATGGAAGATATTTTTGCTTTAAAAGAGACATCTTCTTTGAGATGTAGATGTCTTTCTTGAATACTAGTAGAAATGTAAGAGACATCTATCACCTTAAAGAGATGTCTATCTCTAAGAAGATACATCTTCTTGGGCAAAAACTCTAATACCAAGACATCTATCTTGGAAGTCCCAGTTAACCAAATACATATTCAATCATCTTCTCATGTCCTAGACACTTGTGAAAATAGGAAAAATAATGCAAAAACATGATATATAAACAAAACAATAAAGAACACACACACAATCATAGTTTATTAAGGGAATTACATGGGCTGGGTGATGTCCTCATCAACTCTTGTGTTAGACAATGATGTTAATTACTTTAATTTATCCTCATAAAAAATGTGTTTTATTTTCTATGGTTAAATATTTGGTTATGTTATAACATATTTTGAAAGAGATAATTATCCCTAATATCTCTAGTCATTCGCCTTGGCATTTTGGGAGTTATTTAAATGACCAAAATGATTTATAACATAAGTTTGGGAAAGTAAAAATGCTCACCATCATATTATACATGTAGTAATATCTTTAGTAATTAAAAGATATGATTTTTTATTTCTTTGATCATATGGTTCTTACTCTGAAATGTAGTGTATAAAAAGAATTCCACTTTAGATCATTAACCCATAACTATTGATTATGAATAAGAATCTCTAATTCATCTAGTTTAGTAGAGAATAGTAGTAAAGTAATATTGTGTTTATCACTTAACCTATGAAAGTCATGAATTGGTATTTAAATAGTAAGCACATCATTATTTTTCATGTTAAGCTTAAGGAGTCATGTTAAAGTTTTTATTAACCTTTTGGTATGTCAAAACCTTGGAAAATGGAGAATGTGGAAAGTGTTCTTGTTGGAATCTTGCAGGACTTGGAAAGAAAAGAACAAGATGATAGGAGCATTGTGAGATTGGAACAAGAGCTTAGATGATGTCAAGATAAGAGCTTGGATGTGGAAAAATGAGAATAAGATGACAAGAGAATTGTGAGATTAGGACAAGAGCTTAGATGGTGTCAAGATAAGAGCTTAGATGATGTCAAAATAGGAGATTGGATGTGGAAAAATGAGAACAAGATGACAAGAGAATTGTGAGATTAGGACAAGAGCTTAGATGGTGTCAAGACAAGAGCTTAGATGGCATCAAGAAGAGATCCAAAAAAAGAGCAAGTTGAGACCAAGATGAGAGCTAAGTTTATTAATTGAAGATGAAAAATGTCTCAATTGAAAAACAAAGATGAAAGATGTCAAGTGTACATGGAGGCTAAAATAAGGTGTTTCAGTATCTACCCAAATACCCCAAAATATAAATAAACATCCTAATGATAGTGACCAAGTCTTAGGCTAGACTTCCCAATTGCATTTGAGATGTCCCATTTGGGATGTCCCATGTGAGATATTTCAATATAGTAGAACATCCTACTTACAAGCATAGAAAATCAATGAGATGTTCAAAGCTTGAATGAGATGTCCCAACTGGCCATTTTATAGTTGTTGCATGAATCCCAATGGTTATGTGACAAGGATAGAGGCTATAAAAGAATTAATATCTTGATGAAAAACACAAGACTATTCACATGAATATTCTTTCATTGTATACATCTTGTGAATTGATTTGTTCTTTAGTTCTCTATTTTTTTTAAGTTGTATTTTGTATTATAAGATCCTCAAAGCAAAGAATTTATGAAGTCTAGTTACATTCTCTCCTTGATTTCTATTTCTTTCTTTAAAAGCCCTACAAGGTTGATGTGCTTCTTGTTGGAAGGCATCCTTTGAGCTTGTCAAGATCTTGCAGGGTTGAGTGTGTTTCTTGAGAGAAAGCACTTTGTGTAGACCTCAAATCATTATAAAGCTTATGGAATCCTTGAAACTACATTTTCAGCTTGTTGGGTCTTTCCGAGATTGAGAGTGTTTCTTAAGAGAAAACACTCCTTATAAAGCTTAAACTTTGTAAAGGTTGTGGTGTCATTTAAATCACATTTTTGAAGGAACAAAGTTTGGAGGTGTGGAAAGATTTTACCCTGCAAGTATTAAAGTACCCAAGTTCAAGAACCACATAAATTTGAGTGTAGTTTTGGTTGTCTTGGTTGTTTGAATGGGGAGCTTATTCAACCTTCCTTCTTATTAGTCCTCAAGTGGTATCAAAGCCTAGTACTCTAGTTTTGAGCTTAACATCTCAAGAGTGAATGATGGAAGGGACATCATACACCAAGCCACCAATGCTTGATGGAATTAACTTTGCAAACTAGAAGGCTTAAATGCAAGAATTCTTTGAATCCATGCATTTTGAAGTTCAGGAGTCCATCCCAGAGTGATACACATCACCCATCGATAGCATCAAAAGCACTACAAAGCCAAGGAACAAATGGACTCGGGATGAAAAAAATAAGTTTATGTTTGATTCAAATGCAAAAAATTGTCTTTATCATGCATTAAGTAAATTTGTGTTCAATATAGTAGCTAGGTGCAAAATCAGAAAAGAAATTTGAAAATCTATAGAAGCTACCTATGAAGCTACATATGTTATCAAATAATCTAAGCTTCTAGTGTTACAAAGTAAGTATGATAAACTTAAAATGAAAGAATGGGAGAAAATCAAGCATTATTTTTCTAGACTTAATGATTTAGTTGTAGCTATTAGAGGGATGGAAAAAGATTTTTCCAAAACCAATGTCATTATTAAAATGATTAGAACATTGTAGCCTAAGTTTAGATCAAAAGTTACATCCCTAGAAGAAATCAAAGACTTCTCATTCCTAAAGTTTGAAGAGCTTCAAAGTGAACTCATTGCTTACAAGATGAATCTCATAAGCAAAGGTGCAATCAAAGAAAAATCCATCATCCTCAAAAGCTCATCAAAAGAAAAGGAGAAATTTGAACATGAAGCAAATAGAAAATTGGCTCTCTTGTTAAGAATAGTTCAAAGACTAATTACACAAAAAGAAAAGAGCTTCAATCAATCCAGCATCAAAGGTAAGGAAAGAGGTAAAAATTTTAAAAATTCTAATCTAGATGCATCATCTATAGAATGTTAGGTTTGTGATGGTAGAGGCCATGTGGCCTCCAAATGTCTAAGTGTTGGTAGGCTTCAAAAAAAGAACCCATCTAAAGCTAACATGAAAAATAAAAATTCATACTCAAGCTAGGATGAGGAACAAAGTGAGGAAGAAATAGATGATACTACTACAAATTCACATCTCATTTGCATGCCCTTACACATGAATATTCCATAGAAGATTTTGAAGATCCTAAAGGTAGTATTAATGATGTATATAGTATGATGCATGAATAAATTATTACTTTTCAAAATTTATGCAAAAATATGAGAAAAACTATACATAGGAAAGAAGATGAAATTTCTAAACTTTATACCATTTGCTCTTTCTTAAAAAGGGACTTTTTAGATGTAAAGATTGAAGTTCATTTGCTAACATTCTCTCTCTCTCTCTCTCTCTCTCTCTCTCTCTCTCTCTCTGAGAAGATTCATAGAGATCCATAAGATATAACGCTTTGTAAAGATTACCTCAAACAATGCACAACAAAGGAGATATGGATGATACACATCAAGATGACACTTGTACGGTATCACCCAAAATATGGAACAAACCCAGGCTTGAATATCCAATCCAAATTAGAGATACTACATATTTTTACTATGAAATATATGGACATGTAAAAAATTATTATCAATTACCACTAGAACACAATAACATGGCCAAATGGCCTTATCATCTTTTAGCATTGATTGCATAGGGCTAATGATGAAAAAAAAAATTCATAAAGAGCCTCCCCTTATCTATTCACAAATAAACTTAAAACTAATGAGGCATAACTAATCCAAATACAACTACACCAAACCTTTCAATTGATTTCCAAGAGTATTTAAAACCAAATGTCAAAGTTCAAAGTTTAACCCTTGAAGATCAACCTATGTCTAAACAAATAAGTCATTAGTAAAAAATAACTAATATCTTATGATTCTATAATCATTCAATATTCTTTCCCTTTTGAAACATCAACAAAAAAGATAATACATAGAAATTCTATAACAAGAGAGTAAATACATGCACATTCAAATTTTAAGACCTAGATCAAATACTCGTAAGAAAGATCAAAGTGATGCAACTTCTCATGCTAAATATTTCAAACAACCAAATAGATCCTTAACAAGATGCTTGTAAATAAATGTAAATATGTCAAGTTCTAAAATACATCATTAAGAAAGTCACTTTAAGGTAAAGATATAAAATGTAATATGACCAAAAGAAATCTCACACATTTACCTTAGATACTTTACCAAGCTTAATATAAATATACATCTTACTTGCTCATTCTCTACTATGGGTGCTGAAGTAGAAGATGTTGCAACCTAAGTGCTTTTTGTTGAGAGTTCCTAAAGACTCTTCCTATGCTTGTGGTCCAAAAGATATAGGTTGTTGATAAGGTACAGGCTTCCTCTACATTTGTGCAAATATCCTTCTCATCTTAATGCTTCAATCATAAGGAGAGTGGTATTCTCCCCTTGGGCCTTTTAGGATCAGCTTGTTCTTTTTAAAGATGTAATCTTAATTGTTCTTTTGTCATCAAAGAACTAGATCTACATTGCAATACTAAGATCAAGTGTGAATACTATGGCCTTCCATTAGTTATGTCTTTTAAAAAAATATCTACTAGATACTTAGCAAGGAATCCCTTTTAAAAAGAGAGAACTATGTGATTTGACATTGAGGATCCAAAACTTAGAGTAGTGACTATAGTCTTTAACTTGTGTAATGCATCCATTACTTGAACATCCATTCATGTGTTACTTTGCCCATCTACCTCCTAAGATAGATGTCTACTATCAAAATGATATGTCTTAAATGTAGCTGAGACATCTAACTATTAGAGTAGACATCTAAGATGCTCGTTTTAAGGTCTAGAACCTCTAGACACCTCCAAACAAGTTCCCATAGCCCCTAGGATCTCTTATACTCATCAAAATAAGTCTAAAACACCCCTAAACATGGTAAAACACCTTGAAATCATCATCAACACAAGAAAACACACATAAACATCACACATACATTGAGAATTACATAAGGGCTAGGTGATGTCTCCATAAATATGGAGTGCCATATCAAGATCAAGTTTAGAGACTTTTGAAAGCAAGGCCTCCCATTAGTATTACCTTATGATAAAGATAGAAAATAATTCATATGCTTAAAGAATTTCTTTTGAAATGTTGCTTTTCTCAAAAGATACATGAATTACATTAAAGGTAGCAATTCAAATGCTTCAATTACCATACATAAAAAATCTTTTAAGAACAATTGCACTTTATGATTTCACAAGAAAGCAACAATGTCATATCATAGCTTAATGAAGAGTATAGAACATAGGACATATATGTTTAAATAGAAATGAATCTTCAACAAAAAGCTTTTGGTCCATGAATTATAGTCAAGGGATTTAAACCACTTGAAACTGATACAATCTATTTAAGAATCCAAAACACAATTTATCAATAAAAACTTAAAAGTAGCACAAACATGTCATTATAGCATATTGTAGTTCAACAATCTACAAGTTCAAGTGGAAATTTCTTTGGATTTTTAATAACTTTTATTTAACCATAAAAATAAACTAATCTACTCTAATCTCATCAAGTCAAGAAATAATGATTATAACTATACTTACTATTATTACTTACCATGCTTGCTGATGTAGATCAAGATGTCTAAAGAGATTGGAACTAAAGTTCTTCTTTCAAAGTTCCTCCTTTCATACCAATTGCAATTATTTCTAATGTCAAGCTCCCTTTCATAAAATTATTGAGAGTTCTTTCACTTTCTTATTTTCACTTGATTCTCCACACGTTTTTGTTCTCTTTACCCTTTTGATTTGTTCTTCATTCCATTTTGCCTTGCAAGATTTCCTTTCTAGGTGCATTTGGGTAAGACCAATGACTCTTATGATATGACCAAGTGTTCATGTGATAATATTTTAAATTACAATCTCATTTCTTATGCCCAAATCTATTACAATAATAACATCTAATATTTCTATTGTGGTAAATTTGGAATGTAGTGCCTATTAACACCTCAATCTTTGGAGAAGCCTTTTGTTGGGATGAAGTTTGTGTAGATGCTTCTTCTTGTGAACAACATCCCAGCCCAATTTTATGATGTGGACTTCTTCCTTGTATGAGAACGATGTGGAGGGATTCATTTTCTTTGACAAGCCTTTCATTCACTAGTTTAATATCTACAAGTTCTTTTTCCAGTTCTTAGTCCTTAGGTCTGAGTTTTCTTGTAAGAGGTTTAAATATTTTACAGTAACTAGAGATAAATCTTAATCTTTTTATTTCACAACCTTTTTTAGCTATATACAAATATTTTAGAAGGATAATAGTTCATTACACAAAATTTCATACCTTTCCTCATCAGTTTCACTTACTTGGTCATCATCTTCATTTGTATAGTTATCATCATTCATAAGAGCCATGCAGATGAGATGTGAGTCTTTTATAGTGTTATCTACCTCTTTCTTACTTTGTTCTCCATTGTCCTAGCTAGTGTAGATATTTTTTCCCTCTTATCTTCTTGAGTTGTTTCCTCTTTGTCATCCCAACTTGTATAGATGTTACTTCTTCCCCTTTCTTCAGTATACTCTTTTCCTTCTAACCTGTAAACATTGGGGCACTCTGAGGCCATATGGCCTCTTCTATTGCATATCCAGCATTCCATAGAAATGATATCAAATTTGAAAGTTTAGACTACTTACCTCTAGTCTTACCTTTGCTGCACAACATGTTACTAATGAGTTGAGTGCATTCATCCAATATGAATACCAAAACTATGAACCTTGAATACTTAGAAAATTTTTGCATTCAAGTCTTCTAGCATGTAAAGATGATCCCATTAAACATTGTTGACTTGACGTATGATCCTCCTTCCATCATTCACTCCTAAGGTATTACGCTCAAAACCAAGAGTACCAAGCTTTGATACCACCTGAGGATCAAGAACTTAGAAGGAAGATTGAAAAAGTTCCCAAAAATAATAGCTACGGCCACCAAAAACCACATGTAATTTTTATGTAACTTCCCAACTTAGGTACATTCACACTCGAAGGTAGAATCCTTGCACATCCCCAAACTTTGTTCCTTAAAAATGTGATTTAGAGGGTACCACAACCTTTACAAGATTTAATCTCCCCTTCAAAGTGTGTTGTTACTGTGAAACCACTAAATCCCACAAGGTCCCAACAAGCTCAAAATGTGGTTTAAATGATTCTGCAACCTTTACAAATGTTAGCTCCATACTAATGTATTTTTTCATTGCAAAACTACTCAACCTTGCAATGTCCTAACAAGCTAAACAAACATGCCTTCTCACAAGAAGCACATCTACCTTGCAGGGCTACAAAAAGAAAAGAAAGAAAAATAAGAAGAGATTGTAACTACACTTTACAAGTTCCTTGTGTTTAAGCTCTTACAAAAAAACATAAAAATGATATATAATAAAGAACACAAATTCTACATAATATGTATACAATGATGATGAAATTATGTGAATAGTGCTCTTTGATTCTCATAAATTCTTTTTTTTTATACTCTTCAAGCTTTTAAAAATCCCTTGAAATTCATCTAACATTTGGATAACAGCTATCTTAGATGTCTAATTTCAAGTGAAGACATCTTTCTTTCAACACTATCAATTCTAGAACAACATCTACCTTTAGATGTCTATCCTTAGACATCTACCTATAGATGTCTATCTTCAAAGATAGATGTCTACTATTTTTCATAGACTTCTACTCTACCTTTGCACTTTGAAATCTAAGGCATTTCTTTGTCAATTTGACATCCTAGTAGTCTTCAAGACATCTTCGTTTAGCTTGTAGACTCCTCTTATATCCTAGCTCTTATCTTGTCATCCCAATTTAGTTCTCGTTCGCACTCAAAATTTTCTCTTTATCCTGATCTAATTTCTTGATGCATTAAAGCTCTTTATTGTGCTATTTTCCCAATCTCATCATGCGCTTGGTCTACCCTTAGACCTACAAGGAAATACAAATACATTTTCCACATTCTACATTTTCTAAGTTTTTGACATACTAAAAGGTCAACAACAAGCATTGTTTGCACGAATATTCCTTCATTGATGATGAGAGGGATTACTCTAGCAGTTTATTTTAATTATTAGAGTGGCAGTTTTTCTAATTAATAGAGTAGTTGCTCCCAAGCCTATAAATACAGTGCCCAAGTGCACAATTTAGAGAGGAAGTCTTGGGAGGAAGTCTTGGAAGGAAGTCTTTCAAGGGAAGTTTTTTAGAAGTCTTTTAGGAGTCAAGTAGTGAAACTTTTATAGTTAGAGTATTTTCCAAGTGTCCACAGCAAGAGGTCTAAGTGTGGACAAATCTTTATTTGAGCATTGTGTGCCTGAGCACACCTTGTGTATGGCAATAAAGACGAGCTTTTGGATTCATCCTTACAGCACTTGAGATTTGTTTTCTTACTCATTTCCATTATTTTATTTTCTTCTACATTTATTTTATTTTATTATTTTATTTTATTTTATGCACTTTACATTTCTATTATTAGCACACAAAATATGATCACTT
>MNCI01031152.1:533813-599747 GCA_015680685.1 Gnetum montanum
TTAAAGCCTAGTTAATTAGCAGTTAAGTTAAATTAGTCACTTAGTTATCTCTCTCTCTCCTCCCTTATTAGTAGTAGGACATAAAAACATAAAAGCTATAAAAATCATATACCTCAAGCTTACTTAACCATACAATCATGACATACAAGTAAGTTTGGGAAGACAACAATCAATCAACCCATCCTTGTTCCACAAGGGCGCGTAAGCACTTAGTCCTTGGAATTTGACCGGATCATGCGTGAAATGCTCGTATTCATATGGTTGAGTGTAGGGGTACCTCACTGCTCATCAATTGAATACATCTTGTAAATTTATTTTTTGTTCAATTCTTTATCTTTTGTAAGTTGTATTTTGTATTGTGATATCCTCAAAGCAAGGAATTTGTAAAGTGGAGTTACATTCTCTCATTGATTCTATTTCTTCCTCTGTAAACCCTAGCGGGTTATGTGCTTCTTGTAGAAAGAAATCCCATTGAACTCGTCATGACCTTATGGGGTTGAGTGTGTTTCTTGAAAGAAAGCATCCCATGTAGAGCTCACGCCATTGTAAATATTTTAGGATCCTTAAAACCACATTTTGAGCTTATTAGGACCTTGAGGGATTGATTGTGTTTCTTGAGAGGAAATACTATTTGCATAGCTTAAACTTTGTAAATCTTGTGGTGTCCTTTAAACCACATTTTTAAAGGAACAAAGTTCAAAGGTATGCAAGGTTTCTACCCTTCAAGTGTGAAAGTACCCAAATTCAAGAACCACATAAATTTGAGTGAAGTTTTGATTGTCTTAGTTGTTCAAATTGGGAAGCTTATTCAACCCCCCTTCTAAGTTCTTAGTCCTTATTTTTGAAGTTTTGATGTATTTTATCAAGCTTAACATGTTAAATAAAGTCTATATTCTGTAACATCATAAACATTGGTCTACACTATAACAATATACAACATCGACACCATATTAGTACATTATACTAGTTAATTAAAATTTAGTATAAGTAATTCTATTATTTATGTCTCTTAATTAATGTTAAAAACTTATTGTGTCTATTCAATTTATCCACATGATTGTTCCTTCTAACCTATAAATGTGTTGCTTCTAGGTAGATTACAAATATACATAGAATATATAGAGAAACATAGTAATGGCATCCATCTCTATTTAGACATTTACTATTCAAGCATAACTTGAATACTTAACACAATGGCTTTTACAATATTCATAGTATGTTACAATTTGGATATGTTCTTTACTTATAAGAATCATCAATTATTTCTAGTTTCCTTGGACCTAGGGATCTAAACATTATAAACTTAACATGTAGAAGTGATTTTTAGTTCTAAATGGTGATTCTATTAATAAAGCTAATATGGAAGAAAATGTGCTTTAAAGTTAAGGCTTGTAGAATTAATTCATGTACCTAAAGTGCTTTAAAGTTAAAGCTTGTAGAATTCTATTAATAAAGCTAATATGGAAGAGCTTTGGAGAACAAATTTTCAGTTCTAAACAATGGTTCTACTAGTAGAGAAAATGTGGCAATGGAGATAAAATGCTTTAAAGTTTAAGCTCTCTACTACTTTTAGTAATAACACTTTGGTCATAGTGGATCATGTCTAATGTGGCTTAGAGATTTACTGCATTAGCTTTATAGAACTAAATTTTGTCAAACCAAATTTCTAGTTCTACAACCTTTTCTTCTTTTAACCCAGTGCATAATCCTTTTTCCCAAAAACTTCTTTTAAACATTCTAGCTATTATGGATCCCAACTTGGATGATAGAAATAGAATTGATTTTGTAGAACCAAATTTTGGTTCTATTAGCTTTATTCTACAATTGACATGTCATATGAAGAACATCTTAGAATCAAATCCTTTCTTGAAACTATCCTTTTGGTGACTCCATGTTGGTTGAGCTTTAATCTAGGTGGTGCAAAACCTTTTTAAACTAGCTTTGTAGAACTAGATGTTAATTCTATCAATCAATGTTCATAGATTTTTCCTTCCTCAATGCTCCTCGTTATTAAGCTTATGTGGCATAAATATTACCATTGTAGAATCAATTCTTAGCTCTATGTGTTGGCTTTCTTAGTACTTTCTTCTTTTTTTGATGTGAAAATTAAACACTTTGAGGTTGAAGCTTTCATTAAACACTACTTGGTGGGCCCTATATGATGTAGCTAATAATTTCATAGCATCATCCTTAGAAAACTAAATTTTGGTTCCAAACTTTCATTTTAAATAGTGCTCCTCTCTATAGCTTATGTGTCATAGAAAGCCTTTAGAATTGAAATTTTCTTTAAAAAGCTATTCTTTTTCATAACTATTCTTTGGCTATCTTCAACCTCAATCTACATGGCACAAACCTTCATAGGAAAATATTTGGAAGAGCAAATTTTAGCTTTACAAATTGGTTCTATTAGCTTACTTTTCTAAATAGATTATGATCCCTTTTTTTAGTTTATATTTCCCTTTAGAATCGTGATGATCTTAAACTTTATCTAGATGATTTTAAAGTCATATCAATGGCTTTCTTGGTGTTTATGTGTTATGACTTTAAAAAGAATTGTATTTATGTCATCAATCTTTGCTCATTATAGTGGCATTATAAATCTTATGTTTTAAAAAAATAGGATTTTTCTTGGTCCTACTAGGTCTTGCACCTACTAAGATGGATTAAAATTTAAAATAAGCACGTGTATTTTATTCTTCCATTCAACCCATTTTTCATCTAGATGGTTTTAAAAACATCTAGATGGAAAGACCTACTACCAAGATGACATCATGCTTAACTTATAAAAATATAACATTTTCAAAAGTACTGGAAATTACATTAAGACCATTTCCTAAACTTGTGACTTCTAGAAACCAATTCTTTTGAATAACAACCAAGCTCTTAAATTCTATGCTTCCATTATGAAACAATCTTCAACCTCTAACCTTTAAAAATTTCATCTATATATGAGCTTATTCCAAAATTGTGCTTAGCTTTGGACGCGTGACCCATAGAATATAGTTATTTTGAAAATTAAACTCATCGCTTTTGTTTAATAACTTTAAGCTTCTTAAAACTTAATAATACGACTTATATTGCTCATAACAAGGCTTGATCCTATAACCTAAGCATATCACATTCAAAATGTATATATTGAGCTTTTCTAAGAAGCGTGTATTCTTTTTTCAAAAAGTTGTTGTTTAACTCTTAGACTTATTGCAAGCATAACTATTTTTACCATGTTCTCTTAAAAATTCAATTTGATCTTTTAATACTATTACTCTTCTAGGGCTTTAAGAATACTTGACTTATAAAATATTTAGCCTTTTAAAAAATAGATCAATCAATCATTTTTCTTTGTTAAGTATGAGTCTCTCATTCTTATCTATAAAATCAAAAATTTTATATCTTGCTCCATATTATGACCAAATGTAACAACATTTTTTCCCTTAAAAAAACTCATTTTATTCTAATAAGAGGTAAGGATCTAACAATATTTTGAATTTTAAGTCTATTTTTTAGGAAAAATTTTTGAGCTTAAGGCCTCATAGAGATTTAAAAAATACTAATATAACCTACTAATTCTTGTAGATATTTTCAAGTGAAAGAATGAGCTAAGTAGCCCTAAGGAGAACCTGTTGATAGTGAACTATCATTATAATCTTTCTAAGAACCTTTCTTTTAGAAACCCCATCATATTCAATTTTAGTAATCACTTGGGCAGTCTTCTCAATACAACCATTTCATACTTCTTCTGTTTTCTTCTCTTTCAAGCTAGTATTACTTTATGTAGAAGCCTTTGGACTTGAGTCCTAAGCTTCTGGTTCCTTATTTCTATTTGGTCCAATTTCATTTTCTTTATTTTCTTTGGGCTATGATGCTAGGACTACCTTGTAGTTGAATTCTTGACTTGGGCTATGTTCTTCCTTTGGCTTATTTCCTAAAGATAAGTCAAAGCATTCAAGATAATCTATCTATTCTCTAACATGAATCAACTTACCTTTTATAAGTATGGTGAATTCATTGGAGAGCCAAGTCATGAATGGGCAATTGTATGAGGCTCCATAGGTATAGGCTCTGTAATATTCCCTTTGTACATGCTCTAGAAAACATTCTGAGAGATACAAAGTGAAAAGTCTTACTTCCATCCTTGCTCTTAAGCAAGTTTTCCCAATTCTAAATAATAGTTTACACCTTACTAAAAGCTTGCCCTTTACTACCATGAATAATCCTTCAACCCAATCCTAATAAATTTATAGCTCACTTTTGAGATTTTCCCTTGCTTTTTCCTCTTCTCTAGCTTCAAATTTAAACTAATAATGACCATTTTTATTAAGCTCTATATACATATTTACATGTCATGTAATTATTTCTTCATCATGGTTGAGTGGGTAGTTGCATGAAGTAATGCTTTAGATGGATGACGTTATAGGGATAAGTTAACTATTTTCCATCTACAATGATGAATCTAAATATTTTTTTCTACCACTTTTTGTTTAATAATTAATGGTCTAATCCATGTAGCCAACAATTTATATTTATTATTGTCTTTCCCATGCTTCCATAATAGCATCATATCTCCTTCTCTAAAAACCTTGTAATAAACTCTACTATAACATCCTCCTTCTTAAACCTTAGGTTGGAGACCATCACATTGAGTAAAACCCATAATGAATGATTGGACATGGCAAGGAAGCAAGATAAAAAATGGAATTTATAGAGAAAGAAATAAAAAGAAACTTAGAAAATCACATTGGGCTTGCAGGCAAGACATCTCTCTGAGACCAAAGACATCTAGTTCAAGAAGGGAAAGAGTAAGATTCATTTGAAAAGAAGCCAAATCAATGGGAAACATCAATAAAATCATATTTAAGGAATCCAAAAATCCAGAAGCAAGAGTAGGTGAGGAACAAGAGCAATCTATTGGTAGTATCAGTGTGAGAAAATCAAAATTAGCATAGAGATAGGATAAGAATCAAATAATGAGAAAATCATACCCACACGACTAATCTAACAACAAGGACAATAGGAAAAAATATTTAATTAGAACCATTATGAAAGTAGATGGGTAGCAATACCACATTAAGAAGAGTCTAGGATTGATATAGAGGAATAGGTAAAGGTAAGATATCAAAAATCCCAAGATTCTAAATTGTCCATCAAATGAAGCTAATCCACGTTCTCCTTCCCAAACCAAGTATACTACAAAATAATAATTTTGTAGCCAATGTAATAATTTTATTAATTATTCTAGCATTCACTTCATAAATTGAATTAAAAGGTTAGATAGAGATTGATTTCTTAATCCTTATTTTGTCAATCCATATGTAGCCTATAAATACTTATGTTAATTTCCTTGGCTTTTCTTCATTGATCATTCAATATATGAGACTTTCTTATTAGTGGACTTAGCAAGTCCATTCCCTTGTAGATAATAGTTTGACAATGAAAATAGAAAATTAAATTTTTCATATACCCATTACATAAATTTAGCTAACTAGAAAGTAACTCCATTGCCTATAACTAAAGCTTCTAGTAAACCAAAACATTTTAGGATGTATGTTTCTAAGAGTGTTAAGACTTCTATAGTTGTACTTCTTCTTAAAGCTTTGGCTTCTAGCCATTTAGTAAAATAATCAATGGCTATCAATATAAACTTATATCTAGCTTTTAAAGTAGTAGTCATTCCAATAAAATATAAACCCCATTTTGAAACAACCTATCTACCACTACTAGCTTTACATAAGCTCTTGCTTTAATAAGTCATAGATCATGGATTTGATATTGAAAATATATTTTAAATTTCTTCTTTTAAATCTTGGAACATAGTTGGCCAACACAATTCATACCTTAACACATGTTGCATTTTCATTTTAGGTAATTCATAAAAAAGGCCAAAATGATTATAAAATTACTAAATGACTCCCTAAACTCTAGTATTTGGAATACATTCTAGAAAAACTCCTCTAAAATCTCTTTTGTAAAGAGTTTTATCTTTCAAAATAAATCTCTTTATTTTTTAAACAAAATTTCTTTCTTGATTTTTTGTCAAGTTTCTAAGAATTTCTCTATCAGTTAGAAATTTAACAATGTCTTGATCCTAATTTCTTTCATAGGATAATGCAACTAAGAATTTTTCAAGTTCTCTTGCCATTATCCTAGCTAAACCCATTTCTTTTTAGAACTTGTAAGTTTTCAAAACAAAATTAAAATGTTGCAACTTCTTAATCCAATTTTCTCTCTTCAAAACAAGCTTATTTTAAGAAACATGTTGTCTCACAATTGGTTGTAATGTCATTATATGAACCTTTGCAATCTCAAGATGACATACAATGCACCATAAACTTGCTTCTCTAACTCATAATAATTTTTTTCTGATCCTTTTAACTAACAACCATAAAATTCAATAGGATTTTCTCTTTCTTGATCTTTTTGGGTTAAAATTACTACAATTGAATCACTAAAAACAAAAACATATAGCCATAAGTCTTCTTTTGGTTTAGCCTTTACTACAAATGGTGCTTTCATGATTGCCTTTTTGATTTGTTTTAAAGCTCTTACCGATTCTGTAGTTTTTCTAACTTATGTATCCTTTCTAAGCATAATCATCAATAACTTTATTATTTTAATAAATCCTTGAACAAATTTCTTAACAAAATTAATTTTCCCAAAATCTTAAGGATTTCTTATTTGTGGAATGTTCTATGCCTTGAATAGTCTAAACCTTTGACTAATCAATAGCTATTTCCCCATTTTCCTTTCCCCATATTCAACATTTTAGGATCTTTCTCTGAGCCAAAATGTATAGTTTTGTAAGATTGATCTTATCAATTATAAATATTCGTACCCTAAATTAACTTTTTTATAAATTCTAGTTCATATGCCACAATATTCTTAGGAATAAATTTTTTTCATCTTTGAGTTGTATGTTACTTTCAACAATAATATGATTTTCAAACTTTCCTCTATTTTTTGAGAAATGAAAAATTTGACTATCATCTTCAAACACTTGTACATGTTGAACATTATCTGGAACCAATAGTACTAGCTCTATTTCAATCACTATCCTCTTAAAATTGGTTATTTTTAATGAATTAAGGATAGTTGTTATTGTTGATAATTCATTAGTTAACTTTCTTTCTTAGGTATATACTCTATGGTATAACTTTCAAATTATTTAGATAGTCTTTGCATTAACTATTTATAAGGCTTTAAAAAATAACTTTTCATAGCACATTTCCCAAGGATTTGATCACATATCCATTTGAAATCTGCTTTTATTTTAATTTTTCTTCTTCTTTATCTATTGTCCATGGAATTCCTCTGTAAACATTTTGTACTCAAGTTCATTATTTGTACAAGATAATTATAGATGCATTCCTTTGAGATTTCCTTGGTCATTTGGATCTATTAATATCAAACCTATCCCAGATCCTTTTGAACTACACACTCCATCAAAATACATTTCCCATGAGTGTTCTTCTTGATCTTCCAACAACATAATTTGAAGTTCTTAGACTACATTAACTATTTACTTCAACATCCTTTGTTTGAATAACCTTATTTTTTCCATTTGCAATAATGTTTTTGACCGTTAAATGTTCACTATATATAAAGATATGATTTCACTCTTCTTTTCATGGTAACCATATGAAAGAATAATCTATGGCTATATAACCTAAAAAGTTTTTACTCTAGCTTCACATATCTACAACTTGAATAGTTATCCTACTTTTTATTTGTGGCTTACAAGCTATCTAAAGTAGCACATTTGGCAATTGTTCCACTATCTTAACTCAACCTTTATCCACTTGGACTTTTTTTTCTTTTTGATTACTTAGGTTTCAACCCTAACTATTTATATATTGAAAGTGGAATTAAAGTAAAACTTTCCACGAGCTACCAGTAGGTAGTTATGCAAATAAATAACTTTTATTTTAAGGGTTAAGAGGAATGGTGGAGCATCTTTGTTAGTTACACTTAAGTACTCAACCTTATGCGCGTCATTACTCCAAATAAATCTTATGGCAAAATCATTTACTTTTTTTTTCCTTTTATTTTTTCAAAAATCCTTTTATGAAAAAGATCCATCTACAATAATTCATATATAGTGATACTAGCTTTGACTCTCTTAAAATACTTAATTATATCATAATTTCCATCTCCGATAAAGCTTAATTTCCTAAATAATCTAAGAAAATTTTCTTGATTTTAAGAAGCTCCAACTCCTTGTGATTTTTCTCTATGATTATTTTTATCTTTTAGCTCTACGACCTTTTGTCTTGGAGTAGGTTTGAGTATTAAATTTGGTGGTCTATAAAAGGTTAAACTTTTTTTAGAGCTTCATAAGTCATATATGGAACTATTGTTAAAATCCTCATTTGTTAAAGAATCTTTTTTAAAGCTAGCACTGTTAGAAAATTTTTCTTTAGATGATTTTTCTAAATAATAAACTTCTAAGGAAAATTTTCATGATCTAACTCAATTTCTAATAAATTAAAATATGCTATAGTTTCTTCATCTTCAATCTCAACCAATTTGGTTTGATTATTATATTGATTATATCTTTTATATTTCCTATTCTCTAAGTCTAACTTTAAATAGAGCCTTTTCTAATTTGATAATTTTATTTGACATATTTTTAAAAAGTTTATCTTTATTATTTTCCTAATTTTGTTCTCGAGAATCATTTTTAATTAATGGAAAGGCATTTAACTAAGCTAGATTTTGAACTAAGATCAAGGCTTTTGTGAATTTATAGTGAATTGATGCATTTTCTAAATTTAACTATTTTTCTAATTTTATAGCTTCACTAAAAAATTCAACTAATGTATTAATGTTAAGAGTCCTTTTTAGCCATATAGATATACATGGATCTATAGCATTCAAATAAGTACCCTTTTGTACTTCATCTCTTAGTTTATATTAACCCTGAAATAATCCTTAAATTCTTTGAAACTTAATATTAAAGTCCCTAATGCATTCCTTATTTCCTTGCCTAATATGTGTGTGACAACTTACTTTGCTACTACTATTTAATTCAATTTCTAAATTGCATTAAGAATAATTTTTTCATATCTTCCCAACTTGTAATACTATCATTTAATAAGTTAAAATACCAAATGTGAGTCATATATCTTAGATTCCTACAAATGGCCTATAAGCTTGATCTTGGTATTGGGTATTATCATGTACTAGTAATATGTCAAACTTACGTACATATTCTTTAGATAAATAAGCTTTACCACAAATATATGAATCAAGAAAATATTGGTACGTTGCTTTTGGTATATCATGATAACCATTGAAGCTTAATGGGGTTGGTAATTGAAAAGGATTTACTAGAGGAATATTGGCCATTTTATTAGCTTTTGGACTTCTAAAATGTTTTGTAATTTTTCTTTTAAGCACCTGCTTAATTCCAAAAAGTAATGATGATCATCTAGTTCTTCTTGTTTTGACTCCACTAGAGCTTCCCTTATTGTAAAGCTCAATTCCTTCATCTTCAAAAGAAGTCTTGATCTTAATCTTATATGATCCTTAGGAGCTTTTAATTAAATGGAATTTCATATGTGGGCTAATCAAGAAAAACAAAAGTTAATCAACCTTCTAGAACCATTTTATTGGTGGCTATTTCCAAATTGTTGCTTAGCACAACCACTGATTAGTAGATTCATTTTAAGTGGTTGCTAGTTTTTGAACCTACCATAACATGGAAAGCTCAAAATAGCAATATTTGTTTTATTAGAATGGGTGGCTATGATGCTAATATGTTAAGCTTTTAATAATCTAAGATCAAGATAACTTCTAATACAAATTTCTAAAAGATATCTGTAAGATTGCTATATATCTAAATTAAAATGAAGAACATTCATCTATAATAAACTATTTATCAATTTGGAACTAATTAAAATGCAAAGGTTTTAGAGTTTGATCATTCCTATTTTCATAGATTTTAAGTTAAACTAATATTTTTTCTTATTAATTACTAAGTTCTTAATCTCATTTCACTAGATCAAGGAATAAACATTCTTCAATCTTTATACTATAATAAGCTTTGATCTATCCATGTATTATTTGTCCCAAGGATTTTTCAAGAACAATAATAGAAAGAGCACAACCTTTAAAGACTTACAGAAATAAAATGATCTCATCTTTGTAAGCATATAATGCAAAAACTAACCTAATTCATCAAAAGTATAGACTTATATTAAGCTACTTAGTATTCATAAATAGACAATGCTATTGCTAATTCTCCAGTGAGCAAAAATCATATCATAAAAACATCTAAATTTTCTCAAAAATAAACTGATAAGCTAAGCTAAGAAATCAAAATTATAAAGCTCAAAATAACTCATAGCTTTGAAAACAAAAAGAAGCCAACCTAATTAATTAAAGTGTTATTGTCAATACAATATCTATGTCTTTTCTTCCTATCTTCTTCAATCTATCTATCTGATGAGACACGATATCATGTACGCGATATCGCGGCCGCCGTGATATCGCAGTGCATCGTCATATCTATAAATAAGAGGCGGCTCTCCCTTGTTTCATCATCCTAGGCTAGAAGTAGGGAAACTCTGGCAGATTGATCACTCCAGAGATAGAATATTTTCCATGTGCCCGCAGTAGAAGTCCTAAAGTGAACGGATCTTTATTCGAGCAACATTGTACCTGAACACAAGTTGTGTACGGCAATAAAGACGAACTTCCTGGATAAACCTTACAGTGCATGGAATAGGATTTTATTTAATGTTATTTATTACTTTTTCTCTCATCCTTCTCTCCTAGTAATGCGGAATGAGTACGACTTGATTACGAGCATCTAAGTGTGACTACTTGGTAACCCAGTGGCGTACCTAGGATCTACGCTTAGTAATCCCAGTGGTAGTCATGCACCAGGATGTGTACAGATAATCAAGGAACGGATGCTCATCGTACTTAGGCTAGATTAGATTCTCTCAATCCTTTCATCCTAGTTAAGTGCCTCAGTACGACCACTTCAAGCATGTGCGTTACGCATGGTGATCCCAGCAATGATTAGCGTTTGGAAGCCACAATTGCATCAGTTCAGGGTGTGTACAGTAAGTGGGAATGGATGCTGACGCTAGGTAATTTAGACTTAGTTCATTAGTTAGAGTTAGTAATTAGTTTCTCAACCCTTCAACTCAATAGCATAGGAGATAAAACATAAAAACTTTAAAAATCATATACCTCGAACTTACTTAACTATACACCGTGACAACTACAAGTAAGTTTGGGAAGACAACGAATGATTAACCCTAAGTGTTCCATGGGGCATGTAGGCACTTAGTCTATGGAGTTCAACCGAATCGCGCATGCTACGCTCGTATTCGTATGGTTGAGTGTAGGGGTATCTNTTCTCACAAGAGCAATACACCACCTAAGGACCATACAAAGAATAGTCGGTAATCAAAAACACATAACCTAAATCCACCAGTTCCTCAACAATATAGGGTGGAATATACTCATCCCGATGAGTATATTTCCAATTTTACTTTTATCTTCCATCAAGATGAGCAGATGCGTTGGAGAGATTTACAAGGTAACATTGTGTTACCTCCGGACCATGCAGTCCCAAACATGCTTCTCCGTGCTTTGGCACAGATTGGCATGATAGAATTATATGCTGAATATTTTGCAGAAAATTTTGACATGAGGGATTACCATCCCACACCTTTACAACATATGAGGGACTCAAGGTAGGAGAGCCAACATACACTGTTGAAGGGCAAAGAGGTCCCGTGTGTGCTTAGCAAAATCGAAGATGGTGAACCACTCATAAAGGGTTCTCTATCGAAAGATGTTCTTCCTCCTAACAAAAGTGAGGAGGTGGGGTATCAAAACCTATGCTCAACGATACATAACCTTGGTTCTGATCCCCATGAATGCCAACTATTTACAGAGGGAACACCAACTCATGATAAGGATGGGCACTTAGATCGTCATCACGATCGGGGCCATAGCAGCTGAAGAGAAGGCAAGAAGCATCGCCATGGTGATGGTTCTCCTTCCTCCTCTCCTTCATCTCATCACTCACCCTCTCCTTCCACCTCTGGGAGCAATCATTAAGGGCATAACAGAGAGGATAAAAGTAAGAAAAATGAGAGACCTCAACAAGAGAGTCGAGAGAGAGGACAAGGGCATGAACGAAGGGAAAGTAGGGAGCAATGTAGACATCATAGGCATCATGAAAGAGATGATCATGACGAACCCCTACTTGCAACCCAAAGTATGCTTGACATAACGGAGGCTGTTACAATTCCCACAAGCCATTTAAAAGATAGTCAGATCAAACACTTAGACATGAACAAAATCCCACAATTTGAAGGGGGATACAATGCTGATCCACAGCATCATTTACAGGCATTCCACGATGCCTGCGCCTTGCAAAACATAGAGAACAAGTGGCAAAAACTTAAGTTGTTTCTCAGGACACTCACCAAGGAAGCAGAGAGTTGGCACCAGTCCTTAGAACCGAAAACCATCAGGAGGTGGAGTACGATGTTAGAACTCTTCAACGATAAATATCATATGTACTCCAGAGTGTTCAATTTGCGTAAGCAGATCCAAGGCTGGAAGCAAGGTACTCATGAACCCTTGGATGCTGCCATGGCCTGCTACTACACATTGTTACATCGTTGCCCAGGCCATGGATACGCTCAACAGGATCAACTTTTCCACATTGTAGATGAGCTAAGACATGAGACGAGGAGAACCCTTGGGACTTATGCCCAAGGGAGACTATCACAACTTAGAGCCCATGAAGTTCATTGCTTCTTGGAACAAGTAGCAAAAGAAGAAGGTGAACTAGGAAAAAGAGAGAGTGTGGAAGAATACAACCATGATCCCTCCCTTTGGAAGAAGGGAGTGAAATTTTGTGATGAAGAGGATCAGTCACCACTCGAAGAGTTGGTGAACAAAAAAACCTTGCCGATTCAAAAATTAACAATAGAAGTATCAGCTAAGATGGATCAATTGTGGGATTCCTTAGACTCTAGACTTGAAACTGTCTTGAAAATTGTAGAAGAGTCTAAGGAGGAATGAAGTAGTGACAAAGATAAGACAAAGTGGAGAAATTCAAGCCTTGCACATAACAAGGATAAGGGGAAAATTACTATCTCTGATGAGGTTTTGGATTCAGACACAGATGATGATGGTGGATGTGAGATCTGCCATTATGATCATCCCAAGGGATGTTGTCCAATCATCACACATTTACAAGAGTCTGGGGTGTATGCACTAAATCCAAGACTTAACCAACGGCAAACACCCTAAAGGTTGCCTTATCCCCAAGGTAACCCAGGGTAGTTCCACCAACCACTAACGTACTATCGAAGTGGAACTCCACCACAACCCATCAGATAACATCAGCAGTGGCAATACCCACAGTCATGGGGGATGCCACCGCCAACACAACAGTACCCTTACCAGCAGCCCGATCCATATGGTTATTATGTGCAGCAATCGATTTCTCCAAGTGACTCTATGAGTCACACAACTCCCCAACGTCACTACCAAGTTCAAGAGTACTTTAGGAGGACTCCTTCTCCTCTGGGAGACATCCCACATATACACCATCCTCCAACTCCATCTGCACTTCTTCCACCTATAGTTCCCATAACACCTCCTGCTCCAACAATGCAAGGGGAACTCCCTACTCAACCGCAGCAACATAATGCTACGAGAGCCGTAAACATTCAACCCACTGCTGGTTCTGACAACTATAAAAAGAGAAGGCCTTTCTTTAGAACCAAAAGCCCAGACAAGCTCTCACAACAAACGGTTGAGTCTAGATACACTCCTCCACCATCTAACACTTTGGAGCACCCTTCAGTCCAACAAAGTTATACACATATGGTTATGTTAACACATATCGTAACTGACTGGATCAAGGTAGGCCACCTTTTCAAGAAACTAACTGATCCTGGAAGCCCTTTAATCTATTTACAAATCATCAGGAACGAACCACATAAGGCTCTTCTTGACTTAGGTTCTGGAGTCAATTTAATATCGCGAGAGATGTATCAAGCCTAGAACCTGCCCAAACTTAAGAAGAGTAACATTCAACTAGAGTTGGCAAATCAATCCATCACCATTCCCTTGGGATTGGTGGAGGACATTGTTACTACTCTGTGTGGTTGGTCCTACCTAGCTGATTTCCTTGTGATTGAAGTTAATAACAACAAAGGGGACTTCCCAATTATAATGGGAAGGGCATGGCTGAGTACTGTAGATGCATGCCTTAGGATCTGCGATCTTTCCTTGAAGATATCTAAGATAAACATTTATGAAAAGATCGAGAAGAGGAAAGTTCCATGCATCACATACAGTGATTCATCAGGTGATGAGATGGAGGAAATGCCTCCATGTAATAGGTGTGCCCTTGAAATTTTGAAACAAACATGCCTGTATGTAGCAACCACACAATGAGTAGTAGACACCTTGTGGTTGACAGCTACTCGAAAGAGCAAACAAATATGCATGGAACGAACTGAGGAGACAAACCATGCCAATAATGAAGGCATAGACACGTTGGAATATGAGCGTCGCCAACTTCCACCCCTTAATCTAAGATCATCAATTGGGAGGAGTTGGGCACTTCTACAAAATTCAAATAGACGTTCATTATTTCGGATCTCTCCCTTGCAATTCAATCATGGGGGAGATGGCAACCTATGCTAATCATATGGGGCCCTCAGTTCTTTTTAAAAAAAAATTTTACATCTTTTTATTTTACAAATTTTTGTTTTACACATTTCTGTTTTACAACGTTTTTGTTTTACAAGTTTTTGTCTTACACGTTTTTTTTTACGCATTTTTGTCTTACATGTTTTTGTTTTACAAATTTCTTTAACTTTTCTTATTTTTGTTTTACAACTTTCTTTAACTTTTCTTGTTTTTTTTTTCAATGTTGTTATACTTTTTCATTTTTTGTGTGCGTGTGTGATCCACCCTATAAGTTTTTCACCCAATAAGTGTTCTTCGTGATGGTATGAACTGTTTTCATGTTGATTGCTAATGTTTGGTTTTTACCTTTAAGTCACAATGTTGATACTAAGGTATGTTTCTTTTGATATGGCAGGCAATGAGTTCACTTCATCCATCCATCCACCAGTTTCTATGGTCTCTCTTGGCTTGGAAATGTACAGTCTCCTTCATAATAAGAACTTTAATGAATTGGTGATTGGGCACTTCTCAAACTAAGGAAGGACTCAAGGTTTGAAAAGGGTGTGACTTCAAGGGAACTTGATGCTTTGGTGTTGGCCATTCTCTTGGGGCTTGGATGTTTTCTTCTTGGGTTTTCTCGTCATTCCGATGTTACTCAATTATCAGAAGCTGAGACAATAAAAATAACAAATTCTTTGCATGGTGTGGTTCTCACGCATAAAAACACAAAACACAAAACACAAAAAAAAAGAGAAAGAGAAAGTGAGAATTCAAAGCACACCCCTTAGATGAAATAAACTTGGGCTACAAGCACTGGTTATGAAACCAAAAGTGTTCCCTCTAACTAAGGCCCTTCTCGCTTCCCATTCTCTCCTTTGTTTCGTCGAAATGGTGGTGGCTCTTTAGAGGTGCATTCTTGTTACTTCAAGAGGATGGATTGGCCGAATGCATTGATGCGAAGTCACTGGATGTGGTTGGTTTGAGGCCAGAGTTGGAATGAGATTTGCCAAGTCACATTAATCATGCAACACACAAGGGGCTATACACCACCTTGTTCTTGGGATTCCATTTCATTCTCTTCTCTCCATCCTTCTCTCCATTATTCACCTCATTGCTAGTTGTATCATTAGTGTATATTTTGGTTGATACATTATTTTCTTTTTGGTAAATTCTTGTAGTTAAGACTTTAACTCTTGTTCCAAATGACATTCCTAGAGCCTAAGGACTCTTTGAATGTGGGTTTGTCAGGGCATTAAGGGCATGAGCCACAATACAGTTAATACCTTGCCTCAGTGTAAGGTCCCTTGGCTGAGTTGTGATATGGCTAATGCGAATCTAGAGATATAATACTGGTGACTACCTGAGGTGTAGGGCTTAAGAGAAAAATCGAAAAAATTGGACCAGGACCCCCATGACTGAGAGCGAACCTTCGGTAGCAATAGNCCATAGAGCCACCACCATTCCGACGAAATGAAAGAGGAGAAAGTAGGAAGTGAGAAGGGCCTTAGTTAGAGGGAACATGTTTATTTTAGTTCCATAACTAGTGCTTGTAGCCAAAATGATTATTTTGTCTAAGGGATGTGCTTTGAATTCTCACTGTTTTTTTTTTGGCATGAGAACCACACCATGCAAAGACTTATTATTTTCATTTGCTCAGCTTCCCGATAATGCGGCAACGTCGGAATGGTAAGAAAACTCAAGAAGAAAACATCCAAGCACCCAAGAGAATGGCCAGCACAAGTTCATGAAATCCCTTAGAAGTCACACCCTTCTCAATCCTTGAGTCCTTCCTTAGTTTGAGAAATGCCCAATCACCGGTTCATTGATAGTTCTTATTATTGAGAAAGGGACTATACAGTTCCAAGCTAAGA
Organism: Gnetum montanum; assembly: GCA_015680685.1. Lineage (NCBI taxonomy): Eukaryota > Viridiplantae > Streptophyta > Gnetopsida > Gnetales > Gnetaceae > Gnetum > Gnetum montanum. The sequence goes on from MNCI01031152.1 coordinate 550,358, forward strand.
GAGACCATATAATTTTATGGATGTATGGATGAAGTGGACTCATTGTATGCTATATCAAAAGAACCATACCCTAGTATCAACATCATAACTTAAAGGTAAAAACCAAAAATTCGCAATCAATGGAATATAGTTCATACCACCATCAGAGCACTTATTAGGTGACGAATTAAACAAAATAATAAAACACACAAAGAAATGAAAAAGTATAAACGATGGTGTAAAAAAAAAGTTAAGAAATTTGTAAAACAAAAAATGTGTAAAACAAAAATTTAAAAAGAAATTGAGGGCCTCAAATGATTAACATAGGTGGCCATCTCCTCCATGACTGAATTGGAAGGGAGAGATCTGAAATATTGAGCGAGATCGTCCTCTCTCAAATGTGCTATGTGCATAGACTGTTCTAGGTTCATGATAAGGGTTGCTCAGTGGCACACATACTAGTATTCTCCTATCAGAGTACTCATTTGGATTTTCTAAGAGTTTCCAACTTCCCTCGATTGGTAGTTTCAGATTAAGGGTTGGAAGTTGGCGACACTCTTGCACTAGTGCATCTATGCTTTCTTCGTGGGTGCAAGTTGGTCCCCCAGTTAGTTCCATGCATATTGGTGGGTTTCTCTCTTGATTAGTTGTCAACCACTAGGTGTTCTCTTGTTGTGTGGTTGCTACATACAAGCACTTTTGTATGTTAACTTCCAGGGCACATCAGTTGCATGCAGGAGATGTTGAATGCTCCTATACGCTATCACCCTCTGTGTCACTGTATGTGATGCATGGAACCTTCTTCTTCTCGATCTTTCCATAAGTGTTTTCCTTAGATATTTCCAAGGAAAGATTATGGATTCCTAGGCATGCATTCATGGTACTTAGCCATGCCCTTTCCATTATTATTGGAAAGTCCCCCTTGTCATTGTTGACTTGTATCACTAGGAAATTAGCTAGGTATGACCAACCACACACAGAGGTAACGATGTCCTCCATCAATCCCAAGGGAATAGTGATGGACTGGTCAGCCATCTCTAAGCGAATATTGCTCTTCTTTAGTGGAGGCAGGTTCCAGGCTTTATACATTTCCTACTATATCAGGTTGACTCCGAAACCTGAGTCCAGAAGAGCCTTACATGGTTCATTCCCAGCGACTTGGAGGTAGATTAAGGGACTTTCAGGATTAGAGAATTTCTTAGGAAGGTGGCCTTCCTTGATCTAGTCAGTGATGGTATGTGTTAACATAACCGTATGCGTTGAGCTCTGTTGTTGGTTTGCAGGGAGCTCTGAAGCCTTATTCAATGGAGGAACATTCTGATGCTTAACCACTTGTGGTTATGAGAGCTTATTTGGACTATTGGTTCTAAACCAGCAGCGGGTTGAAGGTTTACAGCTCTCGTAGCATTGCGTTGCTACGGTTGAGTGGGGAGTTCCCATTGCATCGCTTGAGCGGATGGTAGTGGAGCTATTGGTGTAAGAGTTGCGGGTGCATTCGAAGGATGGTATGGATGTGGTGTGTCTCTCCCAAGAGAAGGAATCCTATAATACTCCTGAGCTTGGTAGTGACGTTGTGGGGTTGCGTGATTGATAGAGTTACTTGGAAAGATTGGTTGCTACATGTAGTAACCATACGGATTTGGTTGCCAGTAAGGGTATTGTTGCCTTGGCGATGGCATCCCCCATGACTATGGGTATTGCCACTGCTGGTGTTGTTTCATAGGTTGTGGCAGAGTTCCACTTGGATAATATGTTAACGGTTGGTGGAACTATCTCGAGTTACCTTGGGGATAAGGTAACCGATGGGGTGATTGCCATTTGTTAAGTCTTGGGTTGAGTGCATACACCCCATACTCTTGTAGATGTGAGATTATTGGGCAACATCCCTTAGGATGGTCATATTGGCATATTTCACATCCACTAGCATTGTCTGTATCCGAATCCACAACATCTTCAGTGATAGCTAATTTACCCTTACCTTTGTTACGTGCATCGTCCAAATCCCTCTTCTTTTTCTTATCATGGTCACTACTTCACTCCTTAGACTCCTCTACGATTTTTAAAAAGGTTTCAAATCTACTATCTAAGGAGTCCCACATCTGATCTACCTTAGCTGACACTTCTGTTGTTAATTTCTAAAGTGACAAGGTTTTCCTACTTGTCAACTCTTCGAGTGGTGACTCATCCTCCTCCTCACAGAATCTCACTCCCCTCTTTCAGAGGGAAGGATCGCAGTTACACTCTTTCATGATTTCTCTCTTATGTAGCTCTCCTTCTTCCTTAGCTACTTGCTCCAAAAATCTATGAACCTCATGGGACCTAATTTTAGATAATCTCCCTTGGGCATATGTCCCAAGGGTTCTCCTGGTTTCATGTCTTAGCCCATCTATGAGATGGCGTAGTTGATCCTATTGTGCGTAACCATGGCCCGGGCAACAATGTAATAATGCATAATATCATCCCATGGCAGCATCCAAGGGTTCATGATTACCTTGCTTTCATCCTTGGATCTACTTCACAAGTTGGACACTCGGGAGTATGTCTGATATTTATCGTTAAACAGTTCTAGCATCGTACTCCACCTTCGAATGGATTCAGGCTCTAAGGACTGGTACCAGCTTTTCGCTTCTTTTATGAGTGTCCTTGGAAATAAATTTAACTTTTTCCACTCATTTTTAATGTTCTGCAAGGCACAGGCATCGTGAAATGCCTGTAAGTGGTTCTGCGGATCAACGTTGTATCCCCCCTCAAATCGTGGGATATTATTCATGTCTAATCTCTTGATCCTGCTATCTTTCTGGTGCCTTGTAGGTATTCTAACAGCCTCCGTAATGTCTAACATGCTTCGAGTTGCAAGTAGGGGTTTTTCATGGTTGTTTCTCTCATAGTGTTTGTGATGCCTACATGGTTCCCTAATTTCCCTTCTTTCATGCCTTGATTCCCTAAAATGCCCTCATCCTCGCTCTCGACTCTCTCGTCAAGGTTTCCCATTTTTCTTACCCTTGTCCTCATGGTGAAGTTCCTTATGACTACGTCTTGATGTTGAAGGAGAGGGTGAATGTGATGATGAAGGGGAAGAGGAAGGAGAACCATCACCATGACGATGTTTCCTACCTTCCCTTCAGTGATCTCGTCCCTGATCGTGATGACGATCAAAATGCTCGTCCTTATCTTGTGTTTATGTTCCCTCATTAAACACTTGGTGTTCTTGAGAATCAGAACCAGGGTTATGTATCGTGGAGCGAAGGTTCTGATACACCACCTCCTCGCTATCATTAGGAGGGGGAACATCATTTTGTGGAGAACCTATTGAAATAGGTTCACCACCCTTAATTTCTCTTATGATGGGCAAAGCATTATGGGGTCCTTTGCCCTTCAACGATGTGTGGTAACTCTCTTGCTGTGAGTCCTATTGATGTTGCACTTCTGTGGGATGGTAGTCCCTTGCATTGTAATCACATGCAACATACTCAGTGTATAATTTTGACATGCCTATTCATGCAAAGACACGAAGGAGCATGTTGGGGGCTGCTCTGTCTGGAGGCAACACTATGTTACCCTCCAAGTCTCTCCAATGCAGTTGTTTGTCTTAATGGAAGACAAAGGTAAAGTCGGTTATATATTCATCGTGATGAACATATACCACACTAAATTGTTGAGGAACTGCAGATTTTGGTTATGTATGTTGTGCCACCGACTTTCTCTAGTGTTGGTCCTAGGCGGTGAAGTGCTTTTGTGTGGAGAAGAAGACATTTTTGTCTTATTCGGTGTGTTGTTTACCATTATGTTATATTTTCTTTTGATCAATCCTAATGGTTTTTTTTAGCTCCCAACGATGTGAATGATTTCCTATGTTCTACGTAGTGCACAAACAACTAAGTCCCCGGCAATGGCACCAATGATGAGTGGCGAGGTACCCCTACACTCAACCATACGAATACGAGCGTCTCATGTGCAATCTAGTCGAACTCCAAGGACTAAGTGCTTACATGCCTTATGGAACACTTAAGGTTAATCAATTGTTGTCTTCCCAGACTTACTTGTATTGTCACAGTTGTATGGTTAAGTAAGTCTGAGGTATATGATTTTTATAACTTTTATCTTTTTATCGCCTATGCTAAGAGAGGAAAGGGTGAAGAGACTAAGTAACTAACTTTCACTAACTAAGCTTTAATCGTCCTAGCATCAGTATCCATTCCCACTTGATGTACACACCTTGAACTAGTGCAATGCTACTGGGATTACCAAATGCTATTCGTTATTGGGTTACCAAGCGTAGCACACGTGCTTGAAGCAGTCGTACTGAATGCACTTAACTAGGAGAGTTGAGGGTTGAGAGTGATTAATTGTCTAAGAAAGCATTTAAACATTTAACAATAATTAAAGTCCTATTTATCTTAGTCCATGCACTTCAAGGTTTATCGGAAAGTTCATCTTTATTTCCGTACACAAATGTGTGCTCAGGTACAATTTGCTCGAATAAAGATCCATTCACTTTGAGACTCCTACTGCGGACACATGGAAATTATTCTATCTTTGAAATGGTAAAACTGCCAGAGTTTAGCTAAGGGTCTAGATCTAGATGATCTTACAAGGGAAAGCCAGCTCTTATTTATAGACAAGGCGATGGGCTGCAATATCGCGTCCCATCATATGCTAACGTGGAGACTAAGCTTGTTTTTAAAGCACATGCTTTTTTATTAGGTTCTTCTTGTATGTAGGTTGATATGAGCTTTTTCTTTGAAATGCTAACATAGTAGTGCTTACTTTGGCTTGTGAGAGAAAGTTTTTAATAATTTAAAATCATCTACATAGTTTTCAACCTGTATAGTGCTATAGGTTTAAGTGCTCACATGACCTTAAAAAACATCTACATGAACTCGATTTTATCTAGATGGTTTTGGATCACTAGGATAAATCATAAATCACATGTCTTTTTAATTCATATCATAGCTCATCCTTTATGTGTGCTAATATACAAAGATTCTTCTAAAAGGCTAACATAGCAATGCTTCTTTTAAGTCACATGTTTTTTTCATATAGTACTCTACACTTTAGAAGACCAATGCTAATGTGGCTTTTAAATTTCTCTAGATGATCTAGTTACATGACCCAAAACACATGTTTTATTTGAAGTCCCTTGGCTTGGTGTGAATGGCAGGATTTAGAATCTAACTCCGTAACTCTTTCTCAATCACATGCTTATTAGAATTCATCTAGATGACTTTAAATCGTCTAAATGGTTTTGACTTCCTATGTGGTATTATGATTCTTTAAAATAGTAAGGTTGATTTTCTTACTTACATGGCTTCACAAAGCTCTTACTCTAAAAACCATCTAGATGATTTGGAAATCATCTAGATATTTTGGCTTAAGGATGATGTGTCGAAGCTTTCTAGCATCTTGAGCTTATGGAACTAAACTTCACAAAGGCTAATTAAAACATATTATGAGATTATAGAACCAAGTTTTGATACCACATAGTGACTCTTTTTGACAAATGCCGACATGAAAAATGAACTAAGTAGAATCGAATTTTGGATCTATTTAGTAGTTCTAAATGGCTTATTGTAGAAGAGGCTAATGTGGTTAAGTTCTTTCGCTAGCTTTAACTTTTATTCTCCTAATGCTTACATTGGTCTTCATTCACAACACGTTTTATGAAAGAGCTCTATAGAGCCAATTTTTAGTTTTAAGTGATGGTTCTATTAGTGAAGTTAACATTTAAGATAAAGCACTTTAAAGTTGAAGCCTGTATAATTAAATCACATACCTCAAGCTTCCTCTTTTCTTTTTCTTTTCTTTTCTTTTATCCCACCTATAGAGAACTTTCTAGAAATGATTTTCAATTCTAAAAATATGGTTTTATAAGCAAAGTTGACATGGCATTGGAGACAAAATACTTTAAATTTGAAGCTTTCTTCTACTTTGGGTAATAATGATTTGACCTTAGTGGGCCCTATCTGATGTGGCTTAAAGGTTTATCACGTTATCTTTATAGAAGTAGATTTCATAGAACTAAATTTTTGGTTCTACAATCTTTTTCTCTTTTAACACAATAAAAAAAAATTTCTTGAAAGCTTCTTTCAAATGGGCTAGCTATTGTAGACTTCATCTTTCATGGTAGAAGTAGAATCAATTTTGTAGAAAAAAATTTTGATTTTATTATCTTTTTTTTTATAGTTGACATGTCACATGGAGCATTTCTTAAAATCAAACCCTTTTTTGAAGCTATATTTTTAGTAACTCGATATTGGCTAAGTTTTGATCCATGTGATGCAGAACCTTTTAAAACTAGCTTTGTAGATACAAATTTTGGTTCTACGAATCGATTTTAATAGCTTTTTCCTTAGACAATGCTCATCCTCCTTAAGCTTACATGGCAAAAATATTGCTGCCATAGAACTATTTCTTAGCTCTATGGTTTGGCTTTCTTAGTGCTTTCTTCTTCTACTAGCATGAAAAATGGAGCTCTTTAAGACTAAAGCTTTCATAAATACTACTTGGTGGACCTTGTCTAATGTGGCTAAGAGCTTTGTAGCATCATCATTTTAGAAATAAGTTTTGGTTCTAAAATTTGATTCTAAATAGTGTTTCTTTCTCTAGCTTATGTGGCATAGAAAGACTTTAAAATCAAAATCTTCTTTAAAAGGCTATTCTTTTTTTATAATTGTACTTCAGCTATCTTAGGCCTTGATCCATGTGGCACAAAGCTTTATAGAACATGTTTTGTATAACCAAATTTTATATGTACAAATTCATTCTAATAACTTACTCTTTTAAACAACTAGTGTTGCCCCCTTTTTAGCTTACATGATCCTTCAAAATCATGAGCTTCTAAAAATCATCTAAATTATTATAAAGTCACCTAGATAGTTTTCCTGGTACTAATTTTTCATATCTTTAAAAAGACTTGTATTTATGTCATCAATCTCTTCTCATTATAACAGCCTCATAAATCTCATGTTTTTAAAAGATAGGCTTTTGCTTGGCCCTACTAGGTCTCATGCCTGCTAAGCTGGATTAAAGTAAAAGATAAGCACATGTCTTTTATTCTTCTAGTAAGCCCATTTTTTATCTAGATGATTTTGAAAACATCTAGATGGAAAGGCCTACTACCAACATGGCATGCTACATAACTCATAAAAACATATCATTTTCAAAAGCTCTTCAAATTATATCAAGATGATTTCTCAAACTTGTGACTTGTAGAAACCAATTCTTATGAAAAACAACTAACTTTTTAAAGTCTATGCTTCCATTATGGAATAATCTTCAACCTCTAACCTTTGAAAATTTCATCTATATATGAGCTTATTCCAAACTTCTTTGAGCACATGAATTATAGAATTTGCTTATTTTGAAGATCAAACTCATCACTTTTTTTCAATAACTTTAAGCTTCATAAAACTCAATAATATGGCTTATATTACTCATAATGAGGATCGAACTTGTAACTTAAGAATATCATGCCAAAAATATATATGTTAGGCTTTTCTAAGAATCACATGTTTTTTTCAAAAAGGCATTGTCTAACTCTTAGCCTTATTACTAGCATAGTCATTTTTTAATGTTTTCTTAAAAATTCAACCTAATCTTCCAATACAGTTACTCTTCCAAGGCTTTAAACATACTTGACTTATAAAATATTTAGTCTTATAAAAAATTCTTTGGAAAATAGGCATATCAAGCATTTTTCTTTATTAATTATGAGTCTCCCATCTTCATCTAGAAAATCAAAAATTTTATATGTTACTTCATAATATGGCCAAATGTGACAACACATCTATTGTCAAGAATTAGTTAGATTACAAAATTGGAGGTAATTGAAGAGGATTTAATTTTCACGCTTCTTATTTGTCTAATTGAGTTATTAGGAAGAGTTTAGGATTTTTCAAGAATTTTAAAACTAGAAAAATTAGCCATCATCTTCATCATCCCTACCTTATCCAAAAAAAATGGGTCAGTCACATAAGATTTTTTTTGTCATTCATCTCTATGAAGAGCTAGATTCTTGTTTGTTTGTAATTTCTTTTGATAATGTTCAATTATTTTTTCTTATATCTTTTTTGATATTTATTTTAGTGTCTTTTCTAGAATAATGATGTAGAATTGTTATATAATCATCTTTGCATATGTCCTCTATTTGGTTCATTTTCTTAAGTCTAGAACTAATAATCAAATCAATTATGTCCATGCATCTTTGAAACATTTTTATATTCTCATTTTCAAGCCACTAGGTGCCTTCTGGTTTAGTGGCTACTACATAGATTGGTTTTTGCTCACACACTTGCTCCTATACTTTGTTGTGGGTTGTGTTTAATATCCTTTTCTAGTGTATAATCAAAGTGTAAGATATTTGTGTCTAAGTCCTCTGTTTGGTCCATTCATCTCTACTAGATTCTTGTTTGTTTGTAATTTCTTTTGATAATGTTCAATTATTTTTTCTTATATCTTTTTCGACCTTTATTTTAGTGTCTTTTCTAGAATAATGATGTAGAATTGTTATATTGATTATACACTAGAAAAGGATATTAAACACGAAGACTTGGGAATTAAAATAGAAAATCAAGAATAAGAAGAAGCAAACACATTTGGACCTCCCAAAATAGAAATACCTTCAAGTCCAGATGAAGATACATCTCCGAATGATCCAAATGAAATTATCACTAATGTTAGATGTACTACCACACGATTAATGAAATCGATGGTGTGTAACTAAGGGATTGTGTGATCCATTTCCCGAATGTGAGGCCATAAGAATAGTCATGGGGGAGATGCTCCATTCTAGTTTAGGAACTAATAAGTATTTTTCACCTTTTTTTTTATTTTACAATATTTTATCATTTTCCTATTTCTTCTAAAATTTTCTAATTCTTCATATATTTTCCATTTCTCAATATTTTTATTTTCTTTATATTTTTCTCTTTTTCTGAGTCATTCTCTTTTTGCTTTATGAATGTATTTTATGTTTGGGTTAATAATATTGCCAAGTCATGATGCAGAAGTCAACGCTATGTGTTGGGTTTTTGTGCAATGCTATAGCAATGAGACCACCTTATCCATCCCTCCAATTCTTTGAATACAAGGTCTTTTTCATGGAAAAAATTTGGTTCTTCTTTTATGAAACTAAAATTCATCAATGTATCTTGAAGAAAGAAGGAACAACTAAGTGGGAATGGTAAGGGTGTGACCTCAATGGAATTTGTTGAATTCTCTTCTTAACTTCCTTCATGTGGTTTATGACTCCTCTTGAATGTATCATCACTCCTTCATTGAACAATAAAAAAGAACCTCTGTCTTTGCATGGTGTGGTTCCCATTTCAAAACAAATTAAAATCCAAAAAAAAGAGAAAAAAAACAAAAAAATGAAAAAAAAAAAAACAATGATGGAAATTCAAAACACACCCCTTAGACAAACTAAATGGACTATAAGCACTAGTTATGGGAGTAGAAAGACATGTTACCCATGCCTGAACATCCTCTCTAACTAAGGCCCTTCCTCACTTCCTACTTCTTTTTTCTTCTTTAATAAGGAATGGTGGGTGTTTTGTGTGAGCGCTCTTGTGTCTCAAGGGGGTGGACTGGCCTTAGAATGGAAATGCGATGTCACTAAACATTGTTGGTTTTGGTCTAGACTAAGGATGGATTTTATCAAGTCATTTAACCACAAAATTCACAAGGAACTTCATGTGACCTTAATCAGGAACTCCATTCCACTCTCTCTCATCCATCTGTGCTTTCCATGTCTCACCTCACTACTAATTTCATGTTCTTGTTTGATGTATTGGTTTAATGTGTTGAAATTCTTAGGTAGCTTCTTTTGGGTTTTTGTCCTTAACATTTTGTAATCATTAATCATCCATGGGGTCCTTGGACTCCTCAGTTTGAAGTTATGCAAGGGCAATAAAATGCATGTACTTGCTTTGGGGAGGACCCACTTGCATACCTTTTGGTTGGGTTAGTTATGTTATTTACCCTTAGACAGCCTCACAATCAAATCCTTTTGTATGCCCCATTAATGCATCCAATTGTGCACATCTTCACAACATTTTTCTAGTGAAATCCTCTTTTTATTTATTGTGAATTCTTAAACCCTCTTCAAGCATTTCATCACATCTGAACTTTTCAAAATTTAATTAACCACTTATCCATTTCACCTATTTTTTAACCTTCCCACTAACACTATTAATGAAATCAATCCACCATAATCACTAACCAGCCAAGTGTAACTACCAACGAAACAAGGTACTTTAAAGCTATACATTACACATTGCATACTAATCCATGATTTTGTTGTGATTGTAGTGGGAAGTGTGAACCAGAAACAAGATTGTCTTCACCAAAGGATAAGTAGCACCACCATGTGACGAGGACCATTCATGATCATTGAATCTTCTCCCTTGCTCTTCATCTGCTAGAGGTGTTGGATGTTAGCTTTGTCGAGGGTGTTCACTTCTATTGTCATGAACACCCAATTTTGTAAAAGATTGTACATCTATATACTTAAGCACTTAGAATTAGTCTGTTCCATCTGAGCCAGTTTGCATGTCAATCAATAATCCCATACCTTCCCAATATTTTGTAAGAAACTTGCTCCTCCTTTTGTTCACTCAAGGAAGAGTTTTCATTTAGTCATGGGGGTATGATGAATCATGTTTTCACTAGCTCTGATATTAGATACATGATATTAAAGCCTTGATATCAGATACTTGATATCAGGCCCCAAGATGCAATGTCGAATATCTGATATCGCTGGGTATGTGCCAGCCTATAAATATAGCATTTAGACATATGGTTTCCATATAGCTTTTGTCATAGCATAGCGAAGCTCTTACAGTTTGTTTTCTCCAGAGTTAGAATATTTTCCAAACTACCCACAACAGGAGTCATTGAGTGTATGAATCTTTGTTCCTACACGGTTGTACCTGAGCATGGCAATGTGTGTAGAAATAAAGATGAGCTTTCTAATTAAACCTTACAACACCTTGGCTAGCTTAAATACTTTATTTATGCATTTAATGTTTCATGCAGTTTCCTTTAATGCTTTCAAGTAATTAAGCTAAAGTAAGCTAATTAGATTCAATAGCAATTAATCAATTAAGCACATAAGTACGACCATTTCAAGCATATGTATGACTCTTGGCAATCCTACGAACGCTTAACATTTGGTAACCTAGCAGCGTTATACATGTTCAGGATGTGCATGGAAAGTGGGATCAGATACTTCTGTTAGGGTAGTTAGTTATTGATAAGTAATTAGAGTAATTTAAATTGATTATAAATTACGTTTCAACCTATTCTTAATCGTCGACAAATAGAATATAAAATAATAAAAATCATGCACCTCAATTATACTTAACCATATAATTGAGCTCCACAAATATAGTTGAGAAGACAATGATTGTCACGATTAAATTTCACATCCTAGAACTTAAGGTCTATGGAATTCAACTAGATCACGTGTGAATGCTTGTGATTCATATGGTTGGGCGTAGGGGTACCTCACCACTCATTAGTTGTCACAACTCTAATGGAATTATACTATGACTAACTCTCATCTTAGGGTAGACAATGGTGAGGGTGATCAAAGCATAGTAGGCTTGCTTTAACTATGCTAATCCATTTTATACATGTTGTTACTTTACCTCCCTAGAGGGTTGGTCCATCAACCCTAGTATCATAGGCAACTAAATGGTTTCCCCCTAATTACTAGACCAACCTATTATAATGAATGACTATGGGCCCTTCCCCTCCACATACAACTCCTTCTAAGGAATAAGGTATTCTTCCTTGTTGTCAACAAGCCATATGCAACTTGAATATTCCTATCACAGTTGTTGGGAGGTTTTCTTTCGAGGGGAGGGGGGTGTTGTGTGTTGGAACTCCAACATAATTGTAATATAGATACACTCTAAGATATATAGTCTAATTAAAACTTTATATCTCAACATTGCCCACCAGGATCAAACCCATGATTTGGATCTTTCAAATCAATAGTCTTACCACTACACTAATACCTCATTGTATCTTTAAAATCATTTAATTAGTAATCTTGTAAACATACTTAGAATAAAAATATTAAAGATTAAGCTCTATTATAAAAGAATTACTAAAAATATGCAATATTTACAAAGTAATAGAAATAAATCAAAATTACATCCAAAAAGTTAATGAAGATTTGCATAGTGGGTTAGAGCATGAAGTTTGTAGTTTACAAGTCATAGGTTCAATTTTTGATAAGTATGTTGATCTAGCACACTATTATGTTTAACAAAACTATTATGAAAGTTCATGTTGGCTATATATCCTATGGGTACATATATGGTTTGATACCCCAAAATTACATGTTTTAAAAAAACTAAACTAAATTCAAAAACATAAAAGACTAGTTATAACATTTTCTTAGAAAGCAATAAAAATTAAAAGAGCTTAGTTTTAAAGGAAAAAAGGTCCTAAGTAATGAAAATCCTAAACCATACTCATATGCCTAATAAGATATTACATAAAATAGGAATTTAAATAAAATATTTTGAAATCTTATCTTCAAATCTATAACAATATTAATACTAAATAATAAAAACTAAACACATTGAAACTAAACAATATTGTTGATGCATAAATTTTGGATGCACCAACATCAGGAAAGAAAACTCGTTTTAGGAGACTATTGTCTAGGGCACCTCCCATATGGGTATGAAAACCCAAGAATAGTCTCAGGAGAGGGCTATGTGGCTTTTTGAAAATAGTAAACCAAACTAATGAAATCAAATTTTAAATTGAATGAATTTGAATTTAAATTGAATAACTATATCAAAGTTAAGAGTACAATAAGTAACTAAAAGAAATGAATTTTCCTTAGTTCCACTGACATTGTCGATCTGTGACTGTCGATGGTATCCACTACTGGGCAAGAAGACCGCAATTGCTGCGAGAGAGGGAGAGGGAGAGAGAGAGAAAGAGAGACTACCCACAACAGTCTGCACAAGATAGCAACTATAGTCCTTAAAGCCTACCATCGTTTGCCACCTTTTGTGCACTGTTGTAGAGAGAAAAATCGTCCACTCACGTCTGCATCACCAAGATAGGCTGCTGGCTCAAAAACAATCGCATGTCTCACGTCCTGCATGTGGGCTACACTACCTGCATTGTTGTAGATAGAAATAAGAGAGAGAGAGAGAACCCTCTTACTATCGTCGAGAAGACCCGCAAGGATTCTATTTTGAGTTGTTAGCTCCTACCTTGGACCCTCCTCAAAGATCAGCTGGAAACCTGTAAAGAAAGGAAAAGAGGAAACTATTGCTTAGTGGAGAGGAAGCTACCCCTCAAGACTGATAGCCAAAGCCTTTTAGACTTATTTGGAGAGCCCTTCCTCCCCTAGTTTTATAGCTGCTACGACCATCCATAATGATGCAATGTTTCATGTAACAGCTACAGAAACTGCCACCACTTCTTGCGTAATAATGCCCACGTTCTCCAATTTAAGTGCCCACTATGTCCATAACTTCCAAAACGTCTACCACTAATGTCTGTAACTTTCGAAATGTCTACCACTAATGTTCGTAACCGCCACCATTAATGACCATCACCTAGCAGTTTAAATGCCCACTATGTCCGTAACTTCTGAAATGTTTGCTACTAATGACCATAACTGCCATCATTAATGATCGCCACCATTAATGACCATCACCCGGCAGTTTAAATGCCCACTATGTCTGTAACTTCTGAAATGTTTACTACTAATGACCATAACTGCCATCATTAATGACCACCACTCGACAGTTTAAATGCCCACTACTCACATGATTTTTACTGTGGTTATTAAGAGAGAGAGATAGAGACGTTGATAATCATGGCCCCATGAGAGCATGGGAGTGTTGACATCAACAGATATGAAGTCTCTAACTTTATTTGTAAAAAGATAATAGTTATCTAATATACAAAACTAAAATCCATTACTTCTTAAAATTTTCCAATCATTAATAGTAGTTTAAAACCATAACAAAAGAAAGAAAGAAAATTTACGATGCAAACATTGAAAATATCATCATCATATCATCATCTTAGCTTTGTTCCCAAGATATAAGGTTGGTTATATGAGTTCTTTTTTACTATTCACCTCCATGAAGAACTAGATCTTTATTAAATCTGTAATTTCTTCATGTCATCTTCAATCATTTTTTCTCATGCCTTCTTTCGACTTCCATTTGGTGGTTTTTTTTGGAACAATGATATGATAATCTTTTTTGATAAGTTTATTATCTGATCTTTTTTGCACATCATCAAAGCATCTAAGACACCATTCCTATAGCTTATTTAAGAGAAACCACTCTAAGCCTTTCTTTAATGTCTATATTATGTAGTTTATCTATTCTTATAGAATTTAGCATCCATGTCAGCATTCATGTTTTTGCCATACTAATTTGTTATAAACTCAACTTTCAATGCTATATAAAATATTAGGCTTGATTACTATTCCATAAAATTTATCCTTTAGTTTGTAAAATTTTTATTACATAAAATACCACTATCTTATTTTAACCATCATGCCTTAATTCTATTTCTTATATATTTATCAATTTCATAATCTAGTTGGAGAATTGATCCTAGGTAGTGGAATTGTTTGTAATGAGGAACTCTTTGGCCTTAAATTGTTTATGCTTTTAACAATGAGGTGTTAGACTAGTAGTAAGACTCTTGAATTGAAAGCTTTGAGTCTTGGGTTTGATTCTAATAGGAAATGCTAAGTTATAAAGTTATAATTGGACTATATATCTTAGATTGTATCTATATTACAATTATTCTAGGGTTCAATTAGAACTTTATAACTCAACATCGCCCACCAAAATTGAATCCATGACTTAGAGCTTTCAAATCAAGAGTCTTACTACTAGGTTAACACTTCATTATTAGAGGCAACATTTGCTTGAGATGCATCCACCAATAAAATATCATAAACATACACCAAGCAATTTTATCCTATATTTTCTTAATGAGTTCATCAATAATAATAGGGACCATCACTTGGAGTGATAGTAAGGTGCTTGTTTCTCAAGTCGAAGACATGGGTTCAAGCCTGAGCATAGTCACTTGAAGAGGTTAGGCTTTCACTCATCAATTGACCCTCTTGACCCTGCTTGGTGGGATGAGCATTATGGTTTGGGGTGATGATTCTTTTTTAATTCATTAATAACAATAGCAAACAAGGGTTAAGTGCAAACCCTTGATGTAGATTTACAAATCAAATGTGATTCCACAAGTTATTCAAATTTTAGTAGTAGCTCTTTCATACATATTTTGCATCACTCATATTTATTACAAATGCATTTCTTTTATAAGGCTCACCAAATAATACCTCTAGGCACTCTATCTTATGTTTTTTCCATGTCAATGAAGATCATAGGTAGATTTTTTCTATGTTTTTTGAATTTTTCTATTAAAAAAACCTAGTAGATCTTTCTAACATAAATCCAAATGGTTTAATTCAAGTCTAAGATGCTACTCTATAACTCTCTCCTAAAGATTCATAGGATGGCTCATAAGATCGATTCCTCTATAGTTTACCCAATTTTGCATTCTCTTTTATTCTTGTAGATGCGAACAACGATTTTTTTTATTAGGCATTTACCCATTCTTAGGAATGTTATCTAGTTCATCAATATTCATAGGACACCTAAGAAGAAAACTCAAATTTTGGTATGGTTAATAATTTTGAAAATATTTTTTCCACATATTCAAAATTTTATTGTCTTTTACTAAAATTCTTTCATTTGCTTGCTTGATACATTTGGCATGGTTAATGTTTTTACATTTCCTATACCTAATTTTTGTTAGTTTGTATATTGATTTTTCTCCTTTGCTCTTACCTTCTCATTTTGCGTATTGCTAATTTTGCATTCTTCCTTGCCAAAACATTGAAAACAAATAATTTGGGCTGAGGGCAATTACCAGCCCTCTCTAAGAGAGTCCTTCTTTGACACGGTATATACTAATTTAGCTATATATTTATGATATATATCTATTATTTAGTTGAGAAATTTTTTTATATTTTGAACTTAAAAAAATCTCAAATTAATTTTTTTAAGGACAAAGTCCAGGTTACAAAGTTGAATAGAATAGTGTGCATTTCAGATAGGATTGTTAAAATGAAAGTGATGTTTGCGTAATTCAAAATTTGTGTATTTCTTTTATTTTGTTAAAACTAGTCAAACTCACAAGTTCCAAGCCAATAAGCCGTTAACCAAGCTGCTACAAAATTGGCATACATATCTAGTCATCAAAATAATCTCTTTGAAAATGCCAGCCAATCAAGTCCGGTCTGGCATCACCATGATAAGGAATAATGATAAATGATGTAATGAGCCTGTTTGTCCATAGCCATCAATAAACATGCATTAATAGCGTGGGTTCTGACATCAATTTTGATATTACCATGGGATACCATGTATGACGTTATACAGCGGGATAGCATCTATGAGAACTCATCATTTTAAAAGACCTATGCAATTGAATAAATCAGTTGTATTCAACTCGCATAATTTAACTTGTAAACTGACCAAGTGGACTTTACAAGTTATAACGACTTTTCACAAATTACACGAAACAATGTCTTTGCCGTGGATATTAAAAATGCTCGGAAACTCATCCCAAGTTAGAAACAAACATCGTTACCGATGAAATTTCGGAGAGTCAATTTCTGCTTCTTGTTGAAACGTCGTTTTGAGGTTGTATCTTTCGATTTTTAAGTGATATTCTACGTTGCATTGATTAACTGAAATAGCATTCTTCTAAATCCCCATTCTAACATGGCATGTATCTTGTTTATACTGCTACGGCTCGTTAGCAAGCACGGGAGGCCTGCGAGATTCTGGAAAACGACTTTGGAGGATGACAGACAAATTAATTAATAAGAAAACTGGCCCAGCGACAATGGCTGATCATGTGGAAGTGGTCAAGATTGTCATCATCTATTCGTTTCGTCACTGGTTTTTACTCTCTTGTTGTTGTTCTTTTAAACTTGTATTGATTTTAAGGAAGTTAGCATGAATGGTGCAGAAAAGTCTGCGGAATGGCTTAAAAAGGAGGTAAAAGCAGATGGGATGGTTACAGCTAAGAATTCCGCGCGGCACACGACACAGACATTACAGATCAGCAACTGCTGTTTTCTATGGGAGCAGGAACGGATACAACAAAACAAGCATCCGAATTAATGAGAGCTTTAAGTCTGTTAATCACCTGTCAGAAAATCTAGGATTAAATCCAGCAACTGTTTGCTAATTCTTTGCTTTCTCAGTGGTTCTACCTGCTGCCTGTTCATGACTAGTTACTTAATTTTAGATTTTAACCTTGTCCAAAACCTGGTTGTGCTTGTTACAGAACCAAAACCTGTTTTTTTTTGACCTGATATTTTCTTGTTCACCATTTGGGTTCGATGGAGATAACGTCAATAATTTGTTAGTGGTCTTGAGCTTTCTGGCTTTCAGAATCAGTTGATCTGGCCCAGTTTATGGCCACCCAAAAACAAAAGCAGGAATCAGGACTGCTTTACTAAATCTGGCGTTAACGGGATCGTCGGGTGACCGTTGCCTGTAACCCACTTCCCCAACAAAAACGTCAATTAAGAATGCGAGAGATCGTTGGCTAGTGTCCAAACCCTTACAGTAGTCATAAATATAATGCGTCTGCTTGAAGGGCCTTGCCCCACAAGCACAGATCTCCAATTTTTCTTTTCCCCTTTTATTATATTATCAATATAAATCCCTGCATTTGCACGTTGCCTGCACTGTTGCTCCTTGCCAACGGACCATAGAGCGCTTGTAGGTTGTACTGATGGCTGAAAGATGGTCGTTTTTTTTGATAAATTAGTTACAGGAGGGGATGCCTTGCAAATCTGCAAATGGCTCGGTTTCTCAACCAAGAAAGAAAGAACGACATGATTATGATTGCTATGCTGAAACTTGAAACTCTCACACGGCTCTCAATAAGAAGCAAGCAAGTGCATTGCAGAAAGACATTGTTAATGCATTTTTTCCGGTAGCCTTTCATTGCTTTCTGTGTTGGGTCAAAGGGCTTTTCCATGGGGGCACTCACATTTGGTGCAGTTTGGTGCAACTGTGAGACCGACAATCTCTGCCCTTTTTAGCACGCAGAAGAGGCAGAATTCGCTGCAGCAGTTGATAATTTGTGTGGTGCTATTTGATCTTTCTGGGATAAGTGTTGTTTTTTGTGGGTAACTAAGATGACTGTCGAGGAAGATGAGGATGAGGAGAAGAGCGGCAGCAGCAGCAGCAACAGTGTCATTCTTGTGGCTGTCAAGGTGGGAAGCAAAGGACATGAGTTATTGACTTGGGCATTAGTGAAGGCTGCTCAGCCTGCTGATCAAGTTATTGCTCTGCATGTTGTTACTGATTCTTCAGGTACTCAACTTTAGTTTCTGCTCCTAAAAAGTAAATGCCACTGTACTGATCTTGATCGTGGCTTCATTGTGCCGTTGTTTACGTTCCCTGAACACTGATCTTACCGCAAAATTTATAATATTTTTTGGGGTCTCTGATTCTTGTCTTTTCGGACATATTTGCCATGACACATTTGGGCATTTGTTCGGGGTTATTGTTGCTTCTTCTGCGTTTTCTTTTCTGGAGTGCTTGCTTTGATTTCTTGGATGACTGTTGTTATCGATTAGGTTCCATCGGTAAAATTAGCTGGATGGGTGGATAAATACACCTTTACCAGCAGTGAATTGCTAATGAGGTACTTTCGTTTATGCTTCCTTCTTGTTTTAGGTTTGCTTCCAGGTTCGTCTCTGTAAAAGCTCAGAATCCTCTAAAATTAATGTTTTCTAATAGCGTTTCGGTAGTTGACTCCATCAACAAACAGAACTTAGTAGATTAGAAACTGTCTGCAAGTGTCCCTTGGGAGTTTGCCATTCCACGTTTTATTCTAAGGCTTGCTGATCAATCTTGACGGAGTTTTTGACTTGTGTAAACTGTGTCCAACATACTTTCTAGCACATGAGAATGTGTAAGAATTCTCAGAATATTTACCCAAAAAACTTGTTTATGTAAAGTTTTTGTTTCTTTTTGACCTCAGCTGTAGTAAGCTCTAATCCATATGTGCTCAGTGAATTTTTTAGCTTGCTTTTATTTTTGTTTTAATTATTCTTTAGAATTCACTTCGTGTTCCTGTCTTGCAATATAACTGGAATTCAGGAATTGAGCCATTTGCTTTCGTTTTTGTGTGTTTCTTTATGGGGTTATCTTCAGAGTTGTCACTCAATGGCCAAGGGAAAACAAGCGAGGAGATTGCCAGTGTGTTCAATTCTGCGGTTGAAATTTATGAGGGCTTTTGTAGCCTTAAACAGGTACTAGGCAAGCCTTTTGCCTGAAGTTTTCCAAACCTGTAATGTTCGTTGCAATTGTGCTTTTATGATCCCTTCTAATTTTCCTAAAAATTGACAGAAACTCTGTAAATAGGGCACTGCATAATATTTTTGATCCTACCTAGAAATGGCACAGAAGTCCAAAATATAAATTCTGTAGTAACTAGAATCAGTGAATCTTAGCGATGTAACAGACCATCTGAGCTGCAGCTTATCAATACAACAGGTGGACCTTCAATTCAAGATAACTCATGGATCTGCGATGCAAAATGTGTTGGTAAATGAAGCAAAACGATGTGGAGCTACACAGGTGATACTGGGTGCTCGCAGTCAAAACAATGTAAGGTAGGAGATTTCTCAACTGACTCGATCTCAATGTTAGTTTGATGGTTCTGTTTAACATATGGTTAAATGTTTAAGCTTGTAAATGTATCAGTTCTTCTATTGCACTTGCCAAGTCCTGTGCAAAGAAATTACCATTCAGCACTTCTGTGCTGGTTGTAGAAAATGGAAAGATTGTTTTTCGAAGACATGGAGTGGAGCGTATATCAGGTATGTACCTTATTAACTGCCAAGGTCAACAGCATTGACATTATATTTAAACATATCGAATAGGAGATGTTTTGAATTCGATAATGCATTAAAGTCTTTATTTCCATTCTTGTTTTTTTCCGCAGAGAAGCATCATCCCCCTGCCATTAGATTTTTCAATCAGATGCGACTGAAATTCAGGAGGAGATCTTCCAAAGATTTTGAAAGCTGCGTGGGGAGTAGCCCAGCTGCTGCAGAAAGCTTTTTTCATGACACAATCATATCTTCTACTAGTAGCGATGGATCTACTCGTAATTACAAAAATTTTGATCAATTGTCTAGCTCTGATGATTCTAAAAGCTCTCTTGAGAACAGGGATATCGGGTCTGAACCAAGAGGATCAGGAAGTTTGTCATCGTGTGGATCTGATCATGCTGAAATTCCTATGCCTGATGATGAGGGAAAAGATGATTCGTGTACAGTAGGCCATGAACAGGGAATTGATAATAGTGTTAATTCGAGGTGTACAGAGAAAAAGCAACTGACACGCGGATGGTCTTTCCTTCGTGCCATAGTTTCGTTACCTAAGCTTCCTGTTATACAGTCAGTAGTAAGGAGGACCTCTGTGATTGAATGGGCAATGCAAATTCCCAGGAAACATGCAGATGTAACTGTAAAGGTACAACTCAAGAGACAAGCTTGCAAGGCTTGTAAACTTAAAGAAGAGCTTCAATCCTCTGATGAAGGACTGTCAGATGAATTCCTGTCTAAAAAGGAAAGGTTTTCTTGTGGCCATCACTATACACCTAGCAGGGAAGAAAACTCTTTGGCAATAAGTGTAACTGAAATTTGTGAAAAGAAAACTTGTAAGCAATTCACTTACCAAGAACTCAAAAAGGCAACATCCAGCTTTGCACAAGGTTGGACCTGCTTTTTTGCTGTGATCTGGCTTTCAAATTGTTTTGTTTTTTAAAAATGTCGTTGTTCAAGTGATTGTTCTATTTTACGTTCATTTTGCAGAAAATTTTATAGGGAGAGGTGGCTGGAGCAAGGTTTACAAAGGCTTGCTACCAGATGGACGATACGTAGCAGTAAAACTTTTGAATCCTTCACCTGATGCTGAGCAAGAAGTTCTCTCAGAAATTGATATCCTTACGACAGTTAGCCATAGAAACATCATTACACTTAATGGGTACTGTATCGAAGGCATCAACTGTTTGCTAGTGTATGATTTCATATGCAGAGGAAACCTTGAACAAATTCTCCAAGGTATATTTCACTTCCTTAGTTTTATACTTTTAGGTCTCATCCAATGTTACCGTTATGGATATATTAGTTTCATGTTGCACCTTGATTTTATGCAAGGAAAAGACCCTTCTGATTTCATATTTATACTTACTGTAGGCAGGGAAAAGCCATGTCTGTTATGGGCGGAGCGATTGAAGATAGCTATAGGAGTTGCTGAAGCTTTAGATTACCTGCACAATAAATGCTCTCCTTGTGTCATTCATGGAGATGTCAAGTCGTCGAATATTTTGATTTCTGAAGATTTTGAACCACGGGTATGGTATTTTGACGTTTTCTTATGTCAGAACATTGAAGAAGAAATATCATTTATATCATCTAACCTGCCTATCCCATATTTCAAATTAGCTGTCAGATTTTGGTCTAGCAAAATGGGCACCAACAACATCTACGCATATTTCTTGCAGTGATATTCTAGGAACATTCGGGTACGAAAGTCTTTCTGATCCCAAGAGTTCCTTTTAATAGATCAATTATTGTTGAATGTATTTGATAAAGGCATTATTGACATATGCTACGTGTACTTGAGTAGGTATCTTGCTCCAGAGTATTTTGTTTCGGGTGAGATCAATGATAAAACAGATGTTTATGCATTTGGTGTTGTGCTTCTTGAGTTAATGACTGGAAAAAAGCCGATAGATTCCAGAAAACCTAACAGTAGAGAAAGCCTGGTGATGTGGGTAAGGTCATTTTCAGATGTCTAAACATCTCGTGCTCTAGAATAAGTAAAGTTGATTTCAAGTTTTTATGTGCTTGTTGGGTTAATCAGGCAAGACCATTATTACACAACGGAAGCATAGGAGATGTTGTTGACCAGTGCTTGGACGGTGTCTATGATTACGATGAAATGCAAAGAATGATGCTGGCTGCCTCTCTTTGCATAAGACAAAGTCCTCAGTACAGACCTGGCATAAATCAGGTAGCTGGGCATCTACTTTTTTCCATTAAGAAAGTTATGTGAAATGAAAGATTTTCAAAATAACGATCACATTTGTAGAAACCGTTAGTTGTTTCTGTTTCAAAACCGTAATTTTTCCTTGATTCCTGTCATTTATGATTTGAGTGCAGGTTGTGCTTTTACTAAAGGGAAAAGCTGATTTAGCTGAATTGGCATCCTGTCAAAGCAACCCAGAGACAGAATGGCGTGTCTCAGATGAGGATATGCTGACAGCAAATCAAAGCCATGATTTACAAAATTATCTTAGCATGGCACTGCTGGAGGCAGATACTGAGACGGAACCATCAATTAATGACACAAATCACACAGAAATCGTTCAAGAAGAGAATGCCAATTTGGGAGACCATTCCTGAGAGCTATTTTTTCTGGTACAGGACATGTTTCCATTCCCTGTTGTGTACATGTTCCAAGATGCTATTCTTTTGGGAGACAGTTATTTTCTTGAACGTCTTTTCCGTTACCCATGAGCTCAGGGATACCGACTCTCCAGAGCTTAAGTTGAAATTCAGGATCAGGTCTTACTTGACCATCAATATTGTTGCATCATCAATTCCGTCGGGGTGACTTTTGGATGTCTTACAGTTAAAAATGTTATGGGAGGGCTCATCAAATACTGTTTTGATTGCATGTCATCATTCTTCAGTTCATAAGAGGACCAGGCTGCCTGGTCTGTTGGAAATACAGTAAACAAGAATCTTCCCAGTACGACTGACCATTCTTTTTGTTAACTGGTTGTCTTCATCATACTTAACGAGGATCACAGGGAACTGTTATCCAATGATCGATGCACTACGACGAGGCTTGCTTTTTCAGCATTTTGAGAGGAATGGCACTAAAACTGAAGGCATTTACCTTTTTGCTGACCAGGTATCCTATATAGCTGTGTAGTGCTTTAATGCATGGATTATGATCTTGAATTGTTGTACCTAAACTGAATGGCCCTTGGTTTGAGCAAATATGGAGCAGCATCCTGTATTATCATCAGGATGGTTGCACCCTGCATACCAGATTTGCGAAAGTGCACATGTTTACATGGTTTATGTTATGTATCATTTCAAATTGAAATCTAACAAAATATGTTCATGTTTGGAAGCATTTAGGGTTACTTGTTATATAGCCAAGATCCTTAATTTCTAGACAAAATATCTTTTTACCTGGTTCATGTGTATTGTATTATTGACTGCAGCTTTTTCTAAATAAACAATTCATCTGAGTTGACCTCAAAACTTCCTTTCCTGTTTTTGTTCTAATAATCAACATACGGTTGGTGCTATTGCGTACTGTTTCAAAGATCAGAGGCCAGAGGTCAATAATTTGAGGGAATATTTCTGGAACAAAGTTAAGGAAGAACTCCAAGAGGGAATATTTTTGGAACAAAGTTAGGGAAGAACTCCAACCTTTAGTCGTAAGATTTTTGATTTTGAAAGTCTCAAGTTTTAAAATTTAAAATGAAAAGTAATAGAAACAAACTATGCAAAAAAGAGAGAGAAGAGGTTAACAACAAAAATGGGATTCCACAGATCCCAAGGCTAAATTGGGGGCTATGATAAGGCACTTTTACATTAGCCTCTAAATCCAATTTATCCATAATTTATTTCCATCTTTGACCTAGAATATGATAGAAGTTGCGAATATCATATCTGGAAATTAATAGATTATTGAAGAAGGTAAGAAAGGATATTTCTAAATACATCTCTAACACTCCCCCTCAAATTCTGATGGGGCAATGCCATAATCATAGTTCTCTAACCAAGGTGATGAGAAGATGGTGAAATGATTGCTGTTACAAAAGGAGGATTGGAACTTGCTGTAATATCATAATATTAGCAAGCAAAAACACAAATCCTCATGCAAAAAATGTGAAGTAATCCTTGGGGTGAAAAATGAAACATTTAGGATCAACACCCACTCTTCTATGCTTGAGGCAAAGAGTCTGAGAATGATGGCAATAACAGAAAAATAGAGGCTGCTTTGACACCATGTCAAATTAAAAAAATTAAAATGATAGATAATAGAAACAAATTATGCAGAAAAGAGAGAGAAGAGGCTAAATAACAAAAATGGAATTCCACAACCTAGGCCAACCAAGGGCTAGGAAGAGACACTTTCACATTAGCTTCTCAATCCAATTTATACATAATTTATTTCCAACTTTGACATAGAATATGATGGAAGTTGCCAATATCATATCTGGGAAATTATTAGATTGAGGAAGGTAAGAAAGAATATTTCTAAATACATCTCTAATAGAAAGTCATCAGTTTGATGCCAGCGGGTTGCCTTGAATTCAAAAGTTGTACTGAAGTTCTCAAAAAAAGTTTTTGGATTTGGAAACTGGGTCCGATCCAAGCAAGTTGGATGGAGTTATAAAGTTTTACTGAAGTTCTACTAAAGGTTTCCTATTGACCATTACCATGATCCTTGATTTGGAGACTAGTGATGGGTCCAATCCAAGTAGGTTGCATGGAGTTATAAAGTTCTGACTACTACCATGATCCTTGATTTGGAAACTCTAACTAATAGCCAGTGGATTGCACCCAATAACGTCTTAAGCTGTATATTTTACCCAAGTGAACAATGTCTCAGAACTTGTCTAATGAATCACATCTTTAAAAGGTTAAAGTATTTGCAAAATGCAAAATTAAGTTAAGAACATGTCTGTTGAGTCATATTTTTAAAGTTTTTGCATTTTAATTTTTCAGCGTATTAAATAAGACTTCGTGTTACTGGATACTTAACAGAGTGATTTACATGGATTCTTTACCTACCTAATAAAACATTTATTCCCAATTCCAATACCTTTGTCTGGCTTATCAACTATGATAAATAGTCGAGGGAAATTAAATATTGCAATATTTATTTCACCAGTCTAATCTAATTATTATATATATCTGTACTGACCTAAATCGTCGGCGTAAGGCTGAAAGGGAAACAAACACCGAGGGATCGTTGGGCAGCCATAGCGGACCCTACCTTCGCTTGAGGGCAAGCTGGAAAAGGGAACGAAGGCAGAGTGCCTTGGATGGTTTGTACGCAAGTCAACCAAGGACTTCCCCGAGCGTAAGCTACGGCTAGCGTTGGGGTTATCGTAAACGGTATGTAAACGGAATGCAAATGGCGATACGAAATGTAAATAAAGTATACTGAGTTATGAATAAAGCGTAAACAAGGTTATATTGTAAACAGAACATAAACTGAAGTAAATAATGTAAATGGGAGGCAATAATGAAACTGTATTATATTGTATTAGAAAAATGTGCACCGGTCAAAGCGTAGTTGCACAAGTGTGAATGGCAAGTCAAACGCCTAGCCCCGGAAGGATATGATGTGACGATGTGAGAAGAACTTGAAGCCAAAAATCAGATGTGCCGAGCGCCCAAGGATTATAAGTTCTATTCTTCTTCGGAATCGCCAATTTCTCCAATTTTTGCCTCTTCCAATCTTCTTCTCCTTCTTGCTGCTTTTGCTTTGCTTCTCTTTGCCTCCTTGTTCTTTTCTTCCCTTCAATTTGTGTGAATTGGTAGGGTATTTATAGGTTTGGGCTAGGGTTTTTGGCTAGGGTTTGCTTTGACCAGGTTCAATGTATCTATGTTTGAAAGTTGTACATGAGTTGGATGTGTGTTGACAATTTTCCTTCTTTCACCAGATTCAATGTATTTTACAACTTATGGGTCATTCCAACCCATAAAAATACAAATAATTTTAGAAATATAAGCCCTTAGTGATAAAAATAAAAATTTAAAAATTTAAAAAGATTAGTTCCAACTCTGGCCTGCTTGGAAAAATTATATTTCTTTTTTTTTTCTTTTTGCTGAATATTTGGCCTGATTTTGCAAGGGCTTTCATATCTTTTTGCCATTTTATAGATTTCTTGAAAAAGAAAATCAAGAAGGATTAATACCGCCTTGCTTGTCTAGCATCCAGCGTGACTTGCAATGTGACCTGCAGTGTGACCTCCAAAACTTGCAATTTTGGGCTGAAATCTTGATTTTTTGGAGGCTGGGAATTGCTGGGGACCTTGGTGAAGGTCATGGGGAGTCCTTGTGCTTGATTTTGGCCTGTTTTGACTCAATTTTGGGGCTCCAAAAGTTGGTGACGTTGACCCTTACGCTGTGCAACGTCTGTTGAATCATGGGCCATCGGGGGCTATTTTAAAGGCCTCCATGTTTGGTCATGCTGTACTCATGTTGGGCAGCAACATGACTTAGCTTGATTCTTGTCTAAAAGTGCTACACCAAAATTAGTGGTGTTTCAATATCCATATCTATATATATCTCATATTGAAACTTGTTTACAGAACCGTTTATACTATCACTGTTCACTATAGATTCAGAGACAAGTGAAACAGCCTTATAATCAGTATACCTGGGGACACCGATCTGATCCGGAGATCCACCCCACCTTACCTTGCAAATGATGATACATTGTTGAGTGATGTGGAAACTGTCTTCGGGACAAAAGGGAGGATGTGGTCTGCACAAGCTTTTTCTAGATGGATGGATGGTTAGTTGGTTGGGTCTAGAATAGAATGTCATGTCTGCCATGCAAAGGCTGGTTGTACTAATGAGGCAATATTTTTTTCTTTCAAGGCCAAATAGGGCTATTAATGCACTTCCGCCTTTTAACATAATAGTCAGGTTTTCTCTTGTTTTAAGGTTGCCAAATTTTCGTTTTATCGCTGCAACTGCAAAATGGCCCAAAACCAGACAACAAAACCACCCCATCAAACTTTGTGCTATTGCGTGTTTTGGAACATTTGCATTCGTTTTTACCTTGGGAAGTTTTCCATCAAGCACAATGGACTCTTTATTATTACACGTGTTTACAAGTAATAAGCTGGTGCGCTAGTTGGTGTGAAGTTTTCAAGAGCGAGCTATTAGATGGAACATGTTGAAGTATTTTTTATAATAATAAAATTGAAAATGATAATATAATACAATGGTAGAGTGAAAGTGAGATAGGTGTTTTCTTCACCATTTCACTAAGTAAGATTGGAAACAATAGAATCTTAGATGAGTAAAGTATAATGCTGGTAGAATATTAAGTTAGCATGGTACATAATGCTAAAGTATGGTTTACGAATTGAATTATTGATAGTAACCATTTCACTAAGTGAGATTGGAAAGAGTGCTTAGACTAGTAAAGTACAATGTAGGTAGGTAGAATATTAAGTTAGTATTTTTTAGTATGAGGGTGTTGAAACCTGAAATAATTGAAACATAGGTACACCCTAAGATTTATAAAAGTTTATAACTCACTGCTACTTAGTAAAAGAAAACCTATGACTTGAGGTTATTAGGCCAAAACTCGTACCACTAGGCTAACACCTCATTGTTAGTATGAAAATGTAAGTGCCTCCTACAGTTAAGGCCTTAATTGCAAAAGACACAAAAACATGGAGATATTTAATGTTTCCTTGTAGTCTATTCTAAAAGTAATGATGTTGGGTACAAACAAGAATAAACAACTAGACATTTTACTTGAGCTTATTAATGAAATTTTCATGGCCTTGCATATGATTAGGAGAGTAATCCCAATCAATAATGCCTTTTTAGTCATAAAACTTTGAAGAAGTATGAGAGACAAAAATAATCATAAAGAAACTTGTATAAACATGACCTTTTTAACTTACTAAAGGCATCTCCTCAAGAACCCTTCAGATTTGAAATGGCAAAATTCATAAAATTTAAATTTCATGATTCCTTTCTATGTTCTTATTTTCATGGTGCTTTACGTATTTTGGGATTTTCAAGGTAGCATCTTACAATCCATTTTCATATTTTCCAATATTACTACATATTGTCCTTAATCTTTTCAAGAAAGAACTTAGTGTACTAATTCTCCATTCTCTATTATGTCTCTACAAAATCTAAGTTTCAAAGATAATGCAAAATAGGAGCTTTGAAATGTTGTAGGTTTTATCTATAAAAAGAATTGCATATGTTCTGGATTTTATTGGATAGTGTTGTAGGTTCTAGAACTATGTTATACTTACTAAATTATCTTTTCCTAAACATGATCACTGATGAGACGCGGTTTACACTAGGCCGCGATATCGCGTCCCGCCGCNAAAGTGTTTAGGATATGCATCAACATAGTTTGATGGGGTGGTTTTAGATGATTTTGTAGTTAAAGTGCTAAAGAGAGATTTTAAAACTTGGGAAAAAGAGAAAACTTGATTATTAAGTTGAAGGTGCAAGTACATTAATAGCTCTATTTGACCTTGAAAGGCATCATCATTTTGGTGGTGTGTTGCTCTACTAGAACATTGCTCAAATAGATACTTTGAATTCCATGGAATACATGGTTCTACTTTTGTAATAGAGAATGCCTTGTTGGTAGGTTTAAATGGATCCCATGCAATCTTAACCATCATTGTAAAAAACTACATGGCCTTGATGCCTTGTGAATGTGACAAGTGTATGTAGGCAATTAAGACCATGGATTTTGGTGTAGGCACTTTCCTAATCTATGGATGAGGAATTTAGGGTTATGTTGTGTATACACAATAAGTTTATTTTAGAGAATGCATCTTAGCTTTAGAGTGTCTTACTTATTCAAGCTTGTTTGCTTATTTGACTTATCCCTTTGAGGGTTTTATTTATATAGCTCATTTTTAGCTTATCCTCTCCAATGGTGATTTGGAGGACTCAAAGTGATATTAGTAGTGCTTCAAGGATAGTTCCATTATAGTTGGTATCAGAGCCAAAGGGATAGTTCCATTATAGTTGGTATCAGAGCCAAAGGTTATGGCTCTCTCTTCTTTGAGAAATAAATAAAAAAGATCAAAGGCTAAATACTCATCTCACTAAGGCAGGGTTCTGGAAGGATCAGTGGATGAAGGAAAAGCCTAACCTTTTTTGAGTGGCTATGCCCAGGCTCAAACCTAGGTCTTATTACTTGAGAAACATGCACCTTACCATTATTCTATTTAATGCTTCTTATGGAACCCACATATGACTTCTTGTGTGGAGTAATGATAGGCAATTCAAGATCCATCTTTACAATTGGATTTCATGGGGCCCATCTTTTAACAAAAAATATTTTAGTTGGACTGACCAATAAGTAGTTATTAGTGTGTTGTGGTCAAAGTTTCTTGTATATTTGTAGGAGTGCTATGGTACTTCTTTGTAAGACCACTCCCCTTGAGTCCTTAACCATTTTCAATCCTCTCATTACCAATTGTATGCATGGTTGAAATGCAATACCTAAAATACTCCTCCTTCTATGATAGTATGTAGCGGTAGTGAAATTGTCATAACATATTCTATGATAAAATTAGGTTGATCTTCAATGCCAAATATATTTTACGAACATGGGTATAAGATGAATTAATTATAGAATAAAATGGTTATCTATATAGGTAGGTTTCCTTTATAAGGTTAAGCACTCTTGTAACATAAGATACTTTCAGGTAAGAGGTAGTATTATTTTGGTAGTGAGATACTATATTTTGGAATAGACATTCTTATATATACATACACTATTGCATTTTTTGGTTAATTCAATTTTGATCCTACAATTAGCCATACATTATCCTACATAAGAAGTCATATATGGTTTTCATAAGAAACATTAAATAAAATTATGTTAGGTAGAATTATAGATAGCAATAATATATGGGTTTCATAATACAATTAGAATTGCTTTTCTCTAGTGGTTTGTTTTGACAAGTTTTTAAGAACCATCTCTTTAAGCCTTCTAATTTTCTTTAGTCTTAAATTTAGATCTTGGCCTTGAATTCTATTTTTGAAGACTTTATTTTTCCTTGCACAATCATCCTTTCTTCCAAGTGACATTATAAGCTTCTATGAATAACTCTACTTTAGTATTAACAAGCATCTTTTTGGTAAAATCAAATTTATTTATAAAGAGCTACAACTTCTACAAGAAGCATGCCTACTACTAAATGAATATCATATGGAGCTTGAACTTTCACCTTAAATTCTTGCTATAAAAAAAATGTTTTTAAACGTATTCAAATAATCATTTTTATACTAGGGGAAGTTTTCAATCTCAAGCTTCATAAATACATAACAAGAAATAACTAAACAATCTTATAGTCCATTTTCTTTTAGATATCCCAAACCCAAACTTATTCTTTTGCATACTTATTATGAATAGCATAGAAAAGGATCATCACCCAAAGGCTAAATGCATCTCCTCTTAAGTGTAGTCCTAGAAGGATGGCAAATGAATGAAATCCTAACCTCTTTTTAAGTAGTTGTACTTACATGTAAATCCAAATCTTACAACTTGAGAAATGTGCACATTACTATCACTTCAAATATCATCCATTTTTGTGAATAGTCTCTAGAACATGCATATTATTTGAAATCCTTTGAGAGATGTAATCCTTTCATGAATACCTACTTAAAAATGCAATGATTCAATACCTATAGGAGGAGGCAACTTTAATTTTTGAGAATCAAGTTAAAAATCATTTCTATGTGATTTGCTACTATATTATCATCATTTTGGTTTTCGGTGATGTTTATCACTCTTATTTATAAGACAACATAAACATGATGACTCTTCATAGCATGTATTTTATTTGTGTTTCAATTTTTACTATTACAATTACATCATCAATAAATATTAAAATATTCATTAGAAAATTTTCAACTTAATGAAATACACTACAACTAATTTTATCCATTAATCCATTTTATTAATAAAAATGCAAAATAATATGGGAAATGATGGGCATCCATATTTTACTAGTAACATTATTTAAAAAACGCCTTCTTGAGTGTTGTTATTTAATAAATAATATGTACTTAATTGCATAATTTTTGAATAGCAGACACAAGCTTTTCAAGAATTGTTATACTTTGAGTACTTGCACAATGTATAATAGATAATTTAGGGAAAAAATACTATGAAAAAATATAGAAAACCAAGCCATGTAGAGTTAATGCAAAGTTTAATTATTGAAGGTAAAAGTAAAAACATCCACCATCTTCACATTGATAAGGCATTGGCTCATAAAGATGTATTAAAATGGTTAGTTAAATGAACAAACTTACTATTGTAAGTTAAGGATCAACTTCAAAGGGTTTGGTTTCTTTTTCTTTGAAAGACAAAAATCTTAAACATCCTCTAAGGTAAAATTACATTGTCCTTCATATAGAAAATAAAATCAAACTTTCATTTTCAATTTACTTTCTTCAGCCTTTACTAAGGGAGTAAATGTCATTTTCTTAATATTTCTTTAGTATTTTTATTAGGATGTATTAACACAATTTTGGGTTAGAAAAACAAATATTGCTTCAAAATAACAAAGCATTACAATAGTTAGCCCTTACTAAAAAGCGTAAACAATTGTAATTATTAACTAATTATGACCAAGGATTGTAATTATTGCCTTTGGTTCTCTTGGGTGCTATGGCAATGGCTCAAATAGGGGTAAATGGTTGGATGGATGGATAACATATGATTACTATAGAAGTAGGACAAAGAAGACCTAATCACTCCTATGGCCTCATGGATACTAGGCTTGACCATAGAGTGTCATGTTGATTGCCTCCATCCATGCTAAACACTAGAGAACCTAAGGAAGAGGAAGCTTCAAGCTTTTGATTGAGTTGTTCATACATTTTCCAACATTAATAAAGCTTCTCTTTTCTATTTTCTTGCTCAAGAATCTATCTAAGTGTCTAAGTTGTATTGCATTTTGATAAATAATACAATATTACATGTTTTAAATAGAATAATACATCATAAATTGGTATTAAAGCATTGAATATTTTAAGAGACTATGGAGGTCTAAGAAAATGGAAATAAGAAATTACAAAGAAGCCCAATTGAAAGTTAAAGAAAAAAAGAGAAAAAGAATCCACCATTAAAGGAAGTTTTATAATTAGCAATAGAAGGATGATAATAAACCCTAAAGGTTCATACTTTTCACAAATAAGAACAATAATCAAAGAAACTAGAAATAAAAATGATGGAACCAAGTAGTAGGAATAGTGGATGCAATTAGTAAAGATAATAATTATGAATTAATTGACTAGAGATCTTATAGAGCTGCTAAAGCTATTTGGGATCAATAGATTATCCATTGATGAAGCATTGCATCACATCATGAAGTTCAATGAAGAAGTGGACAATTTTGCAAATGTAGTTACTACTCTTTTCAACTATCTTTTTGTACCTTCTCAGATCATTGGATTCTCTAAGCTTAAAGTTCTTCAATTGAAACTAAAGAGATTCAACCTCCCTTTACAAATAAAAGTTAATCATGAACAGATAAATAAATAAATAAGTCTAATATTCAATGCTTCATCCTCATTGTTCAAACAGGTGTACTTCGTTGTGAGATGTTTAACCATACAAATGCTCCTCTTTAGTTTTGCAATGATTTACTCTAGTTTTTGAATGTTCTTAAGAGCATCTATAGAAAGTGAATGCTATGTAGAAAGATTCTTGAATTGAGTTGCTTGAAAATATTTAATGATGTCTAGTTGATGGTGTTGATTATCCTATTTTGGTTTTGGTATGTTAAACTTTATACAATGGAGAAGTTCTTTTTTGTATGGATGTGAACATGTGTAGGATTATGAAGAAAAGATTTGAAGATCAAGAAAGTTAGTCTATTGAAGGAATAAAAGAAGATTAAGGAAGATTTACACTAAAGTACCATGTTAGAATGAATGCCAAGGGATTTAAAGCAAGTATTCTAGGATGCATGAAGGTAAGGATTGGCCAAGTCAATATCATTTTTCCTTAACCTTGGATGTATTCTAGATGTCCAAGCTTCATGGTGGATGTTTAGGTAGAGTGTAGGCAAAGTTCAATAGTCAATCTCCATCTAGCTTAGATGTTCCTAGCCTCAACGCTAATGTTCTAGATTGTGGAGTTCCCAGGCTTGAGGGTGTACATATTGGATGGTGGACATCTAGACTAGAGTGTGGATGTCTCACTAGAGTTAGAGTAGAAGACAGGGTAGATGTCCAACTCGAATGCCAACCCTTGTAATGTGGACATTTAACCTTTAAATGGGATGTCCTAGGTAGAGATTAGAGAAAATAAAAACTTAATTCTAGCCATTTCCCTAACTTTAGCTTTTTGTGGAAAAGTTGCATGATGCAAGGAATATAAAAGAATGGTTCTAGATTTTATTTTGTCAAGATCTTTTAAGGATTTGGAAGATTATTGGGGGCTACATTGTCATTCCTACATCTCTCTTATAGGGTTTTGATTATTGTTGATGTGTGCATGTTGATTAGATCCATTACTCTTTTATTATTATATCATGTTTGGATCTGGATTTATGGCATGCTATTTCATCCATTATATTGTCCCAATATGTACATAACTTATGTAGATTTGATTTCTAGAATAATCCATTCTATACTATCATTCTTGTTATAATCCTTAGAGATTTGTGAATCATAGATTCTTATTGTGGAAAGATCTATATTACAAACCCAAGGTATTTAATTCTTCTATCTTGAAGGGTATGTGAGTGTGTCCTATAGGAGCATTGCAACTTGTTCTTGATCTTGTGAGATCCTTGGGAGTCTTCCAAGATACCAAGCTTGTTGTTCACCATGTAGGAAGTATGTAGCATATGAGGATCTATCATAGTGATAGTCTTAGCCATAACTTTTAATTCAAATGAATTTTAAGGTAATGAGATTTACTACACATTGGTCAAGTTATTTCATTTAAGATTTGTTTTACAATTTTAGTTATTAAAACTACAAATTTACTTTTATTTTTTAAGTCATTCATCCATCTCCCTTCTAAGTTAATTGATCCACAAGTGGTATTGGAGCATAATAACCATTTCTAGATTGAAAATTTGGAAATATGAAAAGAATGATGGTGTCATTTGTAATACCACTCTATCTAGATGATGCAAATAATGCCATTGGAAAGAGTAGGATGCAAAGGAACTTATTCTTTTCTAAGTTTGATGAGATGAAGGTTTAACATGAGGAAAGATATATAGCCATCACATGAAGAATCAAGTTTACATACAAGTTTTTCTAAGTGGACTATAGATACAAAAAGATCTTAGCCAAGTCTATTTGCAAAAGTGATACTACAAGCATTTGGGAAATCAACTTGGTATATTGAAAGTGGATGCCCTACACACATGATTAGAGATAAGTCACAATTCATCTTTCTTAGAGATGAAGAAGAAGGAACTGTCATATTTGAAGACAATACAAAAGCTTCTATCAAAGGTATTGGTGGTATTGGTGGAGGTAATCCTCCCTAGGTTAGAAATGCTTTTTATGTTTAGGGTCTAAAACGTAATCTTTTAAGTGAAAGTTAGTTTTGCAATGAAAATTATAAATTTATTTTTGAAAAAGATGCATATATTACCAAGGATTGAAGAACTAGAAAAATTATTATCATGGAACATTGCAAGACCAATATTTATGTTACTACACTATAAGAAATTACTAACATTGTTACCAAGTACCTTATAAGTAAAACATGAGATGATAGGCTCTAGCATTGGAAATTAGGGCACATTAATATGGAGATC
Organism: Gnetum montanum; assembly: GCA_015680685.1. Taxonomy (NCBI): domain Eukaryota; kingdom Viridiplantae; phylum Streptophyta; class Gnetopsida; order Gnetales; family Gnetaceae; genus Gnetum; species Gnetum montanum. Next base: position 585,014 of record MNCI01031152.1, read on the forward strand.
TTGTGCACACTTGTCAAAAATAACATTGTGAGAGGTTTGCCTCAACTTAATGATTTTGATGTTCACATGTGTGAGATTTGCTAAAAATGCAAAATGATGAGGGTACGATTTGTTAAGAAGAATCATATCTCTACCTTTCATCCTTTGGGTATTTTGCATCTTAATGTGGTAGGACCCTCTCAAACTCTTAGACATGTGAAAAAAAGATATTATTTAACCATTATTGATGACTATTCTTGGTATACTTGGGCTATTTTTCTCACATAGAAAGATGATGTTTTAAAACATTTCTCCAAGTTGTGCTTAAGATTGCAAAATGAGAAAGAATATACTATCAAGACTCTCAGGAGTCATAATGGAGAACAATTCAAAAATGCAAAGTTTAAGTAAATTTGCAAAGCTTTTGGAATTTATCATCGATTCTACTTAGCAAGGACTTCTAAATGAAATGACAAAAACTATGTTAAACGAGCATAACATTTTATACAAATTATAGGGTGAGGTTATCAGAACTACATGTTATGTTTCTAATTGAGTTTTGTTAAGAAAAATGACCACAAAAACTTATCATAAAATATGGTTTAGTAAGAAATCTAGAGTTGACTATTTTCATCCTTTTGGAGTAAAATGTTTTATCTTGAATCAAAAAGATTAATTGAGAAAATTTGATACTAAGGTTGATGAAGGAATATTTCTTGGGTATTTCTCTACTAGAAAAGCTAATCAAGTATATAATCAGAGAACCTTAGTAGTAGAAGAAACCATTACTATTAAAGTTGACGAGGAGAAAATTCCCTTTGTTTGTGTGTAGGAAGAAGGAAAATTGATATAGATACCTCCCAACACTTCATCACTTGTTGAAGTTGAAGATCATCTACAAGAAAAGGGACTAGAGGAAGGTTCAAATAAAGATCTATTCATACTAGAAGATTATAAATTTTAGAAATTAACATATATATAAATCCAAATGATTAAGTTAGAACTCAAAGAGATACTAGTGAACTTTGTGCTTGTGTAGCCTATCTATCCTAGATTGAACAAAAAAACTTCAAGAAGATTGAAGGAGATGAACATTGAATATTGATCATGCAAGAGGAGCTAAATCAATTCAAAATAAATAATGTTTAGAAATTTGATCCTAGACATAAAGATAAACTCATTATTAATACTAAATGGATCTTTACGAGCAAAAAAAAAAAAAAAAACTAATCAAGGAATCATTATAAAAACAAGGCAAGGCTTATAGCAAAGGGCTACAATCAATAGGAAAAAGTTGATTTTAATGAAATAGATGCTCTAGTAGCATGAATGGAGTTTATTTATATTCTCATGGAACTAGCATGCTTCATGGATTTATTCTTCATCAAATGGTTGTGACAAGTACCTTTCTTAATGGAGCAATTTAAAAAGAATCTTACATTGAGAAATCTAAATGGTTTGTTGATTCTTACCTTTCTAATTATGATTATAAATTTAATAAGACCTTATATAGAATAACAAATTTCTATATAAGTTTCTTATAAATAACAAATTTGTTAGAGGTACTTTAGATCCTACTCTATTTATTAAAACTTATCATACTAATATATTAGTGGTGTAAGTTTATGTGTATGATATTATTTTTGATGCTATTGATCAAAATATTTGTAAGAATTTTATTAAGATGATATAGGATGAATTTTAAATGATCATGATGGAGAAAATAAGAAACCTACTTGAACTACAAGCCAATCAAACAAATCAAGGCATTTTTATCTTCCAATGAAAATACATAAAAAAATCTCTTCACTAAATATGGGCTTGAAAAAGTGAAAAGAAAAGCTACAAAAATGGACCATGGTACAAAACTTAATGAAGATTCTCAAGGTAAAGATATAAGTGAAAAGATGTATAGAGGTATGATAGGTAGTTTGTTGTATTGATATTATGCTAAGTGTTAGAACATGTGCTAGATTTTAGTTAAAAATAAAATAATCACATCTCATTATGTTTAAAAGATTATTTGTTATTTAAAAGATACTACACATTGGGGTCTTTGGTATCCTAAGAGCCCCAATCTTAATCTTTTTGGGTATTTTGATGTAGATTATGCAAGTTGTAAAATAAATAGGAAGTTAATGAATGTTGCTACTTCGTTGAATCTTGTTTAGTTGTGTCAAGTAGTAAGAAATAAAGGTCAATTACTGTATCTACATCTAAACTAGAATACATAGCCACCGTAAGCTATTGCACCTAGATGAAGAAAATTTTAAAATATTTGTGCATTAAAGTTAGAATCATATCCATTTTTTATGATAATTGAAGTGTTATTAATATAATCAAAATCAAACACAATATTCTGGAATAAAACATACTAAATTTCTATATCATTTTATGCAAAATTAGTGGCAAGCAAAAATGTCTCATTGAAATTTATGAAAATGGAGGAACATTTATTAGACATCTTCACGAAACCATTAGAAGAAATGATATTCAACTAGTTATGTCATAACATTAGTGTTGGGCCATGTCCCACTAAGGTAAGTCAAGGTGAAATATTTTATATTTTTTTGTAGGGATAGGATAAAGGTTAATTTTCTATTTTTATTCTTTTTTCTAGTTTTTCTTTTTAGCTATCTTAATACCCTCTTCAAAATGCACTTGTTAAGGAGGAGCATACAATTTAACAATACTTTTGTAGGTGAAGCATATATTTGGGGGAGCATATCTTTTTGGTGCTTATTTAGAAAACAAAAGAATAGAAGGATAGCTAGTTATCTAGTAACTAATTTTAAGTTTCTTTAATATTAATTTTCATAACTCACCTATTCTTTAAAATTTTGAACACCATAAAAAGAAGAAGATTATTGATTATTATTTTTTTGATTTTGGTGTGCCAAATTTTAAAGAATGAAGTGTTTTTTTATGGATGTAAACTTTTACAAGATTATGTAGAAAAAATTTGCAGATTAAGAAGGTTAGTCTAGTCAAGGGACTCTAGTCAAGGGACAATTGGAGATTAAGGAAGCTATTTATTGAAGTATCGGGTTAGAATAGATGTTGAGGGAGCTGAACAAGAATTTTAGAAAGCATGGTGGCAAGGATTGATCAAGTTAACACCATCTTCTTTTAAACTTGGATGCAACCTATATGTCTAGGAGTTATGGTAAATGTGTAGACAGAGAGTAGGCAAAGGTTAAAAGTCAAGCTTTAGCTAACCTAGATGTTCTTGGCCTTAGTTGAGGCATCCCATATAGTGGATGCTTAGGCCTAAGGATGGACATTCTAGATGATGGATGTCCAAGCTAGAGCATGGATGTTCCATTAGATTTGAGGTAGATGATAGGGCGAACATCCCAGCTATTCTTATAAGTCCCACCCAAATGCTAGCCCTTTCTATGTTGATGTCTAAACTTTAAATAAGATATCCTAGATAGCCATTGGAGGAAATAAAAATTTTTTTTTCTAGATATTTTCTTAACTCTAGTTCTTTGTAGGAAATTTTCATGGCACGAGGATTATAAAGGAATGGCTCTAGATCTTAATCCTTAAAATAATCCAAGGTATTCTTAGTATAACCTCTTTGGATTGGTTATTTTATTTGGGCATCAATCAAGGGTTTTATTTGGCTAAGATCTTGGAAGGATTTGTAACATTGTTGGGAGTTGCATCATCATTGTTACATCCTTATTTTAGGATTTTGATTATTGTTAATGTGTGCATGTTGATTAGATCCATTATTTTCTTATTGTTGCATCATGCATGTTTGGATCTAGATATAGGGTTTGTTATTCCATTGATTGTATTAACCTAGTGTGTGCATAACTTGTGTAGATATAATTTTTAGAATCATCCATTCTACACTCTCATTCTTATTATAATTCTTGAAGCTCTATGGAGTATATATTATCATTATGATAAGATCTACATTGTAACCCTAATAAATTTAAGTATTTATCTAATTACTTCTATCTTAAGGGATATGTGAGTGTGTCATGTGAGAGTATCATCATTTGTTTCTTAACCTTGCAAGGTCCTTGAGAGTTTTGTGGGATACTAAGCTTGTTGTTCATACTACGAGGAGTGTGTAACCTTTGAGGATTTATCATAATGATAGTCTCAATTACAAGTTTTAACTTAAGTTTATTTTAAGATGGTGAGGTTTACCAGATACATTGGTGAGTTTGTTCTATTTGAGTATTTGTTTTATAATTTTAGTTATTTTAATTATAGTTTTACTTTTGGTTTTTAACTTATTCATCTTTCCATTATGAATTAACTGATCCATAGATGGTATGATCATTGCATATACACATGACCCCTTAATGTAGGATTAAGATATTCGACAATTACAAACTTAAGGTGGAAAAGAAAATTTTGATCTTTCTGAATAACATGAACTCTATTAGTAGATTATAGAAAATAAGCATACTGGTCATCATCATTAGTAGATGTAGGATTGGGAGACTATGATTGATGTGGAAGAACACTAGTTAAAACCAAAGAGGAAGTAAATTAGCCTCATCATCATCTATAGCTCTTTTCTTACCCTATATGACAACTATCTCATGTATTTCAAGCCCAACAAAAGATGCTTTCTAATAGAGGTCATCAATATTAATGTCAAAATAGAAATCCTCCATTAAGAGATAAACTTGGAATAGTGAGATTAGTGAATCACCAATGTTGAGGGGAGAAGGCATCCAGCTTATAGTGGTTTCAATTAGGATAATTTATTGTAATGCAAGGATGTGAAATCTCAATTGCCAAGAAATTAATTTTCTTTTTTTAAAAAAGAAAGAAGATAAACCATTAATGATATAACAAGGAAAATCATTGTAAGAATATTAAATCAAAGAATATACCTAGGATTAGTGTGAACTTAGAATAGGTAATTATTCCCAATTCTTTTCCATTCAATGATCCTTTGGTAGGTCCATTGGGTTTGGTTGTTCAGAGTTTTGGATGGCATTCTTGTCCTCCTTCATTGATACATTTTTATAAACATCATTGTTAGAATAAGAAAGATATGTAAAATAAGAGTGACAAAAAGTCATACCTCAACAAAATAAGAGGAATTAGGTAACTTGTGAAAGCTAATCCCTTTAATAAGAGAAAATTGAATAAGGATAATTCTTTCTTTATACATGATCTCAACAAAGACATTGCTTTGGGAATTGAACATTAGATAATAATGGAAGTTAGATCTACACATGGCAATTGAATTTCCCTCTCTTTCTAAAACAAGGATCTAAGAGAAGAAATCATATGTTGGTCTCACCACTTTAAGTGATTTTAATTTGGGCTACCATTAATGCTAGAGAATTCTGAAACATTATGGTCAAATAATATGAATTCCTAGTCATGGTCTAATGGAGATAATAGATACAGTATATGAAGGTCTATCTACCCAACAACCTCCTCTAATAATCAAAGAACTAACATATACTAAAGACTTTTCATTAAAGGTTAAGATTTTAGACCCATGGAAACTAGCATAAGGGGTGAATATATTAACCAAATCCAATAATTTTATATTCTTAAAACCTTTACATTGAAAGTATAAAAACAAAAAGTATTGAATAAGAAAAACCAAAACTAAAATCGAAATTCAAAAGCAAAACATATTTAGACACTCTAAAATGGAAACAATTTCTACTTCAATAAGATATGTATATACAAATGATCAAAACCCAATTATCGTTAATATTAAATGAATTAACTAATGAAAATGTAAATTACTAAAAAAGATAAATATGAAACCTATGATGTATGATCTAGGGAATGTTCAATCCATTTTATGAAGGCTTACCTATAAGCATAGTCAGAAAAATATACTCCATCTTGAATAAAGAATTATTAAGTGCATTTTCATTTTTTGTTTTACACCATTTATCTTTTTTTCTATTTTTACTATGTTTTCTATTTTAATTTTTTTCCTATTTTTTCTTTGTTTATATTTTTCTCTCCATTCTATGTTTTTCCTTTCTTTGTATTTTTTAATATCTTTATACTTTTTAATCTTTTGTTTCATGTTTTTGTTAGACATGTTTTCTTTTATTAATATCATTGTTTATCCTCATGCAAGAATTTTAACACATGGTTAAAAAGTTAATTTATGTTCTTTACCTTTAGAAGGAATAATTCCACAATGTAGTGGGACCATGTCATCCATTCCACTATTTTCAAATAATAAAGAATTTGTCTCATGAAAATAAAATGATTCCAATTATGTTAAAAATATAATAAATCCATGACCACTATGCTTTGAAGGAATGAGAAAGGACCAAAAGTGTATGGAAAAGGATGTGACGTCAACAGGATTTGTTGGTTCTTTGGAACTCCACCTTGGGTACCCTTGGTCTCACATTGATGGATCATCACTCTTTTTTGTATTATTATTTAAGAATCAACATTTTAAAGTTTATGTTTCTTGGCTATGTCATTGGAAGAGTATGTCACACATGTTCAAAGGTAGGCCTAGTATAGGGACACCTCTTTTGATCCCCTTTTTCTTTGCTATGTGTGTGTTTAGCAAATTTTAGGCATGAAGAAGATGCCTTGGAAGGCTAGGAGATGTTTTGGTTGAGACTTGGATGTCAGAAGACATATGGTAATTAGAGAAGATGTATTGTAGCTTGGCCTATCATCTCAGGCAAGATATCTTATTTGTGAAATAGATGTCTCTAGGGAGATTTCTATCCTAGTCAAGAGACATCTTGCACAAGATGTCTTCCCTAAGTGCAAGAAGTCTCAGGTAAGACACCTTGTTAGTTGAAAATATGTGTTGGCCCTAAAGGAAACATCTTTTAAAAATAAAAGACATCTTTCCTAAGAGCTGGGTTTTTGTAGGAGACTTATTGTCAAGGTCGATGTCTTGGCCCTAAAGGAAACATCTTTTAAAAATAAAAGACGTCTTTCCTAAGAGCTGGGTTTTCATAGGACAACCTGTACAGTTAGGGAAACTTCTGAAAACACTTGTTCCAATTTGGGAAATAGTCAAAGCAAGTTGAAAAAGGATGGAAACAATCAAGGAGAAGGTAAGAAGACTTGGAAAAAACTTTGAAGAGCATTAAGTTGAATTGAGGAAAGGTTTCTAGGTTTCTTATCTTTTGGTTTGTCATAAATATCATTGAATTCATCATTTTTGGTACCATGAGGGAGATAGAAAGCTCTTGAGAGTGGAGAGTTAAGCATGAGAGGGTATGTGAGCACATTTATTGAGTGTAATTAGTGCTTGTACCTCTAAGATCAAGTTGTTATATGTTGGTCCTTGTTTTCTATTCTCTTATATTTCTCTTGTGAGTTGAGATATCAGTCCTTGGGTATGGAGGATATTCTCTATTAGTTGTGTCTTACATTAAGAATAGCCATTTTATGGTCATAAAGCCTTATGCTCTGTAATATCATTTAAGTGTGGCAAGTTTTGATGGTTTGTGGGTTTTGAGAACCTTGTTGCAATCTTCTAATAAATTATTTGAAGATAGATAGTTTTCTTGATGTCTATCAAAAAGTTTTATCTTTACATAATATCTGGATTTAATATTTTAAGATGATTTATTTGTGGAGTGAACTTGATCAAACATTATTAGTATCATAGTTTTGTGTTAAGTTTTGTGGTGATTGTTTCTTGGAAATTGGTTGAGGATTTTGTTCATTTCAGATGACACCTAAGAAGAAACATATGCAAGCCCTGAATCAATACATGGAGATCATGAAGTTTTTCTTCTAGATGATGGTTGCTTGGTTAGATGAAATCAACATAAATGTGGACAAAAATGTTGATCCTAGCTATGTCTAGACATGCGAAGGTGAAGAGCACATGCAATCATATGAAGAAGTTTCATAACTAGGTGGAGATTGAGTGGATGAAGAAGAAGGATAATTTAGCTATGGAAGTGTAGGAAATCATTAGCCAAGGATCCTAATGGATGGAAATCCTATTCCTCAAATGAGAACTCCAAGGGCTTCAATGGTGTTAAATATTGCTTCTCAAGGAAAGCTTGCAAGGAAGATGAGGTAAGGATTGCTAGAGCATTCAAAAATGTTGGCAAATCAGAAGCCTCATCAATAGTTTTTGGCTCATAAAAGATAACTCCTGCTAGTATGCTATTTTAAGACCTCCTAAAAATATTGAAGCCTATTTATAGACTTCCCAATTTACCTTAGCTTGATGGAATAGATCATAAAATTTGATGTAGAATTCTTTGATATCCTTGTCACCTTGCCTTAGAAATTTTAACTTCATAATGGTTTCTTATCTTAACGACTCCACATAAATTTTCTTTCCAACTTCTATTTCATCATATCCCAATCTTTGATAGGTTCACTATTTCATCTTTCATAACCTTGGGACTCCTTTTCCCACTAAGAAAATGTCATACCTTTTAACTTGGATTCAACAATAGGTACCCTCAAGTTATTTGGTACCTCTTCCAACTAAAAATGCTTTTCAAGTAAGCATTGGTGCCATATACATTGTTAAAAATCTTCAACACTACATATCGAAGTCTAGTAGCATTTTTGGATGCTCTAGCAAGCCTTGCCTCATCTTCCTCATTAAGTTTGTCTTGAGAAGAATTATTTAACATCATTGAAGCCCTTGGAGTTCTCATTTAAGGAATAGGATTTCCTCTTGTTGGAATACTTGACTAGTGATTTTCTATCATTTCATTGTTGAACTGTGCTTCCTCTTCATCCATTCCATCTGCAATTAGTTATGAAACTTCTTCATCTGAACGCATGTGCTCTTCACCTTCACATGTCTGGATATAACTAGGATTTACATTTCTATCTAAATTTGTGTTGATTTCATCCAATTGAGCAACCATCATTTGGAAGGTATACTTCATGCTCTTCATGTCTCAATTTAGAGATTTCATGTGTTTCTTCTTGGGTGCCATTTGAAATTAACAAAATCCTCAACCAATTTTGAAGCAACAATCATTACAAAACTCAACACAAAGCTTTGATACCAATAACATTAGAGCAAGTTCACTTTACAAAAAAATCATCTTCAAATACTAAATCCAGGTATTATGTAAAGATAAAAATGTTTACTAGAAAATAAGAAAACTAGATATCTTTAATTAATTTATTAGAAGATTATATTAGGGCTATTAAAACCTACAAAAAATCAAAACGTATCATACTCAAATGATATTGTAGAGAATGAGGCTTTACAACCACACTGACTATTCTTAATGTAATACATGACCAATATAGAATATCTTCCTCTCGAGATTGAGACATTAACTCATAAGTGAGATACAAGAGAGTAGAACATAAGGACCAACACATCATAAGTTGATCTTGGAGTTGTAATCACTAATTACACTCCCTCAATGTGCTCACACACCCTCTCTTGCTCAGCTCTTCACTCTTAACAGCTTTCTATCTCCATCATGGTACCAACAATGATGAATACAATAATATTTATGACAAATCAAAAGATAAGAAACCTAGAAACCTTTTCTTAACTTAACTTAAGGTTCTTTAGATATTTCCCAAGTCTTCTCACCTTCTCCTAGGTTGTTTTTCATCATTTTTTCATCTTGTTTCAACTATTTCTTGAATTGAAATAGGTGTTTTTAGAAGTTTTTCTATCCATACGGGTTGTCTCTGACCTTGAAAGGATGTCTTCTACAAAAATCTAGCTCTTAAAAAAGACGTCTTCTATTTTTGCAAGAAATCTCCTCTAGGGCCAACACATCTTTGTAGCGACTAGAAAATTCTATTGCTGGAGAACTAAAAATCTCAACGCATACAATTTTAATCCCAAATCTCTAGGGCCTCCAAAAAACTGAGATTTAGGGTACCTTGGATGGTTCGGTAGATCACCCAGGGACTTATGAAATGCAAAAAAAATAATGTCAAAGAAAATTTGTAGATCTAAAAATTAGAAAGAAAATGCAGATTACACACAAAAATTGAAATCTTAAAAACTTTATTAAAAATAAAGAATGAGTTTAGAAGATGTGTACAAATGTTACCCATGGAAGAGCAAAGGGGATTCATTTAGATAAGGGTTTAGAGTCCATTGAAGTTGATATGATCCACTTCATGATTTGCATGCTCAACCACTCTCAATGTTATTAAACCTCCTTTGCTACTACTCCAGATATACAATGTTGGTCATTGCTGGGGGGGGGGGTGGTAAGGGCTGAGAAATGTCAAAAATTTGGCTGCCAAAATGCTCCATGCTAGGAGTTGGGGATCCCAAGAGTACAACATAAAAACCAAAAACCCAGAAATCTTAGGGGGATAATAAGGCTATAGGGTTTCACATTGGAAAGCTCTAAGAAGCATCATTTTGCAAGTTTTGCAAGAGCTCCTAAATGTTAGAAATGAAATAATGCTCAAAATTTGAAAGTGTGGAACCTAAAAATGATGTTAGAGGTTGATTTTTATAGGTTTTGGGCTATGGGTTGCATTGAAAATGGTTGTAATTTGGCTGAAAATTGCTACAAATTTCTACCAAGTATAGGTGAGATGGGTGCCTAGTTTGGAGGGTTTACTATAAATAGTAATGAGGGCATACCATCGATGCTGGAGGAAGATCTTCTATGCTGGGCCGTATGCCATCCTTGTTGGAGTACATGGTCAATGTTGAAGTGCATGAAATTTTGAAATCTAGTGCATGTGGCTTCTATGCTAGGGGCATGCAATATGTTAGGCATGTAGTCTCCATGTTGGGAGGTGAAGTTTCCATGCTAAGCATTGATGCCACTATACCCTTCCACATTGAGGTTTTTCCTTCTACACTGGGCATAGGTGATCGACATCCCTCCAGGCTAGGGGTAGGTAAGATCTATTCCTTGTAGGTGTTTTCAGCATAGAAAAGTGTATACCCCCCCATAAAACCCATCAAATTGCCATTTTTGGCATCCCAAAAGGCATTTTGACCCACCCAAGCCTAACTACTTTTGCATGTGGGGGATAAGGCTTTGACCACTTATGAGGCATTCTTAGTTCCAAAAGTATGAAATATGTGAGATTGTCCCTCATGGGTTACAATATTTATATATTTATAGTGAAATTTTACCTTGGGTTTCATGGGGTGAAGGCTACATGATGAAAGATGCTTACAACATGTAGGTTTTGGTGGTGTTTCAATGGTTCCTCTTTGTTGGTGTTTGGAGGATTAACCCGAGAGGCACCGACAAAGAATACAAAACACCACTGTAGGTCCACCACCAATGTTCCCTCTCTGTGCTTGATCCAGTTGTGTCAAACCATGTCAAAGAGTGTTTGTGATGATGGGATAAGGCTATGATGAGGAAATGATGTTCAAGTCATAGAAAAATGGTTACGAGGGCTAATAATGCATCCTAAATGTTGAAACCATGGTTGTGTCATTGACATATTGATCTATCAGTGGTTTTGGCACTACATGTCTTGAAGTGTTGGTCACTTAAAAAATGTGTTTGAGGACCTAATCACTTTGCTCCAATGTTACCTTGGTCACTAGGATTTGAGGCTTCATTGGCCATTTGGCTTCTTTGCAATTTTCTTACCTTTTTCTTATTTTATTTTTTATGGGGTGAAACCTTCATTTGATTTCTTTGCCAAGGCTGATTAGATCTATTTTTACCTTTGAGTGAGTTGCATTACGCTTAATGGACTTAGAGGTTATCCCATTGAAAAAGATGCATTAGTTCCAATGGACTTAGTGATTTTCCACTAAATGAGGTGTGTTACATTCTAGTGGACTTAGAAGTGAAGCATGACAAAAAAATGTCACAAGACCGTAAATGCTTGAATTTTAAGCATTGATCAACATTGTTGCTCAAGGTATGGAAGGTCATAACTAGGCTATGGGGTTGGGCTCAAAGAGGGGTGCTATATGGAGGGTAATAGTACAAGCACAATTGGACAAACTCACCTAATTTTGCACATCCAAGTCACATGGTGGCTTGTTGCCATGATGGATTGCACCTTTGCAATGGCTCTAGGGTTCATCCTACAAACACAACTCTAAGAAGATAAGAAAATTAAATAAACTAAACATGTAATAACACTGCAGTTCATATAGGCCACATAAAATGATAAAACCAAGCCACCCATGTTACCAATGTTGCTAGTTTAAGGCCATGATGAGCCATGGCACTAGTTTAAGGCGTTAGTAGGCTATTGTGCTAGTTTAAGATCATAGTGGACCATGGTGCTAGTTTAAGACATTGGTAGGCTCTAGAAAGATGTCACTCTATTGTGCTAAGGTGTCTTGTAGGCTCATTTGTTGTAGACCTTTGAAATCATCAACATCAGTCATTCATTGCAACCTGTCAACAATAGTAAACAACACTATAAGCAAACATGTGAGTGTTAGGCATAATTAGGAATATGTGATGGGTTTAATGTTCCATAACAAGGGTTTGATGTGGTCTTGAGAAGGTTTAAGTTCTAGTGAGGAACTTGGTTCCATGTGCTTTCACCTCACCATCATAGTTTAGATGGGAACTTTGACTAGGGGACCTTCCATGATGTTTCTAGTTTCAAGGTCAATGGTTAGTGGGTTACATCAAGGTGTTATGGCTATATAGTGTAATGGTTTCAAGTATTAAGGTTTTGTTTGATAACATCATGAGAGGGGTTTAATTAGGCTTTAAGGATAGTTGAGTTTGCTTCTCCATTTTCCTAGCTTCATCTTGCATGACAACATAAGTATATCAAGTAGCGCACGTGTAATAAATTTGTGAAATAATATAAAAATGCATTAATAATAATGCTTAAAATGGATCTAAATAAATTAAAATGATGCCAAAACATGTTAAATCATGGTTAATGGAGGTCACTAAGGATAACATAAGGTTAAACATGGTCAAATATGGCTATACTTACAGGGTGGATACACATACACACACACATACAGAAAAAATGAAAAAGTATATCGATGTTGTAAAACAAAAGAAGAAGAGTTAAAGAAATTTTTCAAACAAAAATGTGTAAGACAAAAACATGTAAAAAAAAATGTGTAAAACAAAAATGTGTAAAACAAAAACTGAAAAAGAATTGAGGGCCCAAAATGGTTAGCATAGGTGGCCATCTCCCCCATGACTGAGTGGAAAGGGAGAGTTCCAAAATAATGAGTGCCTATTTGAATTTCTAATAAGTGTCCAACTTCTCCCAATTGATGATCTTAGATTAAGGGATGGAAGTTGGCGACACTCACATTCCAATGTATCTATGCCTTCGTTGTTGGCATGGTTTGTCTCCCCAGTTCGTTCCATGCATATTTTTTTGCCCTTTTGAGTAGCTGTCAACCATAGGGTGTCTACTACTTGTTGTGTGGTTGCTACATACAGGCATCTTTGTTTCAAAAATTCAAGGGCACACCTATTGCATGGAGGCATTTCCTCCATGTCATCACCCGATGAATCACTGTATGTGATGCATGGAACTTTCCTCTTCTCGATCTTTCCATAAATGTTTATCTTAGAAATTTCCAAGGAAAGATCACGGATCCTAAGGCACACATCTACTGTACTTAGCCATGCTATTCCCATTATAATTGGGAAGTCCCCTTCATTGTTGTTGACCTCAATCACTAGGAAATCAGTTGGGTAGGACCAACCACACACAGTGGTAACAATGTCCTCTAGCAATCCCAAGGGAATGGTGATGGACTGGTCTGCCAGCTCTAGTTGGATGTTGCTCTTCTTAAGCTGGGGTAGGTTCCAGGCTTGATACATCTCTCATTAAATTAGGTTGACTCCGGAACTTGAGTCAAGAAGAGCCTTATGTGGTGCATTCCCGGTGATTTGTAGATAGATTAAGGGACTTTCAAGGTCAGTTAGTTTCTTGGGAAGGTGGCCTACCTTGATCCAGTCGGTTATGGTATGCATTAACATAACCGTATGTGTTAAGCTTTGTTGGACTAAAGGGTGCTCCAAAGTGTTAGATGGTGGAGGAGTGTACATGGGCTCAACTGTTTGTTGTTGCAAGATTTCTTTTGGGATTTTGGTTCTGAAGAAGGGTCTTCTCTTTTTACAGTTGTCAGAACCAGCAGTAGGCTGAATATTTATAGCTCTCATAGTGTGATGTTGCTATGGTTGAGTAGGAAGTTTTCCTTGTATTGTTGGAGCATGAGGTGTTATGGGAACTACTTTTGGAAGAGGTGCAAATGGATTTGGAGGATGGTGTGGGTATGGAGTGTCTCCTGGAGGAGAAGGAGTCCTTTTGAAGTACTCCTGAACTTGGTAGTGATGGTGAAGAGTTGTGTGACTCATAGAGTCACTTGGAGAAATCGACTGTTGCACATAATATCCATAAGGGTCAAGCTACCGGTAAGGGTACTGATGTTTCAGCGATGACATGCCCCATGACTGTGGGTATTGCCACTGTTGATGCTGCCTGATGGGTTGTGGTGGAGTTCCACTTGGATAATACGTTAATGGTTGGTGGAACTGCCTTGGGTTACCTTGGCGATAAGGTAACCTACGGGGTGTTTGCCATTGATTAAGTCTTGGATTAAGTGCATACATCCTAGACTCTTGTAGATGTGAGATGATTGGGCAACATCCCTTAGGATGGTCATAGTGGCAGATCTCACATCCACTGTCATCGTCTGTGTCTGAATCCACAACCACATTGAAGTTAGTAATTTTTCCCTTACCCTTGTTATGTGCAAGGCCTAAATTTCTCCACCTTGTCTTACCTTTGTCACTACTTTGTTCTACCTTAGACTTTTCTACAATTTTTAAGACAATTTCAATTTTAGAGTCTAAGGAACTCCATACGTCATCTACCTTAGCCG
>MNCI01031152.1:600415-637246 GCA_015680685.1 Gnetum montanum
TCATGTCTAAGCATTTGATCTGACTATCTTTTAAATGCCTTGTGGGAATTCTAACAGCCTCTATTATGTCAAGCATACTTCAGGTTGCAAGTAGGGGCTCATCATGATCATCTCTTTCATGATGCCTGTGATGTCTTCGTCATTCCCTACTTTCCCTATGTCCTTGTCCTTGTCCTCTCTCTCAACTTTCTCATCGAGGTCTCTCGTTTTGTCTACCTTTATCCTCTCTGTTGTGTTCATGATGGCTTCACCTAGATGTGGAAGGAGAGGGTGAGTGATGTGAAGAAGGGGAAGAAGAAGGGAAACCATCACCATGATGATGTTTCTTACATTCTCTTTGACTGCTACAGCCTCGATCATGGTGACGATCTAAGTGCCCGTCCTTGTCATGTGTTGTTCCTTCTGTGAATAGTTGGTATTCACGGGCATCAGAACTAGGGATATGTATCATTGATCATAGGTTTTGATACCCTACCTCCTCACTTTCATTAAGAGGGGGAACATCTCTTGATAGAGAATTAGTTATAAGTGGTTCACCATCTCTAGTTTCACTAAGGATGTGTGGGATCTCTTTGCCCTTCGACAGTGTATGTTGGCTCTCCTGCCTTAAGTCCCTCATAAGTTGTGCTTCTGTGGGATAGTAATCCCTTGAGTCAAATTCTTCCGCAATGTATTCTACATACAATTTTGTCATGCCAATCTGTGCCAAAGCACGGAAAAGCATGTTAGAGACTGATTGATCTGGGGGTAACATGATGTTACCTTGCAAATCTCTCCATCGTAGCTATTCGTCTTGATGGAGGATAAAGGCAAAGTTTGGAATATACTCATCGGGATGAGTATAAACTATCTTGTATTATTTAGGACTTGGCTGATTTCAGCTATGTGTTTTATGTTGCCGACTGTCTCGTGTATGGTCCTTAGGTGGTGAGTTGCTCTTATGAGAAGAAGAAGAAGAGATAGTGTCTTATTGGTGTGCTAATTACCGCTATATAAATTCTTGTTTAATTAATTAACTCGTAGGATCGTTTAGGCTCCCAACGATGTGAGTGATATCCTTTATGTTCTATTCAGTGCACAAACACTTAGTCCTCGGAAATAGTGCCAATGATGAGTGGCAAGGTACCCCTACACTCAACCATCTGAAACGAGCGTAGCACGCACGATCCGGTTAAACTCCGCAAACTAAGTGCCTACACGCCCCATGGAACACTTGGGATTAATCATTCGTTGTCTTCCTAGACTTACTTGTAGTTGTCACGGTGTATGGTTAAGTAAGTCTAAGGTATATGATTTTTATAGTCTTTTATGCTTTTCTCCTATGCTATTAAGTTGAGGGTTGAGAAACTAATTACTAATTCTAACTAATGACTAAGTCTAAATTCACCTAGTGTCAGCATCCATTCCCACTTACTGTACACACCCTGAACCGATGCAACTGCGGCTACTAAACGCTAATCGTTGCTGGGATCATCGCACGTAACGCACGTGCTCGAAGTGGTTGTACTAAGGCACTTAACTAGGAGGAAAGGGTTGAGAAAGCTAATATAGCCTAAGTGTGATGAGCAACCAATTCCTTGACTAACCGTACACATCTTGGTGCATGACTACCACTAGGATTACCAAGCGTAGATCCTGGATATGCCACTGGGTTACCAAGTAGTCACATTAGATGCTCGTAATCAAGTCGTACTCATACCGTGTTGTGATGAGCAGCCAATTCCTTGACTAACCGTACACATCCTTAGATGCTCGTAATCAAGTCATACTCATATCGCATTCTAGGAGTTGAAGGGTGAGAGAAAAAATAATAAATAAAATCCTATTCCATGCACTGCAAGGTTTATCTAGGAAGTTCGTCTTTATTGCCGTACACAACTTATGTTCAGGTACAATGTTGCTCGACTAAAGATCCATTCACTTTAGGACTTCTACTATAGGCACATGGAAAATATTTTATCTCTGGAGTGATCAAACTGCTAGAGTTTCCCTACTTCTAGCCCAGGATGGCAAAACAAGGGAGAGCTGCCTCTTATTTATAGACTTGATGGCAGACTGCGATATCGCGTATGCGATATCGCAGGGGAGGATGCAATATCGTGTCTCATCAACCATGATAAGCTTAGCCAAGAAGGTCGAATACATTTTGTTCATAAGGAATTGCAACTATCATCAATTTAGATTTGTGATCATTTTTCTTTGCTTAATTAAATGATTTTGTTTCCCAAGTTATACTAGGATCTCTTTCCTCTTACAATAGCATTCTCTATTTCAATCTTGTAGGAACCTAAATTTTTGAATTTTATCTTTACTTTTCACTGTTATAAGGATAGTAGCATAGCAAATTCTAAAATGATGATTTTTAATCTCAAATTGGATTCAAAATCAACTAAATAATTTGCTAATAGTTTAACAAATTTTTTGAAAATTTATCAATAAGAAATAGCTATCATCTGATTTTACGTATAGAGTCCTATTGGGTAGAGCATATTTTTATTCTTTGATTAGCAATGCCTTCATCTTGTATACATCACAAAAGTTGTAAAGATTTTCTTGAAGATACAATTGTGTGGGATCATAAGAAAAATGGATGACAATTTTTTCGGTGAATTGGATTTGTCCACTTTAGTAAAGATAACTTTACCTTTGAAGATGATTCAAATGATGAACTAGTATTTTTTACTTTGTACATTTCACCCTTGTGAGAAAAAAAATTAAATTTTGTAGCGTCTTTGTGGTGAATGTTATGTCCTTTTCCCCAAAATGCTAAGTTCTCAACAATAATTTTAATATAGGTAGAGAAGAACAACTCATTATAGAAATCACTCAATATGCTTTTTTATAACCATGGATCAAAGGACTTTATTATCAGACTTACACCTCCTAAACCATTCAAATCCTTGCCTAAAGCATTTTTCTACTCCATTAAATGGTGAAAATGTGCCAACATGCTTGCCCTTCTTAATTTTTTGAAGTTACCAATATCAGCTGAGAAACAACAATTTTATTGAACCTTTACACGAAAAATTGGAAATCTTTTTTTTTTTGAGAAAAACTTTTGTTAAACTTAAGGTTTAATAAAATAAAAACCTCACCCTTAATAAAAACTTAAAGAACTATACATCAAGAATTTATTCAAACTATTTAATGGATGGGAAGTGGATAGTTAAAATAACTTTCTTGGGAATCCTCTTGTCTTGAATCCTTTCATACACTATTTCAATTGTAATTAATGCATTATCTTCATCCTTACTTTCGTTAACTATTCTTGTTTCCTTTGCATTTACCTCTTTTGTTGATTCTTGAGGCCTATCCCAATTAGACACTTTTGTATCTTGAGATACAAATGCCTCTCCCCAAGAATCATCTTGGTTAGAATTTTCTTGATTTTCTACTTAGCACATCCATGAAATCTACCCCAAACATTGGCTTCTATAGAAAGTCCACCAGTAAGAAACATGAACTCATTAGAAATCCAAAGTAGGAATGGACTTTCTGTTGATGCTCCGTGGGATTTTGCTTTGTAATAAGCTCTTAGAACATGTTTCGGGTAGCTTCCCACTACATATGGGATAAATGGTCTTCTCATTGCTCTTTCACCAAGAACTATCCTTTCTCAAACCTACACTCTTTGCTAGCTTTCTTTACTCACACTTTGAATTGGAAAATGATGTAATCTTAAGCAATCCATGTCTCTTCTTATAGTAGTAAATAAATTTAAAATTCCTACCAAATCTTGCTAACCAACCTTGCCACCTTTGTTCATATTAATTGCTTTCTAATCATTATACGTGTGCCAATTTGAATTTTACAATTAGGTTGGAATTACTTCCCACTAAATAATTAATTAACCACCACTTCCACTTTACTCATCTTAGGTAATGATTACTTAGGATAATATAAATTTAATAATTCAACTAATATTTTTAATTAAATATCTTTAAACTCATTCTTAACATGAAAATATGTTAGTTTTTATTTTATTTTATTTTAAAATACTAAATAGACTTACCTAACCATACGAATAGAACATATATGTCATGGTTAAACATGACATTAATCTAATACATGTTACTACCAGGTGCATACATAATAATTCCTATATACAAAATTTTATTATTTATTATTATATATATTCAACAACATTATAATTGCATAATTATATATATTATTATACTATGTACATATATTAATTTATATAGAGATATTTAAGTCATGGGCAGTTGTCCAAAATAATGTTCTATATGTAAAACATTATATGGAAACTACAATTCCATACCATCTAATGTTGATAATTTATAAGTATCCTTAGATAATTATTTCATAATATGAAATGGACCAGTCCATGTTGGTGTGAACTTATTAAGTTTCTTCATATTCCATAGCAAGATAAGGTCTCCTATTCGGAAAGTTCTTTTCAAAGCCTTTCTATTGAACCATCTTTTGATTTGAGATGTGTTATATCCCATCCAAAGATAGTAGGTATGGTCATACACTTATGATTTAGACATTACATGTGGAGTCCCGATGGGTTGTCGGGGATGAGTTAATGTATTTTATATGTTATGAGGCTTCATCTTTATGTTATAATTATGATGTCTTTACATGCTTAGCTAATGTAAGTATGTACACTAGCCCTATGTGATGTGTTAGATAGGTGATATTGTTGGCAGGGGTGTTGGATTAGGTCTCCTTTGCAACTAATACAGTAAACTTTAATCATGTGTAATAAACACACTGGGATTCCAAATCAAAATCTATTTGAACCTATGAGATCCTTATCATACGCATTACACATTCACATGCCAAAATAACACTCGAACATCATGCAACATAGTGCTATAATAAAAATGCCTAAATACCGAAATTGCACATAAAGCATAAAGACATACTAGATAGTATGGATTGAGCCCCACTGTGATGCGTTGATGAGGATCCTATCTCAAACTTCATCTTGAGAGTGGAAGAGCATAGGTGTGTTCATTCCTATGGCTAGTACGTGGCATAGGTGTGTTTGTCCCTATTGCCAGTCCTCGAAAAGGCTAGTGGTTGTAGGTCACAGGCTGACAGACCCTAGCACTAGTTGGATAAATAAAAAACTGATAAAAGACCTGCAGGAAATGGCTATTATGAGTACTCACATCAATGATTATATGTGTTTTGATTGGATTATGATTGTGAGGATCATGTGTATGATGATATGGACATGATAGATGGTGTTAAACTATGTCTTTATTTGTGATTGTATGATAGTAGGTTAGCATTATTGATGCTATGGTGTGTGTTGTTTTGAACATGTGTAAGACTAACAGTTGTTGCGGGTTATCTTGTACCCCACTTCTCTTCTCTAATGCCTCACTTGTCAACCATCTAGTAGGGAAAGTGTAAAGGATTTCCACTTAGTTGTGTACTGACTTTATTTAATTACAAGTGAAAGGCACAAGAGCCTAGATGAGCACAGAGAGGAAGAGTAGAGAAGAGGAAAATCTTCAATGCTTCTTGGTTAATGTATATTTTTATTTATAGTAGTATCGACTAGACATCATTGTATGAAACTCTCTATAACCTTAGCTATATGATGATGATGTTATGTGATTTTTTGTATTTTAGTAGAGCAGTGTATAATTTCCTTTATGTAGAGACATGCCTTTTATAAAGTGAAATTATGTTTCATTTTTGATGTGGTAGGAAATTTCTATACTGTTTAACCTTTCTTAATGTCATGTATTCTACACATTATTGGTTTTTAGTTATCATGCTTCCATTCTAAGATTACTTGATCCTAGGCATCACCCTACCCAAGCTAGGGTGAGGTGTTATAAGATGTGCTTTTTAACAAATTATCATTTGCTCTATCTATCTCATCTTCTCTCTTGATGAGCAAGGTCATAAAACTTTTATCTTTATCAATTTTCTCATTATATCTATATACAAAATCTGAAGCTGAACTTATAATCTTGTTTGTAATTCTCGTAGGTAAACCATAGACTAAATTATAAGGTGATGTTCCAATAGCCTTTTTAAATCTAATACAATCTGTCCATAATGTAGATTGTAGATAATCAATCCAATTTCCTAAATTTCCATTATTTGATTTCTTAATGTAGGAAATAAGCTTTTCATTTCTAGATTCAGCTAAGCCATTTCCTTAAGGATACTAATTGGAAGAAGAAAATAAGAAAATAAATTTTTCTAATGCCCATGTTATGAATTCTTTAGATTGAAAAGTGGATCCATTATTAGATACTAATACTTCGGGTAGACAAAAATGACTTAAGATTTCATCTTCCAAAAACTTGATGAAATCTAATGTTGAACTTCTTCTTAGAGCTTTTACTTTAGACCATTTAGTGAAGTAATCAGTAATAAGAATAAAATTATAACCAACGCTCGAAGGAGTAATTGTACCAATGAAATCTAAACCCCATTGTTGAAATGGTCTATCTAAAATTACTGATTTTAAGGGAACTCTAGCCTTTTTGATTTTTGGTCTATGGGTTTGACATTTATAACATCTTTGAATTTTTAAAGTAATATTTTGATACATACTAGGTTAATAATATCCATATCAAAGTATATGTTGCATAGTTGATTTAGGGGATTCATAAAATAAATTAGAATGATCATGGAATCATTCTAAGATGGGATCAATTTGATCATTATGAATGCATTCCAAGAAAACCCCTATAAAATTATTTCTATATAATATATCATCTATAACCACAAATTTTTGTGCTTTCTTGAAGAAAGCTTTTTTTTTTGACCTGTAGTTAAATTATTTGGGACTTGTCTTGTATTAAAGAACTTTAAAATTTCGTCATACCGATTTTCTTCACGAGTATCAAGCACACATACTTCATTTTCTTTAAACATGAACTTAGCTAATCTCATTTTCTTAATTGTTTTGCATATTTCCAATGAAAATCTGAAACCTTGAAGCTTTATAAGCCACTTTCCTCTTTTCAATCCAATTTCATTTTGTGCTAAGAATTGTTTGATTGTAGGCTTGATTCGCATAATATGAACTAATGAACTTTTGAGATAATATTTAAAATGCTGAAGTGCTTTAATGACTGCAAATGCTTATTTTTCCAAGTTTGAATAATTTAGTTTAGAACCTTTCAACTGGTATCCAAAAAATCCAATTAGTTCATCTTGACCTTCATGTTTCTAAGTTACGGTAGCAACCAAATGATTGGAAGAAAAAGCATGTAACCAAATATCTTCCTTTAATTTAGGTTTTATCAAATATGGAGCCTCTTGAATGGACCTTTTAATTTCTGTTAAATATTTTTCTGATACTGGTGTTTTCTCGACTTGGATGTCTGTCTTTTAGCATATGTATCAAAGGTTTAGTAATTTTGGTGAATCCAGGGATAAATTTCTTAATGAAATTTATCTTCCCAAAGAAAGATCTAAGAGATTTTTCACTGGATGCTCAATATTTTGTACTGCTTGGACTCAAGAATTATCTATAGCAATTCCTTCTTGATAGATTACATGGCCTAGTAAACTCCTAGATTTAACTTCAAAGATACACTTCTTAGAGTTTAATGAAACACCAGACTCATGATATCTATCAAAACCTTGTTAACTATGACTAGTATGATCTTACTTTCTTTTTGAAAATATGGTAATATCATCCAAATAAACCATAAAAAATTTACCTATTAAACCTTTAAAGGCCTAATCCATAGCTCTTTGAAAAGTAGCTCTAGCATTTGACAATCTAAATGGCATTCTTTGGTAAGTGAAAGTTCCCCATTTGGTGATAAATGTTGTCTTATATCTATCATTTTTATCTACCATGATCTGATTATAGCCTAAAAAACCATCTAAGAAAGGATATACTTGACAACCTAATACTTTGGTCAACATCTCATCAACTCAAGGAAGTGGATACTTATCCTTCTGTGAAGCTTCATTAAAATTTCTAAAGTCTACACAAAGCCTAATTGACGAGTGGCGAGATACCCCTACACTCAACCATATGAATACGAGCGTTCTGACCCGTGATTCAGTCGAACTCCACAGACGAACTAGTTGTGGTACCTAGACAGTTAGCCTTAGGTGGCAGTTTGCTGTCTTCCCACTTGGACTAGTATTATACTTGTCATGTATGGTTTAGTCCAGAGTGAGGTGTATGATGTGTTCCTAATCTAATGCTACTCCTGAAGGCAGTGGAAAGTAATACTAACTAAGCTAAGCTAGGAAGGAAAGGGTAAGAGAATATAATCTAGCCTAAGTGTGATGAGCATCCATTCCTTGATCATCTGTACACATCTTGAACTTTGTGCATGACTACCACTAGGATTACCAAGCACAGATCCTAGGTTTGCCACTGGGATACCAAGTAGTTACACTTAAATGCTCGTAACCAAGTTTTATTCATTTCACGTTCCTAGGAGATAAGGGTGAGAGAGAAAGCAGTAAATAACAATTAAATAACAAAGTGAATGCTACAATGATGAAGTAATCTTGATCTTTATTTTTGATCATGTGCACATCCAAGTACATCACACTCGAATAAAGAATGTTGTACAATTACATTCACCACACTGTGGGTAGACACGGGAAAAATAATATATCTCTGGAGGGATCAAACTGCCAGAGTTTCACTACAATCTAAAACTAGGATGATAACAAGGGAGAGCCGCTTCTTATTTATAGACATTGCGATAGACTGCGATATCATGTACGTGATATCGCGGGGGATGCAATATCGCGGTGGACGTGATATCGTGTACGCGATATCGTGGCCCACATGATATCGCATCCCATCATACCCCCATGACTAAATAAAAACTCGTCCTTGAGTTACAGTGATTACATAGTGGATAGGTATGGGATTATTAGATGGGGAAAAGAAATGAAATGATGCCACAGTGTGGGAAGACACAACACAGAAAAATAATACAACTACAAAAATGTGGAACTCATGTAGTTCTTGGTGGCGGTGGCTCCTCCATGGGCGCTTTCCCTTTGTCATGTGCTCTAGATGTTGAAGCTTGATGGTGTTGAAGCATGGCCTGGAGCTTCTCCTCTTTGGTCCAAGGATCTTGTGCCATCCATGTGAGTGTTTCAATGTTTGATGGAGTTAGCACCTTCCACAGACAGGGTAGTTGCAAGAACATCTTGTTGGCTTTGACATACCATACCGCGAACACCTGTTATTCCTCTTCATAGGCTCTGGCTTTGTCCTTGGATTCATGAAGATCTGTTAGCCGTTGAGCCAAGTTGGTTGCAACATATTTCTATTCCTGGTAGCTTGCTTTTACCACCTCAAGTTTAGAATTTTTGACATCTAATGTTTCAACTAGCTTCTTAGGCTCTGCAAATTCTGCTTCATATTTGAGGTGGGTAGAAGCTACATGCTGCTCAAGCTCTGACCTCAGGTGCCCTGCTGTTAACATGGCAAGGTTGGAATATCTAAGGTTTTCCAACTCCATGTATTCTATCAAGTCCTGGATCTACAGGTCTCAATTTTTAACTTCCGCTTGGTGGGCGAAGGCGTAAGTGTCCAATATGGCCCTCCAATAAGTGTGTTGAGCACTAATAGTGTTGATTTGAGCCTTGGCCATATGGATCTCCTTCTCTAGGATTTGTTTATACATCCCCACCTGATCACGGAAATGCTCCTTCAGCTTCTCATGTTGTTTAGCCTCATTCTGCCACGCGCTTATCTCAATTGCTGACTTTTGGTGAATAGCGCGTACTTCCTCCATTGAGAGGGTTCGATTCTCTCTAGCTAAATAGCTTACATCTTAGTTGACCTGGATAAATTGTTCTCATAGTTGATGAAATTATTCATCAAGAATGTTCTTTTGTTTCTCTACAGTGATCAACCGAAGATTGTCTGCAACTAACTGCTTATTTTCTTCTTCTAAGGCCTTGAGTGCCTTAAGATGCACATGGGTTTGCACCTATGATGTGGAGGCATTCCAAACAGTTGTCTCCTTTTCTTCCATCACCTTTTTATTCTCTATGATTAATTTTGTTAGCTACTCTGTTCTAAAATTTTCTAACTAGTCTGCGAGAACAAATTGCAGAGGGTCCCACTGTGTTGCTTGTAAGGCTATGAGCTACTCTTGTAGTTTCTGCACTTCATCTTCAGCATGCTCGACCCTTACTTCGGATATGAATAGCTTCCCCTTTGTGGAAATGAGGTCTAATTGAATTTTTGTGACATCTTGAGGGATGCCAAACAAAGACATCATTACTTGTCCTATTTGAAGCAATCTATCAAGTACATCCTCATGTTCCGCAGGATTCATTGAGGTCCCATAAAGAGTTTGAGCATCCCGTGCTCCTGAGAGATCTACCGGTGGCACAACAGGTACATTGAAAGGTTCTTTGATGTGGTCTGTAACCACGTCTGCAGCTCCCATGGCATTTTGGTGTTGCATGACCACCATAGTGGCCCCTTCACCAGTCTCTAATTGCACCTAAAAAGATGTTGCATTTCCTGAGATCTGTTGTGACCATCTACTTTTCCCTCCTCCTATTTAAATTGATAATTTTCCCCTTGTGTGATCTAATGAAACTGTAGGCTAATCGGCATCATCGATGACGCGGAAGAGGTTTGCATCATCACGACTTCCCCAACTAACCGTCTCAGCGATGGCCCTAAGATGGCTCATCGACGGTTTGTAGTCTTGCGGCGGTGGTGGCTGATCCTGACCTGTGCCAGGCCTTGCTTCTTGTTGTTGGCTGGGACCTATGGCTGGAGGCTGACTGGGTCCTGCAAGTTGAGTTGCAGGTGGTCCAGTCATTTGTTCTTCTTCTTCTTCGGGTCTTAGCTCTTCGCTAGTGCTCTTTCTTGGAGCTGGCGCCTTTAGTAATTCAGCATAAGAAGAATGTTAGGCTTTTTGGAAGACATCATTAGTGTACCCCTAAATACCAACACGTCGGAAAAGATTTTTGATAAGATAGGGGAAAGGCAGTGCCATCATCCCTGACTTCCGTTCTTCAAATCGCCTTAGGATCTCCATCAAATATAGATGGGGAAGGTTAACATTAACCTTTCCCATCAACACTGCACATCCTCGAGTTGCATACATGGATATTCTTTGTAAGCCTTTTGTGGGGAAGAGGTGATAGGTTCCAATTTTGAAATAAACTCTCTCTTTCGTCGTCAATTCTCCAAAAGCTTTATCTCTGCCATAAGCCTTCTCTAACCAATACTTTCAGACATTGAGGTTTGATCGGGTGGATAACCGAGCAACGTGGGACCCTAAGTTCCGAAGATTTAACACTTTCGAAATAGCCTATGTAGAGAAATCAACCATCACACCACAAATGTTAATCGTGGTGACTTGCTTCCTATTGTGCTAGAATTGGTACATTTCACCTAAGTACCAGGCATTTCTTTCAGAGAGGATAGGCCAAAAGGGAGATCCTTTGAGGTGATCCCTAATAGCCGTAGGAGCGAACTCTGCAAAAGATTCGAAGTTTAGCTCCACAATCACCGCAACGAATGTGGACTTCTCATGGATAGCCTGAACACACTCCGGGGGCAATGTGAGTTGTTGTCTCAATTCAGGCACAACAACAGCTCCCAATTTTGCCTGCTCAGACTGTCCGGTAGGAGGTTCTTCTTGATGGATGCTGAATGATTGCACCTCTTGTTTTGTATGTTGTCTGACAGGGCCTTGTCTTCCACCTCTCTGAGATCGTTTCATTCCACCTTGAATAGGACCCTCCTGCTATGCACGTTTCAGGGCCATCTACAATCACACAGGTCAAGTGTTAGTAAGGTTTTTGTTTAAAGTCAAGTTATACCTTACTGCTTGTCTTAATTAAAGATCTTATGTTATTACGTGTAATCGTGCCTAAAAATTGTAATAATGGATCTTATGACTTAGGTGGTTTCCATTTTTAATCTCCTAGTGTACCTAAGGTCATATGATTTTTGGCACAATTATTCTAAGTGTTAAAGTTAATTACCCTAACTGATGTCCTTTGGCCGATGATAAATTTCATAAAATTTAGGCACTTTTTGGTAAGTGTCTCTCCCCCACGACTAAACTGAACACTCCAGGTTCAAGCAGGTTCAAACTGAATTAAAATCGGAGTACTAGTGAGCGAGATATGGGTGAAAATGTAAGGCTCTCACAATCCCAAGTGGTAGAGAAAAATTTCAACAACTCCCCTTGTGTGAATGGCAAAATGATGCTAAGTGGTGCAACGCAGGTACCTATTTATAGGTAAATAGGATTTGATATCGCGTACGCAATATCACGTGGGACGTGATATCGCGTACACGATATCTCATCCCTAGTGATGTGAGACACCAAGAAAATACCAAATTTTTAATGATTTTTCTTGAAATTAATGTTGGAAATTGAGGAGATTGGAAAGTATTAAGATGTTCTATGGTAATATCAGTGATTCGAGAGGCGCTCTTAATGATAATGATGTGAACTTTAGCAATAAAAATTTGGCGGTTACGAAAAAAGGAAATGTAATAGTACATTGGAATGTTAAAATTTAGAGGGATAATGGTAGGGAAAAAAAATCAATTGAAAAATTAATCTGAGGGTAAGAAATTATGTGTTTGAACTAGAGAATCAATGAAGATTACGAAAAATTACACAAGTGGGTCCTCCCCAAAGCAGGTTCCAACCTATAATGCCCTTGTGTAACCACACTTAAAGTGTCCGTGGGCACTAGAAGGGTCAACTATAATTTGCACTAACATCCACAAAACACACAGATGTAAATATCTCCAAAATGAGATGAAAATTCTATGTTACACGGGACACAAGCTACAATTACACGAACAATGAGATGAGACGAACTATAGAAAGGGATCGTAGAGATTGGGACATGGGGTAACTGACCCAGGGCACAATGAATCCTACATGTAAGCATGATTAAGGTGTCATTAACCCATCATTCCAAGATTAGGACCAAGTCCATCCTTCTAATTAGTGACATCACATTGTTTCATCCCTTGATGAACAACTATGAGAGTACCATAACAACAAGGTGTACGATCACTTGGCGTTTTATGCAAGGGAGGAGTGACTTTTGTTTTATGGCATTTAGTTTTTCTTTTTCTTTTCTTTTTTCTTTTTCTCTCTCTTTTTTTTGAATACTGAATCCAGAGAAGTCGCCAACCTTCAGGCATGGATGCATGTCTTTCCAGTGGAACCCCCTAGAATAACATTTGATTTTTGAGTGCCCTTTTGATTACTCTTACTCCCATTTTTCATTAGATCTACAAGGATCTTAGTATGACCATGTTGCATGATAACACCCATAGTTGTTACAAAAGAGAATCCATATGTCCCCTTGATGTCACACCCTAATCATTCCCTCTTGATCCATCCTTCTTCATTCAGGGTACAATGAACACAAAATTAATTTTAAGTTTTTGAAATATCAAGAATATCACTATACCCTCGAATAAAACCTCTTATTTGTAGAATGGATGGGTGGGTGTAGTGGGCTCACTATTCCAAATAATTGATCACTCATGACTTAATAACATAAAACACACCTCAACCAACGATCCACATGAGTGTTTTATTTGTAGATGAGATTACTTACAAAATGTAAAAACACAAAAAACACAAAGAGATAACAAGATAAAAAGATAAAACAAAAAATTAAAAAAATGAAAAACTGGAAAACAAAAAATTGTAAAATTAAAGAAAATAAAAAAAATATTTATCAACCCTGCTTGTTATTGAAATGGGGGGTATCCCCCATAACTAATCAGTTGAGGATGGGAAGGATTAATAAATGTAAGATGAGGATCCTTGCATGTTGGAAATATTGGAACTTGGTCATATTTACCCCATCAGGGTTCACACACTTGGTTATAGTAAGCATAGTGGGGCACTTTATATGATGTAGTTCCTGGATAACGAGTTGANGGTGGGTGTAGTGGGCTCACTATTCCAAATAATTGATCACTCATGACTTAATAACATAGAACACACCTCAACCAACAATCCACATGAGTGTTTTATTCATAGANTCTTTTTATATTGTTATCTCTTTGTGTTTTTTGTGTTTTTACATTTTGTAAGTAATCTCATCTACAAATAAAACACTCATGTGGATCGTTGGTTGAGGTGTGTTTTATGTTNATGCACCACAGTGTGGAACTTGTGCTAATTTGGAAGATGCAGTGGCCTCGAAATTATGTTGTCCCTTCTTATGGCCGTGTTTGAAGAAGGGGCACTTTTTATGTTGAGGAGGCTTTTCACTACTGTTAGTAGCAGTAGCACAAGTGTTGTTAGTGGGTTGTGGTTGTGGCACAAACACCTTAGGAATAGTTGGTGGCACTGTGGAAGGAGGGAAAGGATGAGAATGTTGAAAGTTAGGAGGAATGTAAGGTGCACAAGGTGGTGGTTATGTTGGAGGCATGGGTTGATAGTATTGTGGAGAATGGTATTGTGGTGAGTCAGAGTATGGTGGACCGAATGGAGAAATAGGATGTTGGATGTGATAAGCATTTGAATTCAGAAAATATGAAGTGTGCCTTCAGTCTAAGGGTGGTCTCCCCCATGACTGGGATTGTTTCCACTGTGACCGAACATAGTATCTCTGTCCGAACTCTAGATGTAATGTGTTTCCCCAATGCTCATGTAAATGTAACAATATTGGGCATTGACCCTTAGGGTGATCGTACAGGCATATGTTGCATTCATACATATGATTGGCAGTTGAGCGCTTGTTCCCTTCATTATTTTTCTTCGAATGTCTAATGTTTTGTCCTGCTTCTTGTGTTGTCAAAACTCTATCTCCAATATTTTTTACACATTCTTCACACTTTTGATACATCCATTTAAACATCTTACTAATCTTTGCCTTGGCTTCTTCTAACGATTGTTTTATTGGCAAAGATGATGTTTCCACATTGAGATTGGTTGATTTCTCCTTTGTAAGATCATGGACCTTTGTTGAGTTGAGATTCTGGTCCAGTTGATGTTTTTCAACATTCTCCCATCTAGCTATTTCTCCTTCTTCTTTTTCCACTAGCTTAATAAGCTCTTGGATTTGATGGGTTTGTAGTTTATATAGTTGACGTTGGGCATACATTCTTAAGGTCTCTCTTGTTTCATTACGTAGCCCATCAATGTTATGGTACATTAGCCTTTCCTTGGAAAATCCATGGCTTGGATAGCTGTTTAACAATGCATAATATCTTTCTAAGGCCATGTCCAAGTGTTCATGTTGTGCTTGTTTCCATCCTTGGATTTGTTTCCTCAAGGTTAACACTCTTGCGTAGGTTTGATATTTTTCATTAAAGACTTCTACCATTGTTGACCAGCATCGTATTGAATTTTGTTTTAATGATCTATACCATAATTTTGCTTGGCCAACGAGTGTCATAGGAAAGAGCTTAAGTTTTTGCCATCTGTCATCAATGTTATTCCATGTGTAGGCATCGTAGAAGGCTTGTAAATGTTGATGCTGATCTAAGTCATAGCCTCTTGAAAAAGTAGGTAAGTTGTTTAAATCGAGCTTGGGTAGACAGCTCTCTTTACGATGCCTACGTGAGATTCAAACAACCTCTTGTATTTGCGTTAGGCTTGTAGTGGTCAGTGGGGGTTTATCATCATCAGGCAAGTTATGCTTTCGTGCTTTGTGATGACGTTGTTTTCGTTCATGTTTATAAGAAACTCCCACTTCAGGTTGTATACTCCAATCTTCATCATCATATAGTTCGTTGGTTCTCCAATGAACTTCCTCACTAAGTGTGGCATTATTATTATCTGTAGGAGAGGCATTGTTATGAAGCTATGTGTGACCTTTTATAATTACTTCTTTCTAAGAGATATATCGTTAAGTTCTTATACAATGACCTTGTATGATATAACTAATCTAGATAACTAGCACTGTCCCTAGCAATGGTGCTAATGATGAGTGGTGAGATACCCCTACACTCAACCATACAAATACGAGCGTTCTCACGCACAATCTGGTTGAACTCCGTAGACAGACTAGTTGTGGAACCTAGACAGTTAGCCTTAGGTTGCAGTTTGCTATCTTCCCACCTGGACTAGTATTATAGTTGTCATGTATGGTTTAGTCCAGAGTGAGGTGTATGATATGTTCCTAATCTAATGCTACTCCTGAAGGTAGTGGAAAATAATACTAACTAAGCTAAGCTAGGAAGGAAAGGGTAAGAGAATCTAATCTAGACTAAGTGCAATGAGCATCCATTCCTTGATCATTTGTACACATCTTGGACTTTGTGCATGACTACCGCTAGGATTACCAAGTGCAGATCCTAGGTACGCCACTGGGATACCAAGTAGTTACACTTAAATGCTCGTAATCAAGTCGTACTCATTCTGCATTACTAGAAGATAAGGATGAGAGAGAAAGTAGTAAATAATAATTAAATAACAAAGTGAATGTTGCAATGATGAAGTAATCTCGATCTTTATTGCCAGTCATGTGCATGTCCAAGTATGTCGCACTCAAATAAAGAATGTCGTACAATTACATTCATCACACTGCGGGCAGACACAGGAAAAATAATCTATCTCTGGAGGGATGAAACTACCATATTTTCACTACAATCTAAAACTAGGATGATAACAAGGGAGAGCCACTTCTTATTTATAGACATAGTGGCGAACTGTAATATCGCGTACGCGATATCGCAGGGGAAGATGTGATATTGCGGGGGATGCAATATTGCGGCGGACGCGATGTTGCGGCCCATGCGATATCGTGTCCCATCACTAATGTTACCATTTTTCTTTCTTACTAGAACAAGGTTAGTAAGCCATGTCAAATATCAGATTGGATGTATGATTCAGACTTGTAATAACTTCTTGATCTTAGCTTCTATAGGTGGTTCAAATGATGGATTGAATTTTTTTAATTTTTGCTTAATGGTTTTACAACCTTTTATTAAAGGAATTTTATGTGTCATCACATCTGGTTGAAAAGCTTTAATATAATCATAAGACCAAGCAAAATTGTGCAAATTATTTTTTAGGAGTCATAACAAGTTTTGCTTGAAAACTGAATTCTTTTCCTTTATGATATTTAACATTTTTGGCATCTTATTAGATCCAAGATTTACTTCTTTGAAAGCTTGATCATCAGGATTTTGTATATCATTTCTGGTAAATTTTTTTTTTACAAACTCATGTTCATAATCAATTATCCTTTTAGGAATGAAATTTACCTTAGATTTTGATGTTATCTCAAGTATGACTTGACCTTCAAATTCTTTTTTTTTTCTCATGAACTTAAGTACTTGATCATCATCTTCAAATACTTACAAATGTTTTATGTTATTTGGTACTGATGGTTGATGTTCTTCTTCAATCCTTACATGCCCAGATCCTTCTATATTTTACATGTCTAATGTCAAAGCTACTTTTGCTAAGTCATCTAGTATATAATTACCTTCTCTACCTATATGTTCTATATAGTAGTGCTGAAATCATTCTAACATTTTGTAGACAAGTTGTTTATAAGGTCATAAAAATGAAATTTTCACTATGTAATTACATTTAACTTATTCACAAACTAATCTCAAATTTCCTTTTATAGTGATTACCTTGATTTCTTTTTCCAAAGGTATTCTAATACTAATACATAAAGCTTCATATTTGGCCTTGTTGTTAGTATAAGGGAAAGATAGATGAATTGCCTTTAGAATTTATAGTAGACCATTTCTTACTATAAATATCCTAGTTCCTACATGTTTAGAATTACATGATCCAACAAAGTACAATTCCCATTTGTTCTCATCTTTGGATTCTTCTTTTTTGGAACTCTATGGTTCTTAGAGTGTAAAAATTTTGGTTTCAAAAGCCTTTTTTCAACAATTTTACATTTTCCATTTGAAGTAATATTATCAATCATCAATGGTTCACTATACACATATATTTGGTTTGCTTCTGCTTTCCAAGGTAGCCACATTTGCAAATAATCTATTGATATGTAACCTAAGAAATTCTTACTCCAACTTCTACTTAATAAGAGACTATGTGAGTCTGGTATATTTGCCACTTGAATAGTTACTTTACTTTTGACACAGGGTTCAAAAGCGATTTCTAATTGAACATTTGGTAATCAATCCACAATCTTCACTCCACTCTTATTCACTTGAACAATCTTTTTATTTGATTTTTTAAACCAAGTTTCTTGCATATAGATAATAGCATTATAATAGATGTGGCTCTAGAGTCAACCAAACAATTGTGCAGATATTTATCCTTTAACTTCATTGTCAAAATAAAAAGAGGAGCTTCATTATTAGGAATACAATCATAACTAGCCTTTGATTTTTCATTGTTATTAGACACATAACTTTGATTCTCTAACCCTCCTTTTTCCTTTGATAAACTCTAAAGCCTTTCTTTGTTGATCTCCTATTTGTAGTAATTGATATATGCTAATATTAGCCTTGACATGTTTAAGATCTTCAATCAAATCATATTCTCCATCTCCAGTAAAGCTTGGTTTCTTTATCCATTTATTGAAAAATTGATTTGAAGTACTTTGTTCTACTTGATCCTCTTTATTCTTATTTTTCTCTCTTCTACTTGGCGTAAAATCCTTTTTCTTGATCTCAGAAGTAGATGGATTAGCAATGATGTTTGGAGGTCTAGAAGTAGTTAGTCTTTCTTTTAATCTCAAATTATATGCATTTTCCTCATTATTATTATAGTCATCATTTGAGAATATATCTTTTTCAGAACTTGATAGAGAAGAAGTATCACTAGACCTAGAATTAGAAGATTTGTTTGCATAATGAACACTAGATAGCTCATTATTAGATTCTAATGAGCGGCAAGGTACCCCTACACTCAACCATATGAATATGAGTGTTCACACATGATCCGGTTGAACTCTGTGGACAGGCTAGTTGTGGTATCTAGATAGTTACACGTTGATCACAGTTCGCTATCTTCACACCTGAACTAGTATTTGCTTTGTCATGTATGGTTTAGTCCAAAGTGAGGTGTATGATGTGATCCTAAAATAGTGCTACTCCTAGAGACAATGGAAAATAATCTTAATTAAACTAATAAGCAATAGAAAATGAATTCTAAGCTAGCCTAAGTGCGGTGAGCATCTGTCCCTTAATCATCTGCATACATCTTGGACCTCATGTGTGACTACTACTGGGATTACCAAGCGTAGATCCTAGGTATGCTACTGGGTTACCAAGTAGTCACACTTAAATGCTCGTGATTAAGTCGTACTCACTCCACATTTAACAATAGGAATAGTAAATGATGATAAAGAAATATTAACTAAGAAAACAATAAATAACAATAACAATTAATAATAAAAATTAAATAATTAAAACTAAGTGAATGCTACAATGATAAAGTAATCTCAATTTTTATTGCTGATCATATATGTGTTCAAGTATGTCACACTCGAATAAAGGTTTCGTACAATTACAAGCATCACACTGCAGGCATGCACTTGGGAAAATATTCTAACTCCTACAAAAGCAAACTGCAAGAACCTCCCTACAATTAATCCAAAATATGCCTAGGTGTGGCAGAGGGCGACTTATTTATAGGCTAGAATAAATGTTGGGTAAAGGGGGCTATGTATATGGGGCCTAGTATACACAGTGGGCTTAGTATATGGGGCCGCATATATGGGGCCTAGTATATGCAGTCCCCAAAAACCATGATCTATCATACCCCCACGACTGAATAACAACTCGTCATTGAGTCAAAGAAACTAAGGAATAAGCTCAACTAAATACATAGTGGATAGGTATGGGATTATTGACTGACTAGGAATTTATTCATGTCGTAGTGGAGAATTAAAAAAAATATGGACACAGACACAAAAGACAAAACTTATGGAACTCATGGGGTTCCTGGTAGTGGTGGCTCCTCCATGGGTGCCTTTCCTTTGTTCTACATGCCAGGCTTCTGAGATTGATATCATTGAAAAAGCACCTGACATTGCTCCTCATCTATTTGAGGATTATGAGCCATTCATGCTGATGTTCCAATGTTTGATGAGGTTGGAATTTTTCATGGACACGACAGCTACGAGAACACCTGATTGGCCTTGACATGCATGCCACTAATAGCCATCATTCCTCTTCATAGGCTTGGGCCATGACCTCTCCTCATTTTTCTTGGATAGATTATGCAGTAACAGAAGTTCCATGATGGATGCTGAATGATTGTGCCTTCTACTCTGCATGTTTTGCATGAGGTCCTTGGCCTCTGCCTCCACCAGGTTGTTCAGTTGCACCTTGAGAAGGTCCTCCTTATTGTCTTCTTTTAGGGGCCATCTATAATCACAAAAAGATCAATTTTTAGTAAGGTTATTGAAAAAAAGTTCAATGATTTCATACCTTACTCATTACCTTTAATAAATGCTGAATTATTTACTTAGTGTGATTTTAAAGTTAGAAATTTTTCAAGGAAGTTGCCCTAAAAGTTTAATGTCAGACCTAGTTTTGAGGAACGTATTATAAAATTATGATAAAGAAAAGAATAGATTTGGCAATGAAGTACTTGAAGGGTATAAGATGATGTGGTGGTGTGCAACAAGTACAAATTACAAAAGTCACGCAAGTGGGTCCTCCCCTTCCAACCTATATGCCCTTGCGTAACCACACCTTAAGATGTCTGTAGGAACTAGAAGGGTTAAATGCAATCTATACTGATGCAAAAAAACGCACACATGTTGATACCACCATGATGAGGTATGAATTCAATGCTATACAAGACACGAGTCACAAATACATGAACAGCGAGATGGAATGAACTGGAGAAGGGATTGCAGAGATTGGGACGTGAGGTAACTGACTTAGTGCACAATGAATCTTGAGTGTAGGGCATGATTAATGTGTCATTTGCCTGTCATTCCAAAATCAAGAGCAAGTTCATTCCTCTAATCAGTGACATCGCATCGTTTCATCCAATGATGGACAACCATAAGAGCACCATGACAGCAAGGCATATGATCACTTGGCATTTTATGCAAGGGAGGAGTGACTTGGAATTTCTTTGCAGCATATATTTATTATTATTTTCTTTTTGTTTGGCTACTTTGGCACACTCTCTCTTTTCCCTCTCGTCTCTCTCCCTCTTTTTTTTTGGGTTCCTATAATACTCTTACTCCCATTTTTCATTAGATCTACAAGGATCTTAGTACAACCAAGCTGCATGATAGCACCTATAGATGTCACAAAAGAGAATCCACAAGTTCCCTTGATGTCACACCTTGGCCATTCCCTCTTAGTCCATCATTTTTCATTCTAGGCACAATGAACACAGAACTACTTTAAGTTTTAATGATGTCAAGAATACCATTGTACCCAGAGAAGAACCTCTTATTAATAGAATGGTTGGGTGGATGTGATGGGCTCGCTGTTTAAATAATTAGTCACTTGAGACTTGATAGCATAGAACAACACCTCAACCAATGAGTCACATGAGTGTTTTATTCATAGAGGAGATTACTCATAAAAAGATAAAAAGACAGAAGGATAAAATAATAAACTAAAAGGTAAAAAACTGGAAAACAAAAAGTTGAAAAATTAAAGAAACAGAAAAACATTTATTAATTCTATGTTGTTAGAATGGAGGATACCCCGATAACTAAACGGTTGAGCATGGCTAGAATTAATAAATGGAAGGTGGGGATCCTTGCATATTGAAAATATTGAGACCTGGTCATACTTACCCCATTGGGGTTCACACACTTGATTAGAGTTGACGTAGTGGGGCAAGTTATAAAATGTGGTTAATTTATAAGGAGTTGACCCACTATGGTACTTGTGACCGTAAGATGGTATGCGAGGATCAACATGTCTCCCCATGTGTAAATATTCATTGGGCCCCATCGTTGTTGGAGTATTGAGTGGTGGCCTTGATAAGGTAGCATGAGGTGTTGGGTTCGAAGAGGAAGATGCACCACAATGTTGGATTTGTGTTGAGTTGGCGGATGTAGTGGTTTCTGAACTATGGTGTCCCTTTCGACAGTCATGTCTAAAGAAGGAATGCCTTCGATGTTGTGAAGGACCTCCACTACTGTTGATAGTAGCAGCACAAGTAACGTTTGTAGGTTGGTGCTATGGTGCAAAATCTTCTGGCATAGCTGGCGGTGATGTAGAAGGGAATGAAGTATGAGAATATTGAGGTTGAGGAGAAGTGTAAGGCACATGAGGTGGTGCTTTTGTTGGAGAGGACATGGATGGATAGTACTCGAGAGAATGATAACAATGAGGTGAGGTAGAGGATGCTGATCTTATTGGAGAAATAGGGTGTTGAACATAATAAGCATTTGGTGCTAGGACATACAAAGGGTATGGTCCAGTTGGCGGTGGCCTCCCCCACAACTGAGGTTTTTGCCACTATGGTTGGACACAGTATTTTTGTACGAACTCTGGATGTAACATTCCTCCCCAATGCTCATGTAAATGTGACAAGATTGGAAATTGACCTTTGGGGTGATCATACAAGCAAATATTACATTGATACATATGATTGGCAGTTGAGTTCTTCCTTATTATCTTCTACCCTTTGTTTTGATTATCACGTGGTGTCCTGTCCTATTTCTCGATTTGACATAGTTTTTCCTCTAATAATGTTGGCATATTCTCCACATATTTCATGTACCCAGTTTTTCATCTTATTGATCTTTGCCTTAATTTCATCTAGTGATTGTAGGATTGGCAAATATGATTCCACTTCCTCGAAGTGAGCTGATTTCTCCTCTTCATGATCATGGGCCCTTGTTGAGTTAAGATTTTGGTCTTGTTGAGAACTTTCTACATTCTCCCATTTGGCTATTTCTCCTTCTTCTTTTGCTATCCACTTAATAAGCTCTTGGAGTTGATGGGTTTGTAGCTCATATAGTTGACCTTGGGCGTACATCCCTAGGGTCTCCCTTGTTTCATTATGGAGCCCATCTATGATATGGTACATTAGCCTCTCCTTAGAGAATCCATGGCATGGGAAGTTGTTTAATAGTGCATAATATCTTTCTAAGGCCATGTCCAAGGATTCATGTTGCGCTTGTTTCCATTCTTGGATTTGTCTCCTCAAGGCTGACACTCTCGCATAGGTTTGATATCTTTTGTTGAAAAGTTCTACCATTGTCGGCCAACGTCGAATTGATTTTGGTTTTAACGACATATACCATACTTTTTCTTGGCCCACGAGTGTCAGAGGAAAGAGCTTAAGTTTTTGCCACCCATTATCAATATTGTTCCATGTACAGGCATCGTAGAAGGCTTGTAAGATAATGGTATATATTGTCTTTGAAAGAGCCCACAAATTTGTTGAAATTTGATATTAAAATCTCTAATTTATTCTTTGACTCCTTTCTTAGCTTGTATTAGCCCATAATATAATTATTGTTAATATAATTGATCATCAAACTAGGCTAAGAAAAGACTTCTCATATCATCCCAACTTGTGAGCCTAATCTGAGCCATATCCTTTAGATTCACTACAAATAATCTATAGGCTTCATCTTGGTGTTGAACATTTGCATGAGCTAAAGCTAACTCAAACATGTGAATATAATCTTCAGCTAAGTAAGCTTTTCTAGGAATAAAAGACTTAGAAAAATATTTATAAACTACCTTAGGAATATCATTGTAGTTTTGAAATCCTAATGGTGTGACTCTTTGCCAAGGATTTGCCATCTTATTCCTTTGGATTATTGAACTCTTATACTTCTTAGATCTTCTCTTATAAACTAGAAAACCAGATATAAGGGGTGATCTTCTGAACCTTCTAGTCTTTAATCCACTACTTTCTCCAAACTTAATAACCTTCTTTTATTCTTCTTCTGATGAATAATCAAGAACTTCCTTTAAATCTTTGAAACCTTCCAAACTATCAATCTTGTTGATCATGAACTAAAAATAGAATCTAATTTTTTAAGCTTTTATCATAACAAATAATTGTTGGTATGCTAGGACTATTAGGCTTATGAACTTAGAGAATAAATTTTCTTGCCCTTCTTCTAGTGCCAAAAAAACTATTGGTAATCATTCAGGATGTGATTGCCAACAAGTACCTTGAATAGGGTTTAGGTGCTCATTGGTCTTTGGAAACACCAAGGCCTAGATACCTCCAAATAGACTTAGTAGTTAAGCATGAGTATGCATTTGTTGTTGTGAATATTGAAATAGTTGGGTTGTGCATAGAACAGTAATTAGCTATCATGAAAGAGATTTAGCCAACTTTGTAAAATACTATGAGTTGTTGTAGATTCCTATTTTGTTCAATCACTTAATAGGTAAAATTTTGTAGAAACAATTTGACCAAAACTCTGCCAATCTACTCCTAATTTTACCTAGAGAGAGAGTTCCATAAGAAAACTAGAAATAGGGCAAGATTCAATGGAAAGAGAAACAAAAGAAAGCAAAGTTGTGTAAAAATCTCAAATATTTAGCCAAAATAAATTGATATGAGAAAACACTTCACAATAAATTTATCCCTAATTCAACATCTATGAATTGTTCAAATTTTATAGGCTCAAATAAGCAATTTCTTAAAGACAATCCTACTACACTACCAAAAATTGTTGTGTAAACCACCACGTATGAGTCTCTATTTTTGCTAGATAATAGTTGTCAACAATTGCATACAATAAAGCTTTCAAAGATTTGACAATTTCTGATTGAAATACCAAGGGAATACTTTAAAAATAAAAAAGCTATTTCAGTCCTATCAAAATACCAAAGATTTTTTGAACCCTCTAGACTATTGAAGTGCTCAACTAGCTTGTCTATAGAAAAGGCTCTCTTATAGCAATCCTAATAGTAGCCTCAAACATTGAATAATAATAAGCTTCTCTATTCAATTGCTCTTGAGGCTTCCCAACATGAGCTCTTCTATGGAAAATCTTAATAGGAGTCTACTATCATGCAACAAAGAACTATAAAAGCAATTTAAAAAATCCCAAATTTAAATGCTAAGCATGATACTACCTAAACGATTAACTAAATAAATAAAAAAAATAGGAAAGAATGAACTCATAGGATTAAAACAAAGTAGCCAAAATGATGTCTTTAGCAAGCCATCTTACAAGAAATCTTTAAATTTCTTCTTTTCCAAAAAACTTTTTTCTTTTATTTCTACCTTTGAAGCCTTTTTATAGTGGCTTTGGGTAGTTACGATATTCATGAGGGGTTAAGGGTGAGTAATAAATATCTAGAAGCTTTAATTTTAACAACCAAAGGAGTTACAACTTCAATGGGAGGTTAAGAGATTTTTAAGCCACATTTGGCAAGTGTCTTCTTGGTAATGGAAAAAAAATCAAAATTAGCTACAAATATCTTGGAGTGTTAGTTGTAACTATCATGAAGATACAACTTCCATGGGAAGTTTCAATTCTCATAGAAAATAAACTAATATTTACCAAATTTTCATAAATCTTCCCTTTTTCCTAAATCATAATATGGATATATTATAAAAGTTTTACTTCAATGTTAAATTAATCTCCTTTATAATACACCAAAGTGTTCCAATTGATGATGAGATTAAGAAATTTTGTCTTGATAGCTCATCCACGCAATGACCAGTCCTTATGGTAATAAGACCAACTTTCAAGCCTAGTGAAACATTATTTTTTAATATAATTATGCCAAGTTCCATAGTTTCAAAGGTGTAAACATCATTATGGTAACTAGTAGCTTCTTCATACCAACCATGGAGGTGGCATTTACAGGGAGTCAAGGTGGTGTTTAGCTTCTTGTGTGATTAATTTTTCCAAATTCACTATAACATGCTTAGGCTTGTACTTACTGTAGAAGTTTAAGGAGATCCCAAATGGCACACCTACAATGGCAACTACTAAGTGGAAATGACAAAGCACTAAGGTTGAAACATCTAGAAGAATGGTGGTGAGTGGCAAAGAAAAGTGTAGGTCATAGAATCATTCTTTAACTGAACCTTAATCCTTGCCTTTGTAAATGGATCAAATACAAGTAATAACATGATTTGCATCTATGTAGGAATTCCAATGCTGAGAAGGCTTAGATTAAAATGCATGATTGGGATCGCTGCCACTGGTTTAGCCTACTCTAGTATAGAGTAAAGAATCAATAGTATCCATCATTGTTGAAGATTACAATGCAAAATCCATTTTTAATTTCCATTTATAGTGCATAGGAATTCATCAGGAATATATGCCTTTGGCTTTTCGTCATTTGTTGATTAGGAGGAAGATCATTGCTCCATTGTATGCCACCACGATAGGCTTAGCCAAGAAGGCTGAATACATTTTGTTCATTAGGTAGCTACCATCAATCTAGATTCATGATCATTTTCCTTTACTTAATTAAATGATTTTGTTGCCAAAGTTATACCAAGATCTCTTTCCTCTTGCAATAGCATTCTCTATTTCAATCTTGTAGCAACCTAAATTTCTGAATTTTATCTTTACTTTTTACGATTATAAAGATAGTAGCATAGAAAATTCTAAAATGATGATTTTTAATTATCACATTGGATTCAAAATCAACTGAATAGTTTGCTAACAATTTAACATATATTTTTTTAAATTTATCAACAAGAGATAGCTATCATCTAATTTTACTTATAGAGTCCTATTGGGTAGAGCATATTTTTATTC
This sequence comes from Gnetum montanum, assembly GCA_015680685.1. Taxonomy (NCBI): domain Eukaryota; kingdom Viridiplantae; phylum Streptophyta; class Gnetopsida; order Gnetales; family Gnetaceae; genus Gnetum; species Gnetum montanum. Next base: position 626,981 of record MNCI01031152.1, read on the forward strand.
TTTGATTAGCAATGACTTCATCTTGTATACATCACAAAATTTGTAAATATTTTATTGAAGATACAATTTCTTGGGTAGTTGGTCACAAGAAAAATGGATGACAATTTTTGTGGTGAATTGGATTTGTCCACTTTAGCAAAGATAACTTTGCCTTTGAAGATGGTTGAAATGATGAACCAGTATTTGTTACTTTTTATATTTCACCCCTATGAGAAAAAGAATTATATTTTTCAGCATCTTTGTGATGAATATTGTGTCCTTTTTCCCAAAATGCTAAGTCCTCAATAGTAATTTTAACATCGGTAGAGAAGAACAACTCATTATAAAAATCACTCAATATGCTTTTTTATAATCTTGAATCAAAGGACTTTATTATCAGACTTACACCTCCTAAACCATTCAACTCCATGCCTAAAGCATCTTTCTACTCCATTAAATGGTCAAAATGTGCCAATAGTGATGTGTTCTTTTGCTTGTTTCATTATTGCAAGAAGACTCTTTCCCTTGTCTTGTGATGTTTCTACCTTAGTGGTTTTAGCCTCCTCCATTCTCCCTTGGGTTGTGATGTATGTGCCTTGGGCTCCTTGTCCATGGGTATTGTTAGTCTTGGTGTTGGTCTCAGTTGGTTACCTTAAATGGGCTTATTTGTTTGTTTGGTGATAGGTTTCCTTCACCATCATTGTGATGATGGTTTCTTATTAACCTCTATGTTGTAGGCCACTATGGATGGGATTTGGTCATAGGTCATTGTGGTCTTACTTATTAAAGGTAGAGGAACTTGGATAATGAATGGTTCCCTAGGCTTTGGAGGATTAGCAAATCATCAATTATGTTATGATGTTGAAGCCATTGAAGGGGGGACACATATGATAAAAGCCTCTTTAGGGGTCAGAGGAGGTGATACTAGTATGAAAAATGGCTTTATAGGCTTTGTATTTTGGGATTGTGGTGTTACTTTGATGAAAAATGACTTCCTAGGAGGATTAGACTATTTGGTTTCTATGAATGAGGCCATAGTATTGAAGTTGTTGTTAGCACTTAGAGAGCTAGGCTCATTCACTACCAACTCTTCATGGTTTATCATCTTTTGGAGATCATCCTTTAATGCTAGGAAAAAATTGGTGTCATGACCAACCATTTGATGATAATGGCAATACCTATCTACTCTAAAGAACTTTAATAGCTTGGGATCATCTTTGGTAGCTATCATTGGATCTCTAGCTATGTCACAAAGATGATCATGCCTCTTACAAGACTCCTTAGATAGTTTCTTATGTTGTATATGGTTGTCTTTAAGTAATAGTTCTAAGAGCTCAAAGGGCTTCATAGGCAACTTTGTGTACTTAGACCTATCCTTTCATCCAAATTTTGGTTTTGGTTGATTTACAGCGTAGGAAGTGGATGGTTGCAATGATTTAGGGGATGTGTTGCATGGTGGTGATCCCATCCTCTCTGCCTATTTTGGCTCTTTTGTTACTATAGCCATAGTTGTCTATTCATGCTTGTTTTTATTACTATTTCTCTTTGCATGTTGGTTTTCATGGGCCATGTATGCTAGGTCATTGCTTACCTCAACTACCTCCTCGATGTTCTTAGTTTATGAGAATGCTTGGCTTAGTGATCAGGGCTTTAAGTAGTACAACTTTGACTTGATAAAGTCATTTAGTACTCCCTTGTAGATGGCCAAGAGGTGAGTTTTAGCAATAGGTTCTAGAATCTCATTGAGAGATGAGTTCCACCTTTGAATGAACCTTTTGATTGGTTCAAGTGGCCCTTGCCTTAGCTTCATCAATTGATCCAATGTGGCATCTAACTTCAAGTTTTATCTAAAGTGGTTGCCAAATTAGTTGATCAAGTCCTCAAGGGAAGAGATAGCACCTCTAGGCAAGGTTTGATACTAGTCTAGAGATCTACCCTTGAGGGACATGGAAAAATTCACAATATTGTATGAGGCCAAGCCTACAAAAAGAGGCACTTAGACTGGAAGGTTACTAGATATGCGTTGAGATACCCTTCATCATTGTATTTGGTGAAGTTTGAAATAGGCAGGCCTACAAGAAAGGTTATAGGATCATCTTGGTAGAAATCTAGAACCTTGATCGTCTGTGTTGTGTTGGCTTTAAGTTTTCATAGCTTTTTGCTAAGGTCTTGGGATCATTTGGAAGGCTTGATCCAAGCCTTTGGGCATCCTTATGGACTATGGTGTTTGCATTAATGGTTAATGAAGAAGTTTTAAGGCTTGGGGTTTTATGATGAAGTATTGAAGGGAGAGGCTATGTTATGATGATCATATGTGGGCTAAATAAGGAGAAAGACTTTTGTGTTGGAACTTGAGGCATAAAGGGGATGAAAGGAGTATGAGATGCTTGTGTTGCTTAGGGTACCAATGACTATCCCACTAGTATGATGAAGGAAGATGGTGAGGTAGACATCACCATGGCTAGGTGAATAGAGTTAGGTTGTGTGGTAAAGGGTATTGATAAGTATAATGAGGTGGATTGGGACATGGGTTATGTTTGGTGCATGGAGATCATGGGTGTGGACCTAAATGTAGTAGGGTGGATAGGATGAGAGTTTGGTCAAGGTACTTGTTCCATTGATGAGGTAAGAAATGTGGAGTTCGATGTGGTTTTCTATGGAGCTAGAGATTGGAAAAGACTTCCAATGAAGGTGTTCGACTCCTACTTGGTCTCAAACTCCTCTTCCTCTTCTTGATGATCCTTTGTGCTAACTTCCTTACTAAACTCATCAACCTTTATGATTTTTGTGAACATTTTCATGTAGGAGTCGATGAGGGGGATGGCCTGTATTCTTTCTCATCTTGGTGTATAATTTTGAATTGATGCTTAGCGTCAAATTTGGAGTGTGGTATTAATAGATTGGCTTGCATCTTAGCATAGAGGAAGTTCTAGAATTCCTCATTGATAACTATGAAATCTAGGCTCTTGCCCCTTTGCCAACATAAGTGGTAGCATTGATTTTTGAGAGGATTTCAAAGGTTTTTGTTGGAAAATTGACTATTTTCAAATGGTAGACAATGTTGGCAATGGGAAAATTAGATTTTGATGAAGAAATTAGGTGGAGGCCCTCATTCTAGTGCTAGAAAATTGTAGCAACTAAAAATTTTGGTTGCTAGAGAACTAAAAATCTTCCTAAGGCCTCTACAAAAATTAAATTTAGGGTATCCTAGATGATTTGATAGATAACCTAGGGACTTACAAAATGCAAAACAAATAATGCCAAAGAAAAATGCAGATCTAAAAATTGGAAAGCAAATGCAGGTTGCACAAAAAAAGTAAAATCTTAAAAACTTTATTAAAAAATAAGGAATGAGTTCAAGAGGTGTGTACAAATGTTGCCTGTGGAAGAGTAAAGGAGGTTCACTTGGGTAGGGGTTCAGAGTCCATTGAACTCAATATGATCCACTTCATGATTTGGATGCTCAACTACTCTTGATGTTATTAAACCTCCCCTACTATTATTTCAAATCTGCAACATTGGTCACTATTGGGGGGTTGAGAAATGTGGAAAATTTGGCTACCAAAATGCCCCATGGAAAGAGTTGGAGATCCTAGGATTGTAGTGTAAAAACCAAAAACTCACAAATCTCAAGGGTGTAACAAGGCTACAAGGGTTCCACACTAGAAGGCTCCAAGAAGCTACATTCTTCAAGTTTTTCAAGAGCTCCTGAATGCCAAAAATGCTATAATGCTCAAAATGCCAAAGTGTGAAACCTGAAAATGGTGTTGAAGGCTAATTTTTATAGGTTTTGGGCTATGGGTTGGGCTGAAAATGGTTGTAATTTGGCTAATAGATTGGCTGCAAATTGTTGCAAATTTCTATCATGTATAGGTAATATGGGTGTCAAATTTGGGGGATTATTATGCATGGAAAGTGCCAAATCCCATGACCATTCTATTTACTATAAATAGTAATAGGGGCACACCATCTATGCTAGAGGTAGATCTTCTATGCTAGGACTTTTACCATTCTCACTAGATTATATAGTCAATGTTGAAGTGCATGGAGTGTTGAAATTTGGTGCATGTGGCTTCTACACTAGGGGCATGCAATTTTTATGTTGGGCATGTGGTCTCCATGCTAGGGGTGAAGTTTCCATGCTAAGGATAGATGTCATCATATCCTTCCATGATGAGGTCTACCCTTCCACTTTGGGAATAGGTGATTCACACCCCTCCAAGGTGTTTCCAGCATAGAAAAATGTATGCCCCCATAAAACCCATCAAATTACCATTTTTGGCATTCCAAAAGGCAAATTTGACCCTCCAAGCCCAAATATAGATAGTACATAACTTTTTCCACTTGTGGAATGAGGCTTTGACCACTTATGAGGCATTTTTAGCTCCAAAAGTATGAAATATTTGAGATTTCCCCTCATGGGTTACAATCTTCACATTTACAATGAATATTTACCATAGGTTTCATGGGGTGAATTCTACATGATGAAAGGTGGTTACAACATGCAAGTTTTGGTGGAGTTTCAATCTTCTCAACTAGCAAGATGTCTTTTGTTTTTGCAAGATGTGTCCTCTAGGGCTAAGATGCCTTCTCAACTGGTAAGATATTTTTCCCAATACATCTTGTAGTTAAGGGATGCCTTCTCAACTGGAAATTCTCTTGACTATGGGAGACACCTCCCTAAAGATGGTAGCCTAAAATGCAAGATGTCTTCTATCATCCCTAGGTCTTAACCAAGACATCTCCTACCTTTCCAAGACATCTTCTTCATGTTTAAAATCTACAAAACATACATGTAGGGACGAACAAGGGAATTGGAAGAGGTATCCCTACACCAGCTTTGTTATCCCTCAAAAAGTAAACTCTATGAACAAGGGAGTAGGGGTTGAATTGATCCCCAACTCATGATTTTTAGTCTCATGGACTTATATAACATCATTAGTAGACTGATCCTTCTAATGGATCAAATATTCATGTCTCTTGACTCCTAATGGATCAAATTTCCATGCCTTATGATTTGGCACTCAAGGCTAAGAAGAAATTATGTGGATTTAGGAATAGGAGAAAACAAACATTCAAGGAGAAGGAGAAGGGATCCAAATCTGAGGAGGGATCCACATTCAAATATGAAGACAAGAAGAGTAAAAGAGGTAATGAGAAGGACCAAGGTAAGGGATGCAGGGATCAAGGTAGCAACTCATTAAAAATTCAATGCTTCAAGTGTGGAGAATGGGGACATAAGAAATAGGAATGTCTACTTTACAAGGCATTCAAGGGAAAAGATGTGCAAACCATGAAGGTGGAGGAGACATCAAGCCAAGGTATTTAAAGAGGTAATTCTAATGCCCTAAAAATTGAGGATGTTTTGAACTTAAATTCTTTTGGATTCATGGGGAATAGAGGAAATCACCCTAATAGAAGATTGTTGTTTGAGATTGGAGCTAGATGTCTACTTATTGGGAAATGAATTCATGTTTTGATTAATGGGAGAGCCTAAGAAAATATTATTTCTTCTAGGGAAGTTTCTAGATTGGGGTTAGTAACTAATCCTCATCCAAGACCCTATAAAGTGCATTGGTTTTCTAGAGATTTTTCCCAAGAGATGAGTGAACAATGTACTTTGAAATTTAAAATTTGAGGTTTTCATGATGTAGTAAAATGTGATGTGCTTCCAATAGATTGTGTTGATGTAAATCTTGGTAGACCTTAAATTTTGACAATGGTGCTCAATTTGATGAAGAAAGAAATGTATGGAATGTAGCTAGAGCTAATGGAATCCATCATTTGATTCTATGATGGTTGTATAAGTGTAGTAGGAAAGCTTACTAATGCTTCTTTAATCCTTGTAGGAGAGAGGAAATATATTAAGGAATATGATAAAGCTAGTTTTGATTTTGTTATTATGACATCAGTTGCTACTAACCATGATGATGTGTAGGTTTAACTTTCTACAAATGTGCTACGCTTCAATGAGAAATTTCCCAAGATGTTCAAGGAGGAAGATGAAAGGTCTAGTGAAGTAGAGATCAAAGGGAAAAGAAGTTTTCAAGTATCTCTTATTGAGAAAGGCAGTGCTCAATGCTCAAAATTTTTAGAAGAGGAAACTAATAGCTTCATCAAAGGGACTAAGAGATCTGCATAATTCCAGATGGTAGATGTTACCGATTAAGAAGAATTCCTACCTCATAAGTTATGGGACGTGATGGATCAAGATCAAAGGAGTGACAAAGATCAAGGAACTTCTTCAAGAAAGATTAAGAACATTGCTAGAGGGTGTGATAGTCATTCTTTGTGAAGTTGTTCTATAACCTGTGCAAGAAAAAAAATATTCTTTGCTAAGTTGAGGCTATCTCATGGGAGAGAGAAGAATCTTTTAGCCAAGGTATGTTAAAGAATGATTGCTTTGGTGATGAATCTAATGTTTAGACCATGGGGGAGAATTTACCTTTTGAGTTGGTACCTTCAAAGCAGGTTTTACAAACTATTGATGATTTCTTTGTAGAAGAGAAACCATTAGAGTTAGATACTCCTATGTGGAATCTTAAAGCTTTAAGCTTTGAAGAGATCAGATAGCCACATGTTGAAGATCAATTTGAACTAAAGATGGATAGGAGAAGCCTTTAAGAGGTAAGTGAGTCTAAGCTTTACATTGTAGATATCAATAATGTCTCTTATGTGGAAACTAGTGTGTTGGACTCTAGTTTTTCATTTCAACTTAATAGTGATTTGTTACATTATGATGATGAGCAACATGATCATTGTGATGATTGTGATGAAGTTTTGAGTTATGTTGTGCATGATGAAAGCAATGTGACTTTCAATACCACTAGTAGTAAGAAAAAGACTAATAATGGTAATTTCCTTGATGATTATGGATATAGTAGTAGTTATTATGAAAATATCATTATTGATGTTGATGTGGATATTGATAGTAATGAAATTGATTATCTTGGCTATGAAATGTATGGAAAACATGAAGGCAATCTACATTATGATTTTGATGGTAGAGGAAGGATGAGTAATAGAATTTCCAATACCAACAAGAAGAATGTTGAGTTTTCATACAATAATGCTTTTCATGTTGCTATTAGCATAAGCTCATTTGAGGTGAACTATGAGTTTTGTCCAAAGATGATGGACAGTTTGAAAAGCTTTGATGGTAAAGCTCAACTTAGTGATGATTTTGTGTAAGAGATAAGGGATCTCCATGCATAAGTAAAATAAAATCTTAAGAAGAAGGCTAAATAGAGAGTCCTTAATAGGAATGAGAATAAAAAAAATTCTAATTTTGTTGTTCGTGACTTATTCTAGATGCACTTGAAGAATAAGTGGTTGAGAGGTATTAACTTCTTTAAGTTAAAAGATAAGAAGATGGGGCCTTTTAAATTTAAGGCTAAGATCAATAATAATGCTTTTAAGATTGATTTACCAAATGATGTAAGCATGTCTTTTATGTTTAATATTTCAAATCTTGTATACTATATTGATTAGCCCATGTCTTCAAGGGAGAGGAAGGTAATCATACGTAAGCAAAGGAAAGCTTTTAGTACTTAGGGAGTCAAGAGGCATAAATATTTGATCCATTAGGAGGATTAGTCTACTTATAATGTTGTATGGATCCATGAGATGAAACTTCATAACTTGAGGATCACTTCAACACCTAGTCCCTTGTTCACCTTAGTTCACTCTTTGAAGGGTTGGAGAGCTGGTATAGGGATACCTCTTTTGATCCTCTTATTCTTTCCTATGTGTGTGATTTGTAAGTTTTGGGCTTGAAGAAGACATATTAAAAGACAAGGAGATGTCTTTATTGAGACCTAGGGTGATAGAAGACATTTGGTAATTAGAAGAGACATCTTGAACTTTGGGCTACTATCTCAAGCAAGATGTATTATTTGTGAAGAAGACATATCTGGAAGACATCTCCCCTAGTTAGGAGATGCCTTGCATAAGACATGAACCCTAAGTAAAAGATGTCTTGAGCAAGATATCTTGCTAGTTAAGAAGACACCTTGGCCCTATAGGAAACTTCTTGAAAAAACAAAAGATATTTTCCTTGAGAGCCATGTTTTCATAGGAAAGATTTTGCAAAGGTTAGAGATGATTCATATGACTAGAAAAATTTTGAAAACACTCATTCCAATTTAAGAAATAGGAAAAAAAAGATGGAAAAGGATGAAAATAACCAACAAAAAGGTAAAATGACTTGGGAAACATTTGAAGAGCTTGAAGTTAAGTTGAGGAAATATTTCTAGGTTTCTTATCTTCTAGTTCATCATAAAAATTATTGTATTTATCATTGTTGGTACCATGAGGAAAATAGAAAGCTCTTAAGTGTAAAGAAGTGAGTAAGAGAGGGTGTGTGAGCACATTGAGTGAGTGCAATTAGTGATTGTAGCTCCAAGATTGACTTATGGTGTGTTGGTCCTTATGTTTTATTCTCTTGTATCTCCCTTGTGAGTTGAGATCTTAGTCTCAAGATGTGGTAGAGATTTTGTATTGGCTGTGTCTTGCATTGAGAATAATCATTGTATGATTGTAGAGCCTCATGTTCTATAATGTTGTTTGTGTGTGATAGGTTTTGTTGGTTTGTGGGTTTTAAGAGTCTTATTGTAAACTTATAATAAATTAATTAAAGATATCTAATTTTTTTTATTTTCTAGAAAAAATGTTTTACCTTTACATAATATATGGATCTAGTATTTGAATGTGATTTATTTGTAAAGTGAACCTACTCTAAGGCCTTTAGTAATGTAACAAATTAATTAATTTTCACAAAAATATTCTAGCAATATTACTTGAAGTGCATGCAATTGATGTTTGAATGTAGGCTAATTCTAACAATCTCATGGTCACTTCAATTAGTTTTACCATATCACTAGGGAGGCATGTGATCCATGTTTGAAGGTACTCCTCTAATGGGATTAGCATTGGCTATGTGGCTAGAAAGACATGTGATCCATATTTGAAGGTGTATTACTAACTAATATCTCAAGTTCCACAACATTCAAAATTCTAATTAATTAATTAATTTTATGTTCTCAGTGCTTATTTTGTCATTCTATTGTTAGAGTGGTTATGTGTTCATGTGGTGGTTAGTTGATCTCATGATAAGGGTTCTAAAGATAATGTAATGCAATACCACCAATAATGAATTAACTTGCTTTGGAATCTCAACTAATAGGTAAGATTATCATTTTAACCATATCTAGTGTTCCATTTTCTTATGTTCACTAGTAAGTATATGAGAGAAATATTGGATAAAAGCATATTGGATAGTGTGTACCTTAAGCTTAACTTGGTTCTCTTCTTGGAATTTGTTCACCTAAAGATGAAGGAATAGTTGCAAGCCTCTCCTCTTTAGTGAACATTGTCTACTAATGAAAATTTATACTAGGGAAAAACCCTCCTCTTTTGGAATCATAGGTAGCATAATATTACCATGAATATAGGAGATATCATCATCTCCTACTTAGTTGAGTTAATTGCTAAAAAGCTAGACATCATGAATATGGAAATTAAAGTTATTGAGGTGTTTAGAAGGTTGGCCTCTAAGACAACACTAAATTGATCTAATACACATATGGTGTTAATTAGAAGGAGTATAAATTCTTGACTATGGTTAAAAAGATTTACTTCAAAATTACCACATACCATATCAATTTAACAATGCATTTAGATAAGCTCACTTCCTTCTTGGCTTGTGCCTATGTAGTTCTAAGTGGGTAGTTTTCTATTAACTTGGTTCATCTTCTCTTTCTAAAGATCAAGTGTAGATTTGAAAATAATAAGTTTGGTAGGAAAACTCTATTCTTTCTATGCTTGATATAAAAACTCTACAAGCAGGAGGATTTCATGGCATACCAATGATACTTTGTACAAGATACTAATAATTTCATGGAGTGAAATCATAAGGACTATTCAAAAATTTAATGTTTAGAAGCCATCATTAGTAACCGTAGAAGTAGTAGCAACAATAGCCTCCAAAATAGTAGTAACTTTAACAACAACACTCACCATCCTATCATTAGGAATTGCAAGTGATGGCTCTAGTACCTCACAGGCGAGTATTTTAGGAATTTTCACTTAGGCACCTATGGATGGTTTTGGGCTATACTAGCCTATAATGAGACATCTATAGGAGGTCTCTTAGGCTATTAGATAGAGGAAGCAATACTTAATTAATCTCTTTTCATAGTACTGTTGGTGACCATTTGGGACGCGACCGCCAACGAGTGTCCTCGNTTGTTGGTGACCGTTTGGGACGCGACCGCCAACGAGTGTCCT